>CM040405.1:34949229-35549229 GCA_022702515.1 Ilyophis sp. 1 JC-2022 | reverse complement strand
AATGCAATATTGTGCTTTATTTTACCTCTTCCCGAAACTGACTGTTCAGCCATATGGATTTGAAACTCCTTCGGTTTTCAAAATCTGTGATGTTCATCTTCAACTGAGGAGAAAGTGAATGAATTATGAATTACCTGAATCCAATTTTATAAAATGTACAGCACGTTTCACATGTTGATTCTAGAGGTTAGCTGGACTTTAAACCTGCTGGTAGTACAGCTTCTTCGGTTGCCTGGGCTTGAAGAACTGCAGCAGGTCTCGGAGAGTGCCTTCGTAATTGTGCTTGAGAGGGTTACCTGGTCCATCTCTGTATCTATCATGTTACAAAGAAATTCAACAATTAAGAAATATTTATGACTGTAGATGTAGATGTGGTCTTAAGTACTTGGTAAGCACAAACCCTTGGGACTTGAAGAACTGGAGCAACATGGGGTCAGTGTTTAACCTCTCAGCAACAGTTTTAGCCACCTGCAAGATATACGTCAGCATCAGAAATGCACCTGGATTACCGACACCACATATCAGGCTCTTCAAGATAAACTATTGCATCCGTGTCAACTATAAAGAAACAATTGTAAAATATATTACCTGGAAGTAGTTCATTCTATTTGAAAGTGTCACCACAAAGCCTGGGTCATTGTTGATTGTTTTGTCACAGAAGATGACATCAACACGGTGGTAGAGGTCTCTGAAGTAGTCTTTTGCAGTTGGTAATTCACTTGTGTCATTTTCAGGGTCATCCCTATCAAGATACAATGGAAAAACTGGAGTGAACCTGAAAATCTTTAAAAAATATTTTTTCAAATAGATGCCTTTTGAAATACTTACTTCTGAAACACTATTATATCCCCATCCATGAGTTCATCAAGAGCTTTGTCCAAGGAGACGTCATAGTCTTGAATTCGCTCTGTTAGGTTTGGTTTAACTTCCTTTAAATAAGAGAGAAAACATATTACTTGATCTGAAAAGCCATATGTCTGAGATTTGGATCTTTATTATAATATACACAGAATTATCAAGAATATATAACACCCACTTTGAGTATGGAAATGCTATTTTAATTTAGAAAAAAATACTACATGTTGTGCCTACATATTGAGTGAAATATGCAGCAGTCCTGAACAAAACTTACCTCATAGAGGATAAGGCTAGTTCCTTGCTGGAATCCTGCTCTTTCACACATGACTGGCAGCAAGTCTCCTATATCATGACAAAAGGAATTAAACTTATTTGAACATAAAACAAAAATATACATTTTAAAATAACAAAAAAAAAGATTTACTTACTTATTTTACAGGATATAGGAGTGTAGATATGTCCGCAATAATTTAAGCTTCTAGACTTTGGATCGTACATCTTCAAGAACAACATGACGTCATCTAAAATACAAAAACATTCCTTATATTATTCTATAGGTTAAAATGAGATAAAAATACAGTGGACAAAAATTATTATTTATATTTTCTATTTAATATTCTATATATATATATCTATATATATATATATATGTATATAAGCGCTGTCAATGTTAACCTGTTAACCCATGCGATTCATTTCTAATTATTAACGCATTCAAAATTTTCAACACAATTAATCGCCTTTTCATATTTTGGCTGTGGAGGTCCCAGTAAGTGCAGATCTATGACCAGATTTCTCAAAATCTCTTTATCCATTGTAAGGTAGGCTAAACCTGATCCTGATACTTACTGTGCTAGCTAATGCAGATTGAGCAGTAGGCAAATGCAGACAAGAAATAAAATTGGGCTTTTGAAAGACTTTCCGAATGGCTGGATTGACAAAACTAAAAGTAGCCCAATATGTAGGCTACTTTATGTCAAGGAGTTCCAATATCACAGAAGCACTACAATTTTAAAATACCAACTGCAAGCTAAACCATTTAATGACAGAGCTAGCGATAGCAGCAGTAGCCATGAACAGAGACAATGTACAATTTTATAATGTACAAATCACCGCTAACCTATCAGTCTACCTCTAAGAGGTTGACCACAGCTATCGTCAAATGGATTTCTAGACTACAAACCGATTAACACTGGCAAACACTGATATGGATGTTCTGTAAATAGCATATGCCGACCAACATACACTACAGTCGTGATGTACAGTTGTTTCACGTACACATGATACGTATGATATTTTAGTAAAAAAACATTTTGTAAGTTGCCTATTTGTGTTTGAAATAATTTGTGTTCTTCGAGCTGGGGTCGTAACAACGATTTGACCATTTTTCACGAGAAAGTTGCGGTGATTGGCAAAAAATGCAAGCTCTTGCAACTTTCAGAGTTTTGTTGATTTTGCTTTGATTTTGGTAGTGTAGATGGTAGAGTAGCCTAAAGAAACGTAACGTTATAGTATAGTCTTTTTTTATTTTTAGAACCTATCAAGCTACATTCATAATATAAGTAGGCTAAATACGTGATAGAAAATTTGTGTATTGGCGTGTCTTATAAATAAATAATAAATAATCTGTCCTGATTCACTAATTCATCATTACAGAAAAATTTTAAACTATACTATTTGACAGAATTTTTACAAGGATATCTTAAAGCCCACTCAATAACTTTGGTTAATGAGCCAAGACAACCTTCTGGATTGTCCAAGTATAGTGAAAAATTAAGCACTTGACATCTACTCCCCAAAACTGTAACGTTAGCTAACGTTACTACAGATTATCATCTCTTCAACTAAAGCTAAAGTTAAATCGGTTGACTGCAGTGTAATTTACACATAACCTCCTTGGTTTATAAATCCACTTAAACATCCTTGACCGACGATTATTTGCAGTTAACTTAGTTAGCTAGCTATTTTATCTAGCTAGCTTGTAGTTAACGTTAGGCTACCTACTGAAACGATTTAAAAACATTAAAGACGCTTTCTGACACAGCAGGGGGTATACCTAAGCAGGATACCACTACTGCACCGAGAGAAAAACATCCCAATTCTGGAATACGGTCTGAAGTAAAAAGAGCTGTTCCCGGTTTTAGTATATACAGTTAGCTATCCAGCTAACTAAATAATCCTACTTTGCAGGACTTGACATTAGGTATGTTATTGAACATCCAGTCTGAGTTGTAGCCTACCACCAATACGCACGTCTCTGAAAATAGTTTTCATCCTGGCTGACCGGAGCCAATTAAGACTGTTGTGTAAATTAATGCTGGTCTACCTGGTCAACCCTCAGAATAAAAAAAAATTATTTCCAGAGATTGTGATATAATACATTGTCCTCATTATCGCAAGTAAAATCTAATATTATAATTATAATTTATGAGATTCTAACAGTTAAAAAGTATGTTAATTACGACATGACAGTGCTTCGGATTTTGCTGACAGTCTATGGGCGAAGACAGTGCGATGCACCATTACATGTCGCCCCCTTCAGGTTTTTTGGTGCTACTAAAAAAACTGACTTCAGGACACGCCCACCTTGCGGTTTTTAGTTTTCTATATAGTTTGGTGTCGCGAGCTCGCAAAATCCTGGAGGGACTCATTAGTTAATGCGTTAGCTCTCTGTCACGTGGCAGTGGAGTGCCGCGAAAGGGAATGATTGAAGGCTAATATTAACCAATCTAAAATCAGCATTAAAGATAAGAACGTCAAGCTCACGTTTGATTGGTTAGAATGGTCACTGTCAGCTCACAAGGCACATACTGAGTGTACTAACTAGCGAATGTAATGTGTAAAAAAAGAGACGTTCGACTGGGGGGGGGGAGAAAAAAAAATAAATAAATTAAAAGGTTGCACCAGAACAATTATTTGCACTCGCACAAATGCTCCCAATTATATTTTGAGGTGGCACAGATTCAATTTCGGGAGCATATGCGACCAAATTTCGAGCCCTGATCCATAGATCAGGCGACATGTAGTCCAGCTGTCTCTCGTGTTCGCGTTTGTTAATTTGAATGTGTTTTGTTGTGTCTGGCTTTTGTCTTGGTATTTGTCATGCGCTGTGTGTCTGTAGGGGGATGGGGAAGCAGGCTGGAGATTTTTTAGGGCACTCCTGCTGCTCGTTTTGATAATATTGACAAACTGAGCACGTTTACATGCACTAAATAATCCGATAACTGGGAGTAATCCGAACATGGCAATAATTCAATCAATGCGTTTACATGCATTTAAGTAATTCGATAATGGGAAAAATCCAGGTTTACATGATTCAGTCAATATTCCGATTTCTTTCCCTGAACGCGATGTGCAACTCAAACGTAAATTAGAAACATATATTAGCCTAACGTTATATATTATAACTTACATATTTTAACGTTTATACATAAGGTGACTATACTTCCTGTTGGGTTGCTAGAAACAGCACGCGGGTTGGTATGCGTAACCGTAAGTTAGTAAACACGTTAACTATAGCCTAACGTTAGTTACATAAGAAAGAACAGTAGCCTATAACGTATAAGAAAGTAACGTTAAACATGGTAACGTTAGACAGGAATGCTCTTATGGGTTTCGTCGTCATATGGCAGATGTTATGGTTGCGGGTGGCAACTAACACTGTCCTTCAAGCGTTCTGTGTTATGAGCAGAAGACGACGAAGAGCTTTAACGTTACAACAAGCGCTGATTATTGGACCCAGAATAGGCCTTCCTCCAGCACTGTTAAGGACCCGGTCGTGCTGGATGCGCGTTAAGAGCAAGGACTGGTGGGAGAGTGGTGCTAAATGAATTCACCGATTCAGACCGTAGACTTGTGGACACCAAACTGGTTCGCTATCAGCCTGTACTCCCCGCAGCTACCGAGTTTGTACAGCGCTATTGCGACTCGCATTTGAAGAGGTACAGCTGGACGCACTGTCACTTCGTCAGGGCTCATTATGTTCTGTACCAAACCACAAAGTTTCATTAATGATCTCCGAGCCATACTGAAGTTGCCTCTCCATTCTGAATTGGTGAATTAATTTACCATATGACGATGAAACCCATAAGTGCATTATTGAGTGTATGTAAACGTGCTCATTATTTCCGCGTTTCTAACTTTTTTCCCCATCTATGAGATGAAGTATATTCCTCTTTATTATTTCAGATAACATCAGGAGGGTTTCCTCCTCGTTCCAGAAATGACTTCTCCCGTTGGTTGACATCTCTCTCTGACCTCTCAACTGTTTTGACGTTAGCGTTACGTTACTAACAATATCCGGAGTAGCTGTTGCCATGGCTGTTGCTGTCAAACACGCACATACGCAGATTTTAAAAAACGAACTACATCGGAATAACCGTTTACATGCAACCAATAAAACGAAAAACACGGCAGAAATCCAGGTGTAGTTATCGGATTTCTCATATTCCGATAACTGCTTTTTTCCGAAAAAGCTTTTTGGAATATTGCGTTTACATGACAATTTGAATAATCCGATAACAGCCATATTCCGAATATGATCGGATTATTGAGTGCATGTAAACGCACTCACTGTCTAGTCAATTATAATGTTCACCGGAGTCGAAGATGTCGGGACTGATCCGGGAGTGCAGGCAATCTTCAAAAGGCAACCAGTGAAGGAGAACATAATGCGGGGGAGGAGTGAGGAGACGACTGGGAAGATTGACGCGGTTCGGTGCTCCGTTTCGGCGGTGTACAGACCGCGGCGCTGCGTGTATGGAGGAGAGTCGTGGAGGCGGAGTTTGTGTGTTGGACTGCTTGGTGACACTGGACATCTCGGGACAGCGGGGGCTATTTTTAAATCATGGCTGTATTGCACTTTCATTCACTTGATTGATATAATGATTCTGTTGGATGTCTGTTTGTGTGCTGTGGGTCTGCCCCACTGTATGTCTTTTTTGTTGTTGCTGTGGCTACAACTGAAGTTACATAGTGGGAACTAAAAGTTATTCTATTCTATTGACAGGCAAGACTTATTTCTATAAAGGGAGGCACGTTTAGCTTTAAGCTTTTTTTGTCAAATTTGTTTGTGTGAGATCAGAAAAAAATCACAATTTAACCAAATACCTAGATATTTGTATTGTTTGACTGACCTCGATGTTCTTCAAACAAAATAGGTGAACATCTGTGAGTTCAATGTTCTATGAAGAAAAAATCATATATTTTGTTCTACTCACATTCAAGACTAGTTTCAGACCGTTGAGTAATCTAAAAATAGATTGAGTCTGTTTAACATACTAACATTGTTAGAAATATAATATAATCATAAAAAAGAAAAAAAACAATTTTGCCTCCATTGTTTTTCATCTATTTTTAAATTGACTCACTGTATGTTCTCTTGTGAAGGAAAGGATACCATAATTTGTCAGTGTTTCTGATATTTTAATAAAATATATAAAATGTTCAAAATTAAATTAATTTGACTTAACTTTTAATTGAAACCCTCATATAATCCTTATTTTTGTACTTTGATTAAACTAGCATAGATTGTGATGTTTATTGCCATAGATTTAGTATTGTGATCCACATCACATTGTGATTCACATTGTATCATGATACGTATCGTGACCCTTGTATCGTGATACATATTGTGAGGTACATGGCGATTCCCAGCCCTAGTCTCTATATACATGTGTAAGCCTGAAAATTATTTATCCTTTGGATTATCAGTCATAAACCCTGAGGTTACTGAGCTGGTGGCGACTTCCGTGAGGGTGCAATAAAACAATGCACCAGGTGGCCTGAGAACACTTTGCTGTGGGGCATCTTGACCGCTTCCTCTGACCTATACTAAAATACTGACCGTTCGAAACCACCAAGCACGGCGTCATAAACAGCAGCTGGAAAGACCATCGCCTAATGACGCCGGGAACCCAAGCCTGTTCACAGGCCGTAAAAGACCTGTGAACAAGCACCCTATGTTAAATGTATTCTGGACTGAAACAAAGCTGTATATGTATATTGCATCATATAAATAATTGTGGATAATATGATAAATGTAGTGAACCGGGATTAATGCCAATTGAAGTGTGGGGTATGTGAAAGTATCGGAGGGAGCAAAATACATAAGAAGGAATAAAGAATGTGAAAGAAAGGAGGATTGTATAGGTTATCAGGGATGCACTTGTCCACATAAGTATCTGGATCACAGAGTGGCCATCACCTGGACCTCACCTGGTATCTAGATAAATGATAGGAAAGATCCTAAGATCACGGGCCGTCATAAAAATAATCTTATTACTATCACTAGATCGGGGGGGGGGGGAGTAGACTATGCAGTTTATCTTCCTGGAGGGAGTTACATCTCTCTTCCTGCCAGACCTTATTTGGACAAACAAAGAGAATTGTGGAATGTGGAAGGCCTGCTCAGGACTGCATTTAAGAGAAGTCCAAAGGGACATTCAAGAAGAATCTGCTTAACAGTTGTCCTAGTACCATAGTCACACCGTACAGAATAATTTTGTTATATACGTTGTAGGTGAACCTGTTCATGTTTATTTGTCTTAGCAGCATGTTATCCAGCATTCCAGTATGGGGAAGATTGTAACCGACTTCCCACACCGTGCATATTCTGTGTCTGTGTGTAGCTGAACAGGCTGGGTAAGATATTTACTCTGTATTTCCTTTCTTAAATCTCTCATTTCTGTAATTGACTTCTAATTCTAAGATAATGACCTACCTGCCTGTTATTAAATTCTTCTTATTTTTAACTTGCGTGATCTCCATGACTCTAATACATTTTATACCCTTTTCAGCCTAAATTATGACTGAATACAATTCTGACCAAGGACCAACTGATCAGTGGTCTGGTACAGCAAAAGTCTTTAGTGGCGTCCTCAAGTTGGGAAAGGCAGCCAAGTTCTGCCAGCAAAACGGGATTGGCGGTGCATGGTTCTGGTGATTTGATGTGAAAAGAACCCCTGGACGTTCTACGCCGGTTCTTGTAAAATTATCCTTAAGGAGCTCTCAATGCAAGCTGACCTGGGCTCACAACTATCTATGTAAAAGATAATGCATTTATTGTGTTGGCAAGACCCCCAACGAACTGAGATTCAGCAATAGTGCTAATCCCGGGAGCATATATTGAGTAATCGTGGTACCCGAGGAAGAGCTGCACGATCCGAGCTCCACGCATGATTAAAACCAAATTCCAAATTCTAGTTTTAAATGGAGTCAGATAAATGAGTAAATAAATGAGTGATATTTCACAATAACTTTTACCTTTTCCCACAGCAATAGCGGAATACATCACGATTAAACCTTCGCTCCGAGCTATTCCCTCATTGGTCTAGCTGCGCGGGATTTACACATGCACACACATACAGTGTACAAGTAAGTCACAGGTATTGTACAATAATACATGCCAATCTTAACTGAAAACAAATAGTTTTAAAGTGCTAACAGAGCACCATACAATACAAATTAAAAACACACTTTATGGAGAAAACATTAGCTATACTAACAGTTGGGCCTATCTGCAGACACTCACGGTCTTTGTCAAACTTGGGTAATGTCACACCAGTGGCCGCCATCTCTGGATCGACAGTTTCCAAAAATATCGTCCATGGGTTTTCATTGTCACTCAAGTCAATCATCTATTTGTAAAAAGGCAACATAAAACATTGTTCACTGCAACAGACTAACAGGTTAGGCAAGGCCTGCACAGCTTTCAAGCAAAGTTTGTGAAAAACCTTGATATGATCATATGTAAGTCAAACTCTTGGCTATGACACGTTGCATTAATGCAGGATTCTGTTTTTCTGCGTTGCAGAATTTTGTAAAATAAAAACAGCACGATTTGTAATATTCGTAATATATTTGTAATATTGTACAATTGAAATTGAAGTCTGAAATTGACGCTTCAAAAAAAGACATTTCCAGCCATCCAACAGCAACAACGTTCATGAGCCTATTAAATATATTACATTACAGGCATTTAGCAGACGCTCTTATCCAGTGACTTACAGAACTTCTTATTACATCTCATTACATTTATCCATTCATACAGCTGGATATATACTGAAGCAATTCAGGTTAAGGACCTTGCTCAAGGGTACAACGGCAGTGTTCGACCTGGGAATCGAACCTGCAACCTTTCGGTTACAAGTCCAGTTCCTTAACCATTATACTATTTTTACTTCTGCATCAGTTTTCAGCATTTTGAAACGGCTAATTTCTGAAAGCTAGTGCAACCTGCAAGAAGAGGTTATATAAAAATCAGTTCAAACACCTTCACAATTAAAGCACAAACATAGGCCAACATCTCACTAATAATTCTACATATGACATACTTACAGACTTACTGCAATCAGCTTCATAATCCAACATTGCTGGCCTCTTTGTGCCATTACTTCTTGCCTGCATTGGCCATAATCGGATCTGATCCTGTGGGAACCCCTGCAGCAAATCATTACAAGTATTGCTTTAAAGACAAGCTGAAATCAAAATTCACTTTATTCATAAATTCAGTCAATTCTAGATAACCACACAAACATGTCTAAAAGTATACAGTGCTGCTCGAAAGTTTGTGAACCCTTTAAAATTTTCTGTATCAGCCTAAATTCGATCTAAAATGTGATCACATCTTCATCTAAGTCCTAAAACTTGATAGTGAACCCAGCTCAACAAAAAAACACAAAAAACATTATTCTTTTATAATTTATTTATTAAATGCTTTGTTGGCAAGAGTATGTGAACCCTTATCATACGTATTTTTAAAGTATCATATTTAATATTTGGTCGCATATCCTTTGCATGCTGTTACTTCCTGAAGTCTGTGACCCATCAATATCAAAAGACTCTCTATATCTCATTTTCAGGTACTGTTACAAGCGATACTATAACCTCTCTGCATTTCAATAGATCTCTATGGGAATGGGGGTGAGACTAGATTCAGCTGTAAATTACACGGGTACAGTATGGAACACATGGCTGGCTAAATGGCTGTAAGTCATCCAGGGTCTTAGGTATCAAACAAGCCCCAAACATCACTCTGCAGTCAGATATAGAGTAGATGTAGATGGATCACTGCAAGGGTTATTTCTCCCGACTCATTTTCCTATAGAACTCTATGGGGGGAAAAAAGTCAAGAGAAGAAACCTTTAAAGTGATCCATCCACATCTACTCCATATCTGGCCACAGAGTGATGGTTTGGGGCTTGTTTGATACCTAAAACTTGATAGGATGAAGATGTGATCACATTTTAGATCAAATTTACAACAGATATACAGAAAATTCTAAAGGATTCACAAACTTTCAAGCCACACTGTATATACCAAAAAAATAATAAAATTGTAATACTTGTGTATTTTCAAGTCAAAGTTTCCCCCCCTGCATTTCCTGGAAAACTTTGCTTCATCAAGTTCCAGTGGGTGTGCATCAAAATCGGAACCAGTAATGTCGCTCAAATATGTCCGTTTCCCTCCAATCAATGTACTTTTACACCGTGGCACATATTCTTAGTGTTCACATTTGACATCAATCAAATCGACTCCCCGCCCTTAAAAAATCGAAAGACTTGTTTTGCTCGCGTATACGTCATATCGTGGAAGCTAGTACTGCTCTAACTTCCGTTTCATGGTGACTAACGGCAAGTTCAGTTTAAATTATTCATAGAAGCAGAAGTAGAACTGACAGAAAAAATAAACAGCAAAACAAAAATTGTTTTAAATTTTGGAGCTAACGTTGGAGCTGTGTCATTTAACACTGTATAATTGGACAATTCAGAAAGAGCTACAAAACTTACCATTGTCTGTGAGAGGTTCTGGACAAACTCTGCAAGCGTAGAGTTCTTCAGAAATTTGAACACGGTGTACTTCACTTTTTCTTCGTCATACATGTCATTGCCCTGATGTCCACAGAACTGATCTTCTGTTACAATCTAAAACAATAAAATGCACAATAGAATAAGATATATTAAAATACCAATGCACTGGTCCTTATATAATTTTAGGTCAAGGACAACCGAGTCCCATTATTATCAGGTGAAAATGATTTTATAAGTATATTGAAGGCAAAGTTTAAAAAAAAAAAAAAAAGGTGTATTTGTATTATCTGCAGATGATGATAGAAACAACCTGAGTACAATACATGTAATAATTTGCTGGACAGGAAATGCTCCCAAGACCACACCAACCAAATAAATGACATAGCCCAAGATATAGCCCTGCTATTTGTCATTATCTTTCTAATTTCCAAATCATTAATTCAATCAACCCCCAGAGTTTCAGCCTGTACTACATGACATGGCAAGCTATTCCACACACTGTGTGAAAACATACTTCCTGATGTCGGTGTGGAATTGACCTTTTGCTAATTTCCATCTAATCTGTCCCCTCATTCTACTGGCAGAACTCAACCTGATGAATGTCTTGTAGTTCACTTTGTTAATCGGTTTTATGAATTTAAAAGCCTCAATAAGTATAACTTCCTTGAATTTATTTTCAATACTTTTGGCTATATATCCCAGCATCCTGTTGGCCTTTTTTATTTAATTTAACACTGCTACAGCACAATGTCTAGAATCTGAAAGTCTTTGATCAACTACTACACCCAAGTTCAAATTGAGCACATTCCAAATTTAGTTTCTACCATAAAGTAGTCCCACCTTATGTTTTCATTTCCCACATGCAGAAATATACATTTACCTATACTGAATTTCATTTGCCAGGTTTCCACCGACTTTTGGATTCTGTTTAAATCTTCTTTGATTTTTAAATTTGGTTAGCTAAACCTCCCAGTTTTGTATCATCAGCAAATTAAGTTACATTTTTTGTAAATCCGTCTCTGCTAGTAAAATTTTGAAGAAGGCATGCATTATGCTGACCTATGTACTATGGGCTAGGGGCACTCATGAGCAGCCAGCAAGGTGACAACAAGCCTTCAAAGACTTGGCCGTGTCACTCAAAACTGACCTTCACTTTCTCACTGTGTGCCTATAATTAGGTAAGGTGTCTTCAATTACCATTCATATAAAGTAAGCCAATAATATTCCAAAAAATAAGTACCCGTCAAGTTACTACATCTTCCATTATGCTGATAAATACAACGTGATCTATGTTCTACAACTGCTGTTCTGGCTTGACCTATGCATCAGCAGTGAAATATAATGATTACGTGACTCATAAAATAAAGACGCATCTGCATTTACCTGCCTATTTTTACTGTTTCTAAATAAAAACAAACGGATACTTATTGCTCTTCATTTCAGTTCTTAAACGTGAATGTACACGCTAACATTACATTTGAAAAAGAATGGCTCAAATGAGGTTAACATCCCACAGGATATGGTTCCTTGAGATAGTTGTATAGATCTTTCACATAGTCATATAGGTCTTGAACTCTTAAGCAAAATGAAGCAAATATCAATAATTACACTAACATTATCCATGTTCAGAGAGTAAGTATAGTCTGGGTACCTGCACTTGCATGTAGAGATGAGCCTCCTGTCGCTCCTTCCTCTTCTGGGCTTCCACCCTTTTCTCTTCCTGGAGTCGCTCAACCAGCTGTTGAGGGATGTCGAGGTCTGTAACAGGCTGCAACACCTCGCCTTCTGAGAAAAGTTTGTATTCAAATCAAATCAATATTTATTTATATAGCGCATTTCACAACTAGCTGTCACAATGCGCTTCACAGAAAAACCTAGCCTAAACCCCCTCAAGAGCAAGCCAGATGCAACAGTGGCAAGGAAAAACTCCCTGGTGTAACTAGAAAGAAACCTTGGGAGGAACCAGACTGAAGAGGGGAACCCATCCTGCTCTATTAACCTCTCACTTTGCAGGACTGTTCAGAACAAGATTCATTCAATACAAAACATGCTTTGCAAAATAAAGCCAAAAAATATTTATCCAATGTTGTAAGCTGTCAAGCTGAGAGACCACATGCAAGCATAATCATGGTTTAAAAAAAATTACATTGTAAATAAAGAGCCAAAGAAAATACAATGACATTAAAGGGTAACTACACCCTAGATCACTTTTTTTTTTAGCTGTAAACGTGTTTGTATGCCTACCTTATAATGAAACTTATTCATCCATTCCGTTATTTCAACAATTCTGAAATAATAACATAAATCAGGTAGAAAAGCATCTTTGTGCTGCCCCTAATAGTTGAAATTTCCTTTCTGCTCCCCACCCCAATCGTGATGTCAGAGTACCTCTTTGTCGGTACCTCTCCATCATGTGGATAATTGTTGTCACCCACAACGAAAACAGCCGGCACCTGATTGGTTAGACCCACTACTTTACTTTTGTTTTGGCTCTACGTTTTTAAACCGGAACAACGTTGGGTCCAGTTCATAAACTCTTATTCCACCTAAATAGTCCACTAAAATATGTTTCTGAAGATATTTGAGGTGAGAAATAGGGCATGCAGTTGGTGAATCTTGATTCATATTTGATGTGCAATGTCTAGTTTGACAGTTTAATCCGAGTTATACGTAATCATTGCTAAAATTATGCAAATGATGATGGCAGCTCCTCTGCTCCACCCCTCTCCCTCACTCACCCCACAAAGTATTTTTCAAAATTGTTTCATGGGCGGAGACAGGCTGAAACAGTGGGTGTAGTTACCCTTTAAGCATTTGGTATTCTGTTGAAATTTTGAATTTGTTTTTTTATCCTGAAAGTAAGACGACTTGCATTGAATGCGTTTCATCAATCAGCAGTGATGGAAATTCAGCTGACGATATTAATTAGGGCTGGGTATACAAGGTACAAGGGTCACGATACGATTCACGTGTATCACGATACAATGTGGATCACAATATTAAATCTATGGCAATAAACATCACAATCTATTCTAGTTTAATCAAAGTACAGAAATAAGGATAATATGAGGGTTTGAAGTCAAATTAATATAATTTTGAACATTTCATATATTTTATTAAAATAAATAAATTATGGTATCCTTTCCTTAACAAGAGAACATACGGTGAGTCAATCTAAAAATAGATTGACTCCGTTTAACAATGGAGGCAAAATAGCTTTTTTTCTTGTTTATTATTATATTATATTTCTAACAATGTTAGTATGTTAAACAGACTCAATCTATTTTTAGATTACTCACCGGTCTGAAACTAGCCTTGAATGCAAGTAAAACAAAATATAAAAAAATTTCTTCATAGAACTCACAGATGTTCACCTATTTACTTTGAAGAACATCGAGGTTGAATCATTCAAACAGATATCTAGGTATTTGGTTAAATTGTGATTTTTTTTCAGATCACGCAAACAAATTTAACAAAAAAAAAGCTTAAAGCTAAACGTGCCTCCCTTTGTAGAAATGACATGACATTACATTAATACGTCTTGCCCGTCTATGGATAGTAGGAATTACCAGTCATAGACTAATGTTTTACATTCTATATATGCATGCCCCCATCTGTTTTTCAAATCACTAGATACCATCCATCGTAGTGCGCTATGGTTTATCATAGGCAATGGGTGCTGTGTTACCTCCACAGCACGGCCTAATGTTAACGTTACACCGACAAGAACAGATAGGACGCAGTTGACTTTAGAACAGGTGCAGAACTTATATATTTTATATTCCGCGATATTCGGCTATACAGCGTCATAGATAATGAGGAATTCCGAATTCGGAATATATGTCCTAATATCGCGGCATATTTATACAAGATATATCTATTTTATAAAAGATATAATTGATACTTTTTTTTAGCTCGATCAGATGACTGTGGTAATTTAGAGTTATGCACCTGTTCTAAAGTCAACTGCGTCTTATCGGTTCTTGTCAGTGTAACATTAACAATAAGCTGTGCTACCTCCGTGCTGTGGTGGCTTTTCAAATGCAATCGTAGATTCGTTGCGTTTCCACAGTACGTGACTCGCGAATGGCACATGGCATAAGTTCTGTCTTGTTCTTGACTCTTTTTTTTGCCGAACCCAAAATGAGCCCATACATCGGATTTAAACGCGCTGCAATTCCATCTTTAAAAAAAAACAACTCCTTTTTACAATTGATAAGAAAACTGAGTAAAATACATTTATCACTAGTCGCAAATTGCCACGTATTAAATGTTATGATTTTAAATGTGTAATTAATCAGGGTTTAGGCTACGTTTCTATCCTGCCAATTTCTTTTGAACATAGAAATACTGCAAATGCCTATGTTGTAATTATAAATGTACACTTAGATTAGTTTCTTTAGTTTGTAGATAAGTGTTAATCCTTTTTAACCTCCTCCGGGAGCGCACTGACCGCATTTGAATAATGGGAGCATTAGCACATTGAGACAATGATCGTGATATTGAAACTTATAACGAGTTTCTAATCCATCTGGTGTGGAGCGTCATTAAATGAACAGACCTCAAGTCGCAGTGAGTATACTGACACTTGCTCCCAGCGCTGTACTCAACAGCGAATCCACCAAATTCAATTTGGTTTTAAGTATACTGGGGCCTTAATGTAGAAGTAAAATATAGCTGTGCAGGGAGGAACATATTTTACTCAGATGGATAACCAGCCAAGTTAGCTGGTTATTTCTATGCTGGATCAATGCAGGGTTAGTTGCAAAATAATGTAACCAAGGTTAGAATTTTTTACATGGTACAATTCCTATCAGAGGGGAAATTAAATTAGCTAGCAAACTATGAAACTTGGTTTTTCATAGTGGAAATTTGGTAGGAGGCCATTTGAGTTGCCCGTAGTCAATAACTTGCTAATGTAGCTAGTCAGCCAGCCAGACAGCGAACGTTAATCAGCATTAAGATGCAATGTGACAGCTTGAGATCCCACAGGCAGTGATGTTGCCATCAGTGAGATTGACTAGTATTGGCCAGAGGAGTAAAATCCAGGTTCAGAAAGTAAAGGTCCCCTCCAGTATTTTGTTCCAATCACCTGGATTTGCCAATTAGCACAGTTCTTCAGCCAGGAGGTAGAAATAATGAGTGAAATCAGCTGGCTGGGTTACTGGGTGGAAGAAACATATGGCAGGACTTTTACTTTCTGACCCCTGGATTTTACATCTCTGGTATTGGCTCATACATGTATGGCTGAATCACTCCAGTCTTACTGGCTGGGTTTGGTGTCATCGATGTGAGAGTCGGGTGTTATTTTCCGCAAATAGTTCTCATTTTGCTACCTAGCTAACTATACACTAGGGGGATTCTGTTTAGTGGGCTGTCTATTACATGTATGCTTGTAAATATTCATCATAGAACAAACACACCTCACAGTCCACCAGCTCTACTGTACAGAAATATTTTACTTTACATTAAAAGGAAATTGTATTATTTTCCTGTTTATACATAGGCAAGTATATATCTTTTTGTCATGGTTTAATTTGCACTTTTAAAGTAAAAGCGATTGCACAGGGTTTAACAGTTTTTGATGATCTGTAATGTGGAATAATATTAATTTGCTTACCAAGTTTGGATCCTCTAATGTACACCAACATGTATGCGTTTGTACAGTGACGCACAGTTAAGTCATCGTCATGCCCTCCGAAGTTTTGTTCAACCGCCTCTTCTTTTGTACATCTGGACACAACATCGTCATCAAATTTGCACCACTGAAAAGAGGTCAAAAATGTTGTACTTCACTGGTCATTTTCATTACAGCTATTCTCATATGCATAAGAATCTAAATCATTTTCAATGTCACCATTGTTATTATCATCACTGCCATTCAGCAATGCCTTCTTCAGCATGAGCTACAACACACAAGACACCCATAAATACTTAAAACATTCAAAACTGTATGTACAAGAATAGACAGAATAAGCATTTATAACACACTACACTAGAGCACCATATTAATGACTGTTGTGTAGGAGCAGAGAGACGGTATACAACCTCATAGACCACTGGAATAGATTCAAGCTCAGGTGTACTTTCGGAATTTGCCCCAAACACTGGAATGTGGCCAGTGTGAACATAGTAAAAGCATTACAATTTTGATATACCATGAAATCATGTGTATTTAGTCTATACAGAGTAAAGTTTTTGTTTAGCTTTATAGTGAAAGATTAGCAAAAAGCTTCAAGACTTTAAGACCAGAACATAAAAGCCATGGGGAGCAATGAAAAGAGCTTTCGTGTGGGTAAAATAAATAATAGCAAAATAACAGCAGCCTAAGCAGAGGCTTGGACAGTCAATGTTATTCGCTCCTTGGACATTTCTGAAGTTCCAACAATAATTTATCAGGAGTAATCTCATCTAGGAGACTCAAACACAGGCAGGTCCTTCTTATAGCATGACAACATTTGGATAATATACAAACCCCAATTCCAAAAAAGTTGGGACAGTATGCAAAATGCACATAAAAGCAGAAAGCAGCAATCTGTAAATTATTTTTTACATATATTTAATTTACATATATTTAATTGTATTTAAGTATCAACCTTATCAAAAAAAAACTGGGAAGTTCAAAAAACACCTGTTTGGAACATTCCACAGGTAAACAGGTGATGCTATCATGACTGGGTATAAAAGGATATCAAAAGACTCTTGATATCTTATTTTCAGGTACTCTTACAAGCGATACTATAACTCTTTGCATTTGAATGGATCTCTATGGGAATTGGGGGGTGGGATTAGATTAAGCTGTGAATAGTATAAAAACCATGGTTGGCTGAACAGGAGTTTATTTATTTAATTATTCTTTTTTTTTTTTTTTTTCTTTTTTTTTTTTTACTTCCCTGTCCCAACTTTTTTGGAGCGTGTTCAAATGTGGAATGTTCCAAACAGGAACGTGTTGCAAGCATCAAATTTGGAATTAGGGTATATTTACAAAAATCTATAAAATTGATAAGGTAAAACATTAAATATCTTTTTTTTGTACTATTTTCAATTAAATATATGTCAGAGAATTTACAAATCACTGCTTTCTGCTTTTATGTGCATTTCACATACTGTCCCAACTATTTTGGAATTGGGGTTTGTACGTGCATAACATTTTTATGACAATGCAATACATTATGCATTAAATCCCATGAAGAGAAAATATCTAATACCTATTGACACTAATTGGAATCACTCAACACATTGAAAGTCAGTCAGGTAAATATATATTTAAAAAAATGTTTCTCACTATTGGCTCCTTGAAACTCACTTTTCCCTCTCCTTTGGGGTTGAGATAGACGACGTAGTGCCCACCATGATTATCCCCACTGTGAACCAGCACTGCGTGGAGAATGTAATTGGCCGGATCCTTCACATCTGGTTTCTGCAGAAACTCATCTAGGGGTAACTGTTCCGGGAACTCAAATCTGAGAAAGATTACAGCCAATTATGTTGCACTGAACTGAATTTGGTTTTCTACTAAAAGCACATAATGTATTCAAATGTATTCCTTTTTCCTCTAAACCGTATGCAAGCAAGCTTATATTAAAGTAACATCATAGAATGAATTTACGTATGTAAATGTTAGCAAAGGTAACTAGCCTTGATAAGCTTGTGGTGGTTAGCCATCAAAACAGTAAAAATAAGTTTAATTCTGATGAAAGAAAAGAACAAGTCAGAAAAAGCCACGCACCATTTGCTGGACTTGATTTTGAACCCCATACAGTAAGAATAACCCAGATGTAGTGATGACCATCCATTAGGGATGTTCCTAACGACTAATTTCCCTGACGTTTAAACGGAAGTTTAAACTTAGACTAGTCGACTAGTCTAAAAGTAAGAAAACACTCAGAAAACAGTCAAAATTGATCACAATTTAATCAATAAGGTTAAACATTGTCCGAAAAAATATTGCGTATATTATAAGAGCCATTTGAAACCGTTAATCACATTCTTCAATAACCAAACCGTATTTTAAATGCCGCTGAAATGTGTGGCACTTTGCGCCTTGCATTATGAACATTGCACATTATCCTACAAAACATGACAACAACTCACTAAATAAAAGTTAACAAATAACATTTATTGAAAACAATATTCAACGTAACAAAACATTCTTAGGAAACGTGCCTGATTATTACAACGGCATTTTCATTGGGTGAACGCGATCGCATAGCAAATACAGTAAAAAATAATAATCGGTCATCAGAAAAACTACCAATAATAGGCCCACAAAAAAATAACAATTAGGCCGACTGATCGACGTGACATTAGATTAGTTTTATTGGGTTATTCAACAACGCGATAGGCCTACTTAATCTTTCCACCTCGCTGGTTTAACTTGCAGGGCGAACAGGCTAATGCGTTTCGTTTCTTTCCTTCAGTTTTTTTGTGTGTTTTTTTTTTAATCCGGCGTTGTTAACATTAGTAACGGATGCTCGTTTTTTTATAAAACAACATTTGACCAGGAAAAGATGACATTTCAGTACAAATTATGTCAATATGTAATTTAAATGTGTACATTAATAAAATAATAAGTTTAACCGACTAGTATTTCTGGTGCCGACTAGCGAGGGTAGCAACGTTTAATCGACTAGTCGACTAAATGCGCACATCCCTACCATCCATAGAGAACTGTTCTTTTTAAAAAACAAGATCACATTAAGTATGTGACCAGCCAAAACATAAATTTTGAATAGTAGCCTAAACAGTCTGAAAATTAAAATTAAAAGGTGAAAACCAGTGTCTTTGAACAACCCCCAGTTTGCACTAAAACATGGTCAAAATCATGTAAATTGAGCAAGACAACAAAGAAAAATAACTTAATGTTGTTTAATATCAATTTCTGATTTGATAATGGTCTTAATTATCCTTCTGATGGGGTAACGAAGGAGAGAACTTGTTATTAGTGATTAGTAGTCGCCTTTTGTGTTGCTAATCTCAACTAGCTTCACCTGAGTGAACCTAGCTTCACCTAGTAGATATTAGTATATAGTGGAATAGTAGATGTTTAGTCAGTGTGCATGTTTTATGAAAGGGGAGTTCCACCGAAAATGTATGTTTGATTTGTAGAAAAGTAGCTCTCCTCCTGATTAAAATGAGCTCTCAACCAACTTTCTACCTGTAGTGCGAGCACAGATATAGCCCCAAACTACTATGGCAACTCAAAACTAGTATTTTAAATAGAAATCAACGTATATTATTACGTTTTAAAAGCGCACGCTTCGTGACTTTTCATTTCCCCCCGCGACTGCACTTGGAAAGTAGTCTAATTTGGTTGTCAAACTGCAGACATGGCAACACTTAGTGGAGGAGCTATGCGAGTCCTGCACATACAGCGTCTCGTCGAGGCAACGTTACTCGCTGGCAAGTTAGCCACTAATGTAAAAGTTCTAATGAAAAACATACCACCACCATTAGCTAGAGTCTCCAGAAAAACAGGGGAAATACAGCCATTAATTTAGGAAAACACAGCACTTCATTTATCTATGTTGGTATCGTGAAAACATTAGCCAGCCTAGCCAGAAGTCTGTAGCTAACACGTAGGCTACTCATTTCTCACCAACTAGGAGTTCCATGTCGGAAATCAGGAATCGGGAAATGAACCCCAATCTCCTGACTAGGAAGAACTTCACATCAAATCATCAAGGCAACTCACAGCGACCCACATTGTGATCAGTAAACAAACATTACTTTTAGACGATTTTAGCTTTTTAAAAAACTTCAACTTTAGTTTTTGAGTATGATACAACATGCCGATACAGAATGATAAACATATACAATTAGAAGTGAAAACATTATTGTTGTAGTTATAGCTATGTTGTAGCTATGTTTGCTAGCAAAGCCAAAACTTTCCCAGTTGTGCAACTCGAACAGAGGCCACTGAGTTGTAGCCTATCATTTGTCCACTCTGTAACCGACAGCACTCGAGTCCTGTTTGGTTCAGTTTGCCAAAACATCTTTAAGGACAGAACGTATCAATGTAATTTTCTGATATTATAATAAAATAGCAATGATAATAGCTAGCTTGAACTACGATGTATCCCTACTCAGAACAGCGACAGACACAGCAATGTTTCCTCCCTCGTTGGCTCCGCCTACATGCTTATGCAATTTACACACCCACTTGACGCTACTGTAGTCATTCAAAAACGAGGAAGTGGTAGAGGTGTACGTCATTTTGACGTATACCTTTACCAAATTTGCAACTTTTGCTGCCAATATTTCCGTTCACATATTGTTTTGACCAGCGACAGACTTAATTAGTTGCGCCTTGATATGTTAAATAAGGTTAATGTTGTTTTTCAGTGAAACTCTTGAATGTTAGACTTCTGGATATTAAGCTGGGCAGGCTGTCATGGTCAGAAATTGAATGGTAATTCTTGCTCTCAAAAGTCAGACAGGTGTAAAATGAGCACTTGTAAACTCCCCCAGACCTCCAACTAACAAGTCATCACTCTAGAAAAAACGTGGATCTACCTATATCTTATCCAGACTGGGATAGTTTTGAGTCAACCCTACAATTCTACAATAGGGTAAAGCTAGGTGTCCAGCAATCTTATTATGCAGAGCATGTTGCTTTCATCACAGACTGGTGGACCATATATTCGGCCAAAGCCTATGTGACCATAAGAATGCATCAAATTACTCCATGCTCAATTACGCACTGCAAACAGGCATATTGCTGGTGTTTTATATACAAATACTTTGCTCTACAATATCACTGTTAATATAATGTATTTAATTTTGGTTAAAATATAATTAAAACTTTTATGCAGAACACTTAGATTATGGTTACTAACTTGTACTCTTGTTGTTTAAAACAGATCTCACAACAAATCAGATTTTGTCCTTAAAAATAGTGTACAATACTGTGAGTAGTGAAGATGTTTTGCAAATTATTAAATAATCTTAAATGTTCACCTGTCATTGATCTTTATGTTTTGGTCTGTCTGAGGGTCATACATGAACCGCATGAGCTGCAAGTGCAGAACCGGGGGAAATGTTAGAAACTTCACTCCCTTTTCAGCGTCCTGTAAAAACACAAAATTTGAGAATTTATTATTATTATTATTAATGAACCAACAGTTCCAACAAATGTGCCAATGTCACATGACTACACAACTAGTTCAGTAGCCATTCCTCTGTAAACATTCTTAAATCAGTGATTTATCCACAAACTCAGGCCTTCATGGTATTGAAATCTGTACTCCACGTAGGGCCAAACCTCACCTGTAGACCATGCTCTCCAGCGTCATATTTGTTGTCCCCATCCAACTGTTCCACTGCCACGTAATCTTTGAAGGACTCAAAGACTCAAGAGAAGATACAACTTGTTGCTATTTTTTCCCCACAGGTTTTCATTTCAACTACACAGTATTCCGTCAACAAGTAGTGTCAATTTTTATTTATTTTTTTAGTTAAAATGAAAGTTTCTAATGCGTTCTTTAATCCCTTGATTGCGAAAGAATATGAAAAATAATTCAAAAATTGCATGGCTGCCAGTGTTGTCAATCTTTCTCCAAAAATTTAATTGGAAATGATTGCTAATGATTTACTAACTTCACAATAACATGTCTGCACCATTATAGATTCCATTATTTAAATAAATACATAATCAGTTACTATCTTTTTAAATTGCAAACACTACATCGGAAAAACCAGTACTATAATCCTTAGAAAGTATTATTAAAGTCAACAAACATTGGGCAAAACATATCATAAAAATGCAGTCAAAATGTTGTGTTTTGCAATCAAGGTAGATTAGCAATGAAGAAAAAAAAATTATATGAAAAAATAAAAAAGGGCATCATTGTTACTTACTGTTTTTCTTTCCCTTTATGCTGAGCTGGATATCATAGTAATCTTCTATTCGCTCAGATATATATTCCACATTCTTACACTGGATATAGGACTGCAATAAAATGGCATTTAGAAAATTTATACATTTTCTAATTTATATATTAAACTTAAAAATTATAATACAAATAAATATCCTAAAGAAAAAGAAATGCTAGCTTACCGCCATCTTCCCCCTGAACAGTTTAGAAATTGTGCCTTCCACACAAGTGCTTTTCATTTTGTTCTCAACATTGTCGATCAGCTAAAATACACACACATCATTTAGAAAATTAGCCATTAGCCAGACTGTCACATACAATCACCATTAAGTCACACAATTACAGAAATCAGCAGCACATTTGAAACCTTGTTGCCCAAGCACAACACACAATACAAGCAATACATGCTTTTTCTTAGTCGTAACAGTGTCCATCATTATTACAGCAAACCAAAGTGATTTTGCATAAAAATATAAAATAAAAAATACTTACCACCCGACAGAGTTCCTGCACATCGTGTTGCATAAAACTGTCCAGTGTTTCCCACCTTTAAGGAAAATCAATTGGTAAATCCTCTAAAAATCCATAAGAGAAATTATGGTATTTTTCAGGATACCAGTATGAATTAATGCAACGGTATGCAGATTTGCAATACCTTCGTCAACGGTATTGCATTGTTTTTCATGTAATGAATATTCAAAATTGCACATTGCAACAGTGTGATAAAGAATTAGTAAAGTACGATTAAGAAAGGTAAAGTGAATTGTCCGTTTTTAATGCAACTCGCACCATTTCAATAAAAATGTGACGTGCCGTTGCAAATACGTGCAGAGAAGTTTGTGGAAACAGGATGGAGTTGGAGTGACACCGGCGGTGTTAGCACTCAGCCTCTGCTGCATCTGGCACTACTTTTAAATAAAAGAATACCCTGGGAATACCTGGGCTGCACAAACCAGCCGATACGTCGCATGGCGTTATTATTATTACGCTAAAAAAAATTGTTGGCATGGTTTATCACCCAGCCCTACCTAGAAGGATAGTTATTCATTTAAGTCCAAACCTAGAAGCTTGTATTTTTTATTTTATTTTGCTGGAACACTTTGTATAGTAACATTGCATATTATGGTTTTTAAGATTATGCACTTTTATAGTGACATAGTTACATTAATTACAGCATTTCGATTCATCCTTATTTTTCTACAACTGCTGCATATTTCGTTTACCTCTCATGTAATTTGTATTGGAAAACCAAATACTGTCAAATACAATCAGATACCGTCATACCGTCAATAATAAGCAAAATATCACACATGATATTTTGGCCATATCGCCCAGCCCTAAGGAAAATTCAATAGTTCATGATTAAATGCACAATGAAATACTCACCCAAATGACTTTGTCAACTTCTTTGTTCCCACGGGCTTATCGCTATGTTGAAGCTCGTAGAAAACCCTCTGCAGGGCAAGGGGCACACTCTTGGAGGAATCATCTCCTTCTGTTGGTATCATATACACTGCCTGGAACAGGAGAATAATCCAAATTATTAAAAGGACTTTGCAAAAGGAATACATGGAATAAGTATTAATGGAGTCTTAATAAAATTAAAAAATTCTAAAACTACGAGAAATGCAAAAATGCAAGGTCTTGTAGCAAGTAGAAAGTCAATCATTCATGCTACATTGTATAAACAAATTTTATCACGCTACATAATGCACACACTGACCCGCCGAAGCTGATTTGTGAAGAACAGTGTCTGTAATAAACTGTTCATGTAGCATGTCGCTCCTTGGTTCTTCAACCCAACATAGCCAGTGTGTTTCTTTGAATCCCATCTGCAAAGAAAAAAAAGTACATCATAATTCTTATTTGGATCAACTGTCTTCAAATAGAACATTTTCCTCCTTAGTACAATAAACTTTTAGTAAGTCAGTATAGTCAGACAGAACTGACTTACTTTAAGTCTACATCGACAAGCCCATGCCTACATTGTTCATTTTGCGCTAAATGCAGCATGGACAAAACTGTTTTGTTGTTGAACTTTTATTCCATGTTTTTGTCCCACCTGCCAAGGGCAGGCAAACATGTAAAAATGGCAGGAGCAATTAATACGGTACTTACTCTTTTCGGTGTAAAATAATTGCATTTGGAGCATCAACTCTGACTTGCGCGCGCGCGCGCACGCACACACACACAAAGCCTGTGACAAGATAACAATCTATTGGGTACTAGTCTACACTAGACACAATTAATGTGCATCTCTGCATAGAAATCCCCCTCTTCTATGCCCCAACACCTCACGTCTGTGCCAACATTTCTGTTCTCCAGATCCGGCTCTCTACATCCCAGCGTTTCCCCCACAATGACTCATCTGTGGCGCACTGCCACAATATCAGCATGGCTGTCACAAAATAAAGTCGGTCAGTCTTCCGTGCCCCGAGGGGTGCTAAATGCATACATTCAATAGTTATGCACATGCTGTCACCAGGTGCATGAATGGCTGACAGAAAAAGGCAAGTCTGTGAGTGAGGCTAGGAAAGGGTTAGATAAAATAATCTAAAATGAATACTCACGCCACTCCGTGTGGTGCATCAGCCTGAACATAAACTTCAAAGGACACTTTGTCATCTTCAATAAAGCCCCTCTCTGGATCTGTCACATCCTGAAATTGGCCAATATCATTTTTATAAGTACAGAACAGGAAGCCAGCTATTTTAATCTGAGGACTGTTCTCGAGACCAGCATTGGGAATTTAAGTCTGGATGAAATGTAAGCCACAAGCAAAAATTTACAAAATAATGTAATTGCAAAGTGGCAATCAGGTTCCAACCAACAACAACACAGAGAAAATTATTACATTTTCTAAAAAGAATAAAACAGTTTTAATTTATTTGCTGTTTTTATGTCCGCTCAGCACCCGGTACAGTGGCCGTGCCCACCACTGTGTCATAATGTAATAATATCACTGCAGGCAAACATTTGGATGATAACTGTAGAACGTATTTTTGTGTACCACTGTGAGGTTACACCATAGCATCAACTCTGTGGGCATAATGTAAAACCCATGACAAATTTGGAAGATCAAGTTAATCATCTTCCATTGAGTCTTGCTTTTAAGAAATGTTAAAGGTTCAGTAGGCAAGATTTTTTAAATATCATTTTGGCGAAATTATTAAATTTACTCATTATATTCCAGCAGCTATCAATAAATCAAGTGTTCTGGGAACAAAATCTGGTTTCTGTGAGTGGCCTGGGCTCTGCATTAGGCTGTCAAAAAATCTCAACCCGGTCTTCGAAAAACCAAACAGAGCTAGCTATGTAGCTACCAATCAGGGCAACCATCGACAAGCAAAATATCCTCCCCGTAGAATAAACCACTCTCTGTCTGTCTGTCTGTCTGTCTGTCTCCGTGCGTGCACTGGAGCATCATTTGGTCAAGGGGCTTAGAAGAGAGATAGGAGGGAGGAGAGCAAAAGAGGGAAGTCTTTTTGCCTTGTATATTTTCAAACTTGCCTACTGCAGCTTTAATGGTCATTTTGCACTGAGGCAAAAATAGTACGTATAGTACATATAAAAATGAGAGTAAAACAACAAAACTTACACTCCAAGACATGAAGTTGGAAAAGCCCCAGTCATTTTCCTTGTGAAAGAAAAGGTGGCTGATCCTGCGACTGAAAGATTTTTCATCATCTTTATAGTTGATGATTTTCAGCATTGCTTGGGAATGACATGACCATGACCTGAAAGTTAAATAAATGCACATTAGTAGACACAAATAGAATGAGGGGACATTGTTCCTGAGGAAGTCATTTGGAAATTACTGTCTGGCTATTTCTCTAACCACACTGAAAGATGTGGACACCAATGATTCTGGCTGAATCTAGGCAGTGGCAGTGTTATGATCTGGGCTTGCTTCAATTGGTCAGGTCTAGGCTCAGCAACATTATGCAGCAATAAAATGAATCTATGCAAGACTAGAGGTAGAATCTATGCCAAGGCGCATTGAAGCGGTTATTGCTGCTCATGGTGGCCCAACACCTTACTAAGACACTTTATGTTGGTTTTTACAACTTGTCACCCGTCTGTATATATAAATTTGATCGGGACTCTTTATCGGCAGATACTGAAGGGGGATTGACACGGATCGGGATCAGGGACAAAAAAAAACAGTACATTCACCGTAACACCAGAAAAGGGTTCTCTGGTTGTTTGGTTTTATTTACTCAATGAATATTTGACAACATTCACTAATGTGAAAGCAGTTTTCCCACAAATAAATCTATAGGCTATTCTACCAAAAATGTATATTTGTGTCTGGAATTAGAGAGGAAATCTATAAAACCCCAGACTGGTGTAGCATATCTCAACAGAACGTAACCTATTGTACATTTAATTTATTTCACAGTCATCTAAGAGTTATATCCAGTTGAGCAAAACTTTTGTAACTACCAAGTGTAAAGTCAAACATAACTCCCTTGACTCACTAAACAACTTCCAAAACCAACAAAAAGGTCAGTCTTACGTGGATTCAGATTCTGCATTGCACTGAAGGAAGAAGCCCACACTCTTCTGGTGTGGCCTGTCCGGGTAGAAGCGAGGCATCACCATGATCTTCCAGGGCAAGTTCCTTACAAAGCAAGGTGGGCCAAGAATAGACTCGCTCAGTCTGCTGAAACGCTCCACGACAAAGCGGAAAGTAGCTTCTGATCGCCAACTGGTGTCTGAAGAAGAAAAACAAGAGGACAATATAGTTTGGCAAATTCTGGAGGTTTTGCTGTGACCACACTGACCAGTGTCTTTCCCATTCAATTTGTTTTAGGCCTGGTGGTACACACCGAGAAATCGCTAAATAGATGTGGTGCGCGGGATGGTATATTGCCGTGGTTGGCTACGAACAGGTGGCGCATCAGGCAGTCTAAAATGTATATTTGCGCTCAAATTTTTGTTCACTGACACTGTTCACACTGACTTGAAACAAAACTATCATCAGAGATGATATAATACGTTGCATTAATTGCATCAAAATAAGCAGTGTAACATGCCACTGTCGAATTATGACTCCACACCTGCATACAGAGCATCTTTAAAGGAGCTATATGTAAAACTGACACCGAGCGTTTAAAATTGGTACTGCAGTCAGAATTCACAATATTGGAGAAAGTTGTCTCCGCCCACCCCCTCCTCCCCAGACTCAAAGCTCACGCGGGTTGCCAGGTTAAGGACACTAAACGAACACGAGCGCAACATTATATTTTGAGACGAGCTTATTCTATTTTGACAATGACAAGCGACGACGAGTCCTACACTGTTGATCAGCTAATGTATACGTTTGCAATTTATTTATTGTTTGCAAATTATAAACCAGCTCATGTGGATTTTGTATAACACAGATATAAGCTAACGTTAGTGGTATGTTTTGCTAGTGGCTATATACATACATTTAAATATTTAGCTAGCTAGCCAAATGAAAACGATGTTGAACTTAGCTTAGGCATTTGTAAATCGGCTGTCGGAGTGCCGGAGTACATCTGGTTGTTTGTAATGAGCAGTGGGCAGAGTCAACTCCGAGAATAGTGAATCACACAGGCCAATACAAAAACAGACGTGATTAAGTTTCTCGCACCGTGGCAAGAGATCTTTTATTATTAGCAAATCACATGGAAGCAAAAGCAACAAACCTGGACTCATGACAAAGTGCTACTTACAGCTGGCTAAATGTTAGACTGATATATTATAACCAAGCCCATTTAACCAACTGTACAAGGATATATAAATAAAAATCTATATCAACAACGTTTATATCCAGGATTATTGCTAGTAGGCTGAAGCCAGGACAATCGCTAGCAAAATATTGTTGCAGGCTGGGTAAAAAATCAAGTCATAATAAAGCTGTATTGTAAACAGTCATTTTCATTAACATTATCAACACTTTTAGCCCTAATACAAGCTTACACTGTCTAGCTATAGAAAATGTGTTGTATTGTTGTACAAATTGAACTGGCCAGTCAGTTGTGGCTGATACTCCTTTTGGTATGGTATGCTATATCAAAATTAAATGGAAAGAAGGTTGATTGTCCTTGTCAGCAACGCTATGCAACTCCTTTGCCAGTTAGTGACATTGCTCAATGAAGTGAATGATTACTTGCACCGTGACACGCAAGCTTTTACAACACAACTTTATCCAGGTTCTAGTTACATTACGATCATCGGCATTCGTTCAGACAGTCGCTAGCTATATGACTTTACTAATTCGCCATCTCATAATTTTAGCTGCTACTAAAGTAGATCATTTATGGTACTTAGATATAGGCCTATAATTGAAAATTAGACAGCCAAGAGATACCAGCTATATATTTACAAAATATGGTTACACATATTATGTTTCTCACTAATCGTACATCACAGTAAAAGGAGCCTATTATATGAGTGGCTGTCGATAGTGCATAGCTAACATTAGCTAGCCAGCTAACACAATGGCTATGGTATGGGTTGATCAACATTAGTTAGCATTGACAAATGTCAAACATTATAATCTAGCTTGCTACCTAAATAATTTATGTTATGTTCAAATGTGTTTCTGTGTTTCCACTTGGGCAGTTTACCATGTTGGTAGTCATAAGTAACAAGCTAGGGATAGCTATCTAACTTTCTAATCAACGGCTCAATCTAGGTAATCGATTGATCCAGACTGAAGGGGTCTGGTTGCTTTAGCACTACACAAAAATCTCACTGCACAAAACTGTCAAAAAAACTCAATGAACGTTAGCTAACATTCGCTATCTTTTACTGCAACAGAGCCTAACTCGATGCGGAAGAGATACGCGACTGATTTTAAAGTCTTTTTTTTCTCGCCTCAGTTGAATTAAATCCCTCTGCTTATTGGGTATTGTTATCATAGAAATTGATTCTAATGATTGTGATGTTTATTGCAACTCCAGCAATCTCACCTCAGCGTCTCAGCATCTCTCTCTGCATTCCTCTCTCCCACCAGTGTTGCCAGATGCCTGAATTAATTTCCCCCCAAAAATTCAGAAAATCCCCCATCTTCAATTGAGCGCCATACAATTTTCTCATAATTTCCCCCCATACCTCCTTTTAAAACCCCCCATCTATCATTGACTCCCATACATTTTTTTTTCTTTAAATTCTTTAAATCCCCAGTCTGGCAACCCTGTCTCCCACGTCTCTCCCACAGATACAGAAAGCAGTGTTGATTGGCTATTTACTCGTGACGTATAACCAATCCGATAATGCTGCAGGACGAGCCAGCCTAAGTAGTAACCTTTCAGAGACAGGCGACTGCATTAGAGCCAGAAAAGCACATTTTTTAATTATTTATTTTATCGGCAATCATACCAGACAAAATTACGATGCCGATAATTAGAAAAATGACTGATATCGGCCCCGATTATCGGTCAGGCCGATAATCGGTCGACCCCTAAAATATACCAACGTTCTAAAGTGTCATGGGGTGACTTATGTCGATCAAAACGTGTAAACAGTGAAAACTTTTAAAAATGTCATCAAAATGCCTGTTACTAACTAAATAAAGCATGACATGATGCCCAAACGTATATTTGTATGGCTGTATGAGTGGGTTGAACTCATAACAGAATTTTTTGACTGCGGCAGATACTCAAGTGACGAGATTGACAAATAAATACATAATCAGCCATCCAATTCACAGCATTTAGTAATGTTCGTCAAATGGTATGTTGACTAGGGCGGCAAAAATAATCGCGATACCGCGGTCATGGGACTGGTTTGGGCATGTTACGGTCATGACCACTCATATCGATATTGACAAGGACAAATTCACCAATACAGAAATGTATTGAATACAGCATAAATATTGGTTTTCTTTTTGATCGTTTTAGGTTTCTGACCATTGTTCCGTTGTCCGATACAAAAATGAGTAACCTCTCTAGTTCACACTTTTAACCATTCCAATCCCTAATAGCTAGGTTAATAGCATCACCCTAAATCTCCCTGGCCAGTTGGCACTGGAACGGTCAGAATTCTATTTGGATCGTAGAGCACAATACACAAAGAACAAGTGTGTCAGCTGGATAGAGCACCCAGGAATCCCACATGAATTTCAATCACTGAAATCAATTGTTACCGTCTTCCATGTCTTCCTCTGTGTTGATATGTCCATCAGCCATGGCTACATTCCCATTGATGATTGAACTCGGAGTGATCTTCGGGGGCTCATCTGTATCGCCAGCTACAAAAAAACAACGCCAATGTTTTGAAAAGCGTGCACATTCCTGATTAATCCATCAAACTGCTTGCAATGATATGGATCAAGGATTCTGTAAGTAATTGAAAAACAAAAATGTATTTGCGTTACAAACGTATATCGTGAAAATGTCATACTATTGCAGAGTGTGGAAGTGTTCTTTCATTATTTCTAGATTTTATTTTTATTCTACATTGGCAACATACTGTAGATTTAGGAAATTTTTCATGAATTACAGGCATTTTAGCAGACTATGAGGCAAATAGTGTGTACATTGGCGTGAGTTACATTTTTTTTAAAGGCTATAGATGCAGCATTTCACCTCCTCGAGTGTCTCATATGGAGATTGCATGTCATAACAACACAGCCAGAAGTGGAAGCACACAACCCTCAACTGGTTGCCAGATTGTTTCATCTGCATTTTGTGTACATAACATTACTTCATCCGAGTGTGAAGAGTGGAGTCAGACAGAATCAGGCTCAATCATGTTAAATGTAGAATTTTTTGTGGTTGGGTTGGACAAGTAATGAATTCATAAACAAATTTAGCAATATGTAGCAATGCATTATCTCCATAGATTTAGGTTTCTCTATGCAATGGTGTTTCAGTCGGCAAAAGCCCAGAATCTAGACGTGTAGAGGGGTGGACATCGCAGATTGAGAGGCGTTTTGAAATAAACATGTCAATTTAGAAAAAATTCAAACCTGGCTACATCCTAGCCAGTTAAAAAACTTTCACTTTTCAAACACATTTAGCCGGTTTTTCACCTAGACCGGAGACGGTGTTTCACCATCTTTTCAAAGCCAATGTTAGCTAATGAGTTTGCATGCATCTTGTCTTTGCTAGCTATATGTAAATACCTTCTTTATTAGAGCTATCCATCTATCTTAGGCAATGTAGGTTATAGCCCACAATGGACATATTTATTCATAACGGATAAGTATTTCTTTGGATATTGTAGTAATGGGTTAGACATAGATTGTCTTCATCAAAGAGGTTATACGGCATGCAATGGAGCTATAACCAAGAATAATTCATTAATAAGCTACATAACTTAGCTAACGTTAACCAGATAGCATGCTGATACCGGACCACCAAACTTTATCGGACCATAGGGGTGGGAATCTCTAGACACCTCACGATTCGATTCCGATTCAGAGGGCTACAATGCGATTATAAAACGATTACGAATGCATCTAGATGCATCAAAATTTTTAATTTCTATACATGATTTATTTTTTCTCACTGTGTGACTACTTGCTACTTTTAAAACATAGCGTATTTGTAATGATCCATAATTACTTGGGTAACATTCATTTTGTAAAAACGAGAGTGATTTCCTCAAAGCAGACAGAAAGGTTTGAAATATGAAATTGAGCGGTATGTGCAAGTAAAAAGTGTATAAAAATGAAAACGTGATTAGAATCGAGGTCAATTAAAGTCTACCGCTGGAGAAACTGCACCAGCTAGGAGTAGTGCTGTTCCTGCACTGCAGGTAAGATTAGGCTAATGAACTAACCTAGTTATCATTAACATCATCATCATCATGATCCATCAACCCGCTTATTCCTTATTCAGGGTCACGGGGGGTGCTGGAGCCTGTCCCAGCATGCATTGGGCGAGAGGCAGGAATACACCCTGGACAGACCGCCAATCCATCACAGAGCACTCACACCATTCACTCACTCATTCATACCTATGGGCAATTTAGAGTCTCCAATTAGCCTAACCTGCATGTTTTTGGACTGTGGGAGGAAACCGGAGTACCCGGAGGAAACCCACGCTGACACGGGGAGAACATGCAAACTCCACACAGAAAGGCCCTCGGCCGGGATTCGAACTCGGACAGTGCTAACCACTGCACCACCGTGCCTATCATTAACATTATGAATATAAACCCCCCCAAAGCCAGTGACCTGAAACTGTCATGTTAAGACACCAGTAGGAGTTAGGCTACTGAATAGCTAGCTCGCTAGGTAACGTCGCGGTGACCATATTTTCGATTTCAAAAAGGGAGATGGGTAACGTTACACAGGCGTCATGAATATAAGAAAGGCTACCTGTTTGTTTATACACTGCTCAAAAAAATGAAGGGAACACTTAATCATCACAGTATAACACCAAGTCAATTAAACCAAACCGGTCATGCTGGATGATGTTGCAGACAGCATAACATTTGCCACGGCGTGCGTCTCCAGACTCTTTCACGTCTGTCACATGTGCTCAATGTGAACCTGCTCTCATCTGTGAAGAGAACGGGGCACCAATGGCGAACCTGCCAATTCTGGTGTTCTCTGGCAAATGCCAATCGAGCTGCACGGTGCTGAGCTGTGAGCACAGGTCCCACTACAGGACGTCAGGCCCTCACGCCACCCTCATTGAGTCCCTCATGGAGTTTGGTCAGAAACATGCACACGAGTAGCCCGCTGGAGGTCATTTTGTAGGACTCTGGCAGTGCTCCTCCTGTTCCTTCTCGCACAAAGGAGCAGATACCGCTCCTGCCGCTGGGTTGTTGCCCTTCTGCGGCTCTGTCTAGCTCTCCTCGTGTAATGATCCGTCTCCCGGTATCTCCTCCACGCTCTTGAGACTGTGCTGGGAGACACAGCAAACCTTCTTGCGACAGCACATATGGATGTGCCATCCTGGAGGAGCTGGACTACCTGTGCAACCTGAATGGGCTGCAGGTACCGCCTCATGCTACCAGTAGTGACAAGGGCACAAGCAAAATGTAAAACTAGAGAAAAATCAGTCAGGAAGAATAGGGAGAGAGAAATGGTCTGTGGCCACCACCTGTAAAACCATTTAATTTCTGGGGGTTGTCTTGCTGTTGCCTCTCCTGTCCATCAGTTGTCACTTTAATTTGCACCAAAGCAGGTGAAATTGATTCACAATCGTTTATGCTTCCTAACTGGACAGATCGATATCCCAGAAGTTTAATTGACTTGGTGTTATACTGTGTTGCTTAAGCGTTCCCTTAATTTCGTTGAGCAGTGTATATGGTTTATAGAACAAGCAAAACTTAACCAGACATTTTTAGGAATTTAGAAATCCCGTCTGGTCGGATATTTTCAGTCCCAAAAGAATAACTGTCCAGGAAAAAGAGGACGTCTGGACAGCCGAGCTAATGTAGCTAACGTAATTTACATTACACTTTTGGAAGTTTGTATCAACCTCTGACTCTGATCAGCCAGTTGCTGTGCAACGTTAGCTAGCTAGCTGGCACTCAAATAACAGCAATCAAACGAGCTTAACGTTTATTTGGGAACACGAGCTGGCTAGCATAACCAGTATGTTTGTATTTTTAGTTTTTTTGCGACGGTCTGCTGAGTAGAAAACATATGTGCATTTTCGCTTCCAACAACGACAATGCTGTTGTTAAACCTTATTTGAGTGGATTTAGGCCGTTATTTTTAAAGCAAATTAGCTGGGGGAAAATTATATCCAATGGCAAGATGCTAATTGTTAGCACTGCTCCAATTCAGGATAGCTACAACGGTGAGACCAGGGGGGTATACTATGAAGGAAGCTAGCCTAGGTTTCTTTGCGTTAGCTGGCTTCAGAAAGCCTAACTACCGCAATCTGGCTTAACCTGTACAACTAACGTGGTCATCAACTTGCTAAATGAACACGAGCTTTATTAATCAAGGTACGTGCGCGTTCCCATAAAATGGTCGGTGTCTACAGCAACGAGCCTATAGCAGTGCAGCATGGGCTGTACTACAGCAGCGTATTTCTCTCCTTTGGAAAAAAAAATAAAAAGACTGATACGGACAGATATAATGGACGGATAAGAATATGAAACAATCATATGAGCAAAAAGCAACACCGTTGCCTCCAACAAAGCCAGGAAAGAGCTTTTGCAAAAAAATTACAATTAAAAATGCTCATCGTGTAGGTTACATTCATTAGGCTAGTTAATAACTTATTCAACTTACCACTCGTAATAAATAAATCTATATTCTCAGTACATTGTCATACAGTTTATTTCTAATGTGACAACTGTACTACTACATTCTAGAGCCCCTAAACTTTAAACTTGATACAGCATGTTTACAATATTGCCGAAACAATCAAATCATATTATAAAAAAGTATCTCAAGCATTTTCCAGAACTCATAATTTTTTTTTGCGGAACTCACTAATGTCGCCCTGCGAAGAGATTCCCTCAGTATCCGCACATATCTCTACGGGATCTTTTGGAATGGAGACGCCTTTTTCCAAAGCCAATGATGATCAAAGGGCGTGCGTTTATATGTTTCAATCTGTTATCCTGAACATAACCTGCCCCGGAGGTAATAAGGTTAACTGGTTTTTATGATACGTCAAACACTGAATCGGTTCAAATTGACCCGGAAGATAATGAGGGTTAAGCTGCTTTTTAATAATTAGATGTTTCACATAAATTCTGATTGGTGAAAAAAATATGACGTTATTTAATGAGTGGTTATGCGGAGTATGTATAAACAAGTGAAAACCTTTGTGTTAACTAAACAATGGCCCAAAGAAATGACACTCCTCTTATGTTTTCATACGGAACCGAGCATCTCCCCTCTCACTCACACAGCTGTATCTTTTTCAGCTGAGCCACACGAGTGAATGGAAGAGTCGTGTGCAGGAAGGAGAGAGGTCAGTAACGTGTACATGCAATTGAGACCTTGGGCGCTCTCACATATCCAAAACAAGCTATACAATTGAACTGCAAGGCAGTAAGTTCAATTTCTATTTCTGCAGAAAATATTCAACTGTGGATTCAAGTACTTTTGAGGACCATGTACATTTTCTAAAACTATCATGGCCTTACATTTCTTTCTCAAATTCACAAACTTCCAAAGATTTTCAATGTCAGTGGGAGCCCTGATTAAATCACAAACCAGGTATACATTCCCAGTGGTTTTATGTCTGAAAAGTACCTAATGGGTCATTCCATGTAATTTCACACGCCATGACACCCAACATCTCAGATTCAGAAATGTTTCCTGTAGCTATAAACAGTTATGATAAGCATTTATGTAACATTATTTTATAGAAATATTATTTTATCTTTGAGAAATCAAGCTAATTGCACCCAAATTGGACATTTTAGTTGGGTATGGTTCACATAATATTCATTCATTAAATATAGTGCCCTAAATCCAATATGGACCAAAATCTTTCCTAATGATTAAGTCATGAGGAATCCAAATAAATGTTAAAAATCCACCCACAGATTGGCATGTGAACCATACCAAAATAAAAATTTATATTTGGGTGCCTCAATTAGCTTGATTTCTCACAGATCATATTATATTTCAACAAAATAATGTTAATTAAATGTTTATCTTGTCTGTCTCTAGCTAAAGAAAACATTTCACAACAATCCGAGATAGTGGGTGTCAAAACCCATTTAAAAATATGGAAGGAATTACCCTTGCATTTTGCATTTGTCCCACACAAAAATCCACTCAAAATAATTATGCATCTTCAGATTGTTAATCCAATTGTTGTATTCAATTTCACTGAACTCTCCTGCATGGGTCAGTTTTGAAGAGATGACATTACAAAACAGTTTAACTGTTGCCATTTGTCACAAATGACACCACTGTTGTAGACACCGGAACACATAAATAGCTCAGTTTGGATCTCAGCTTCACCACATAGTGTGTTACCTTATGTTGTAACTGTTTGAGTCACTTTATACATCACATCATTAGTCTATAATATCAGAAAACAAAATTCAAACCCAGGATTAAAAATTCAAACCCAAGATTAAAATACTCAACTACAATGTAGCCAATTAGCTTTATCTTGTGTATGTATACATCATGTTTTTTGTAGTTGAGCTATCCAAACAATGTTGACCTGCAATTCTAAGTTTGAAATTATCTGAGCTGCTAGTACTCAAGCACTTGCACTGTAGCCTGACCTCAATTTCCCAAGTGGATTAAACGTCAAGAGCAGCATGCGATATCCCACTATAATTCCCCATTCCCCTACGTGCCTTTTACAACAACCCAGCATCAGACACGTCTTTGTTTTGTCAACAAGTAATATATGTATGCTACAATAAATGCACAGTAGTCAAATAAAATAAAACCTACTGCATCTAGTGTTTTCATAATCAATGCTACAATTGTATAAAATTACAATATATTGCAAAATAGCCTAAGTGCAGAAAACTGTTTCATGGTGAACATCCAAATCATCAGTTTAAGAAACCCCAAATGACACTAGACTACAATTTAACACTTACATAATTACATTTGAAACTTTACAATGTAGCCTAGGTTTGAGGAAATATAAAGGCCGTCAATCAGAGCCTTTTTGTACTGACGAGAAACGACATGGAAATGTATCTTGCGCACCAACAAATAACTCCTCCCATTACTGAATAAGCAAACCCTGCATGACTTGCATGAACTGGACACAAATGCCTTTCACGTTTAATCTTGTCTGAAATGAAAACGGATGACGTCCACATTATAAAAACAACTGAGGAGGTTGAAGATCGAGAATAGTCCGGAAAATATTAATAGAAATCCATCCAAATTTTGAACATTTTTTGGAAATAGGGCAAGCCTCTGGCGTATTCTGTGATGCTTCGTATTAAACAAACCCCATCACTGTAGGCACGAAGCACAATACTATGGCTTTCAGAGTATATTCAAGTGGAAACTCTCCACAAATATTGCTTATGAAATAAACATTATGCCTAAATAAATATTCAAAATCATTAGCCACATGTGTTCCATTTACGGAGTCTGGGCTACCAAGTAGCTTCGAGTTCGCAGTCAACTTGAAAGCTACATGCTGCCAATTCTTCACTAAAATGCGAATTGTCAACCATGTAACTTCGACAATCAACTTACTAAACGTTACACGTTTGAAAGGGATTGTGGTAAATTCTTATACAATTTCCATTGCAAATAATTAACTTTTGACAGTCCACTGTTCCTGACAAACTAACCAATTAACGTTACCAAATGGACTAATTTATTAGGGATATGGTACCGTCAGCTAAAGTTAGCTACGTTAGGGGCAAACATGCTAGTTACCATTAGCTACAAAGTGTTGTCTAAGTTAGCGAGATCTGTGCATGTTCTGCGTTGATTCGAGACAAACGAAATGGCCCGTCCTTAAAGCCACTGACCCATCACTTTGAAATTGTTAACGTATTACCGCCAGGATGCAAAGCATCAATTCGGTAACGTTAGCTAATGTTATGTTGCGGTCTTTGCATTGTTAACGGTTAGCTAGGGAAGTAGCTTGCTAACTTAATCCGCGTGCTGGCAACTGATGACGTTAGAAACAATATTATTCCGTCGTAGCTTGCTAACTTACCTAACTAGATATGTGGCCAGTTGGCTAGCCTACGTTACCGCAACTAACTTGCAAGATAAGCCAAAACAAACAAATTAAACGCCATTTAGCTAACGTTAGCCACCCTTTTGACTAGCTACCAAAATTAACGTAATCATTGGATACGACATCCCACAAAAAGAGAGTTCGCTGGGCTAACGTTACATCAATGTACGCAACTTTGCTAGAAAGCTATAACTAACGTTACAATTTAAACGTATATGACCAGCTATTGATAAGCCATCTACCTTAGTATAACGTTAGGTTGGATAGTGAAGTTCCCTCACAGAAAAACAAGTTATTATATTCGTTATGAGCAAAAAAACAAACAAAAACAAAAAAACGGCTATGGGGTCTGATTAAACGGCGAGCTAGATCTGTATCCATTTTACATGAGGCCTTCCATAAACTTTACCTTCCATCTCCATATCCTCGGGCTCGCTAAGCTGTTGCTCGCCAGCTTTTTGTTGTTGTTGCGGAGTGTTGTGGTGGTGGTTCATTTTGATGATTGTTGTGGTGTGATGCCTGTCGTCTTCGTTCCCCTCGCCCTTTCCTGGTGCTAGCTCAGGGATGAGCCCGGTCCGTGAAAGGTGCTGGGGTATTTGGGAAGGCGGAGGGGATGACAGGTTGAGCCCTGGCGGCTGGGCCTGTTCTGCAGCAACCTCGACCTTTCCAGCTCTCAATGCTGGGGGTTGTGGAAGGGAGATCGGTGGGGGAGCAGGCAGAGAAACGCGGACGTATTTGCTCGCTATTCGCCCAATCTCGGCTACTTGATGTGGTATTAGTCACTGACGTTGAGATATGAAAAGGACTCCAAGGGAAGCCCGTTAAGCAAATCAGTCTGGCTCTCCCCCCCCCACGAAAATGGGGCAGGAGGTGAGAAAACTAGCTTGTTAGCTAACTAGCCAGCCACGCTCCAAAACCTGCGACCAGAGGAAGTAATACCTTGTTTATAACGTGTGCCAAGTTAAGTGTTCATTTAATGTATATATCATTGGTAATACCAAAAATGTAAACAATTTCTTATGCAGAATTGCCTGTCTATTTGCCTCTCCGATAGTCCCTCTTCTGGAGGAGAGCAAGTCAAAATGTATCCATTCAAACCCGCTTCTAATTTGAAATCGAACTAATTTAGAAGTTTATGTAATAAACTTTCTTGTAAACAGTCTCCGCATTCATTTCACATTAATAAATGCCAGTATTCTAACGTTACATATTCAAAATGTCCTTGCTTTAAATTATCTTGAAGCCAATACGATTCTCTATCTCTCTCGCTCTCTCTCTTCCTCTGTTTGTAGTATTCAGTTGAGTCAAAACTCAAAATGGCGACCGCACTCTTCTTCGAAATGTCACATCCGCATGGAGATAGCGCTACCTTCTTCTTTTTGTTGTTTTTCGGCGGTTGGTATCCATCTTCATGGTGCATTACCGCCACCTTTTGCTCCGGAATGTAGATTTGAGACTAATTTCCCTTATTTCCTTAATGCCCTGGAATATTCCACTTGGTCCATACCCAATAATTATTTTAATGTAATTTCTTGCCTTCCAATGTCCCTCAATGTCCTCATCACTTCTCTTTGAGTCTCAAATCCCCTACATTCCATTAGCACGTGTTCTACAGACTTATGTTTGGCAAATATCGCATAGCCCTGTTGGATGTTTTGCTACAAGTTTTAGTGTTTTATTTAATCCACTATGCCCCAGCCTTAATCTGATCATTACTACTTCTTCTCTTCTGTACCCCTTAAAGTTACTTTTTTCCTTGGTATTTCTTTGAATATTAAACAAATGTCTCCTCTTTAACTCTCTCTTACATTACTCTTGCCACATTTGATTGGCTTTTTCCCATATTATACTTTTGGTTTCAGATTTACTAATCTTAATTTATATATCTATTTCTTATTTTTTTTAATGCTTGCTTTGCCAAAGCATCAGCTCTTTCATTCCCACTTAGTCCAACGTGCCGGAACCCACATGAATTTTACTTTACTACCTTGCCTAGAGATTCTAGTTAGTGTGTTAATGACTTCATGTAATATATCTTGCTGACTGCTTGATTTAAAAGATCTTAAACTTGAAAGCACTGAATGTGAGTCTGAACAAATCAAAGCTTTGCTTGCTTTAGTTTCTTCCACCGACTGCATTTCTACAGTGTAAACACTTAGTTTGTCAGATGTCCGTTTACTGATCATTATTCTTTTTTCTGGAACTGCCACTCCAAATCCAGTTTTCCCATTATCAGGGTTCTTAGCTCCATCCGTAAATAACTGTTGGTATTCACTATACTGTACTTCTACATAATTATAATAAGTATGTAGCAAATCTATTTTATTATACTTGTTTAGATCTAAGACATGTTCATCAATATTAGGCTGTTTAAACATCCACGGTGCTACCATAGGGATGATTACAGTTGGGCTTAGTTCCATTTCAAATACTCCCATTTCTTGTGCAATCTCATTGCCGATCTTTCCAAAATTATCCCTCTTACATTTTTCAATATCCCAGTTTGTTGTTAATACTTCTTTGGTGGGCTGAGATTCAGTGGCCTTTCTAATTAACCCAGTAGTTTGCCATCAGTTGCTTCCTTCTTATACCCAACGGCATTTCTCACATTTCTACCTGGAGGGCGGCTACTAGAGATGTTCTAATTGCACCACAACAAATTCTCATTGCCCAAGCTTGAATGATATCCAGCTTTTGTAAGAGTGACTTAGCTGCGGATCCATACGCCATACTACCATAATCGAATACTGATCTTATTAATGCCACATACATTGTCTTCAAGGTTGACCAACTTGCTCTCCACTCCCTACCTGTAAAACACTTCATCACATTTCAGACTTTTTTACATTTGTCCTCCATTTTGCTTATATGTTCAGACCATGTTAATTGGTAATCAAAATTCATTCTTAAAAACGTAAACACCCCCACTCTCTCTAACTCTCTCCCATACAACCTTCATTTTATATTTCCTTCTTCTCTTTTCCTTGTGAAGAAAACAGTTTGGGTTTTCTCAATTTATAACCTAAATCCCCATTCATATGCCCACTGCTCCACCTCATCAATTGCTTCTTGTACCTTCCTGGTAGTGTATCCTATATTTCTCCCTCTTTTCCACAATGCTCCATCATCTGCAAACAGCGATCTCCCTGTACCTACTGGTAGTTTACAAAAAATATAATTGATCATTATTGAAAATAATAATGGGCTTATCACACTACCTTTGGGTGTTCCATTTTGTACTTCAAACTGGTTTGATATTTCCGATCCAATTCTGACTTGTATCATTCTTCCAACCAGAAAGTCTTTGATCCAATTAAACACTTTCCACCAACCCCCATCATATGCAGTTTTATCATTAGTCCATCCTTCCACATCATATCGTAGGCTTTTTCTATATCAAAGAATACTGCCATTACAGTTTCTTTGTTTCCTTGTGCTTTCCTTACCTCAGTCTCTAATCTCATGATTGCATCCATTGTATTTCTTCCTTTCCTGAAGCCACTCTGATAGTTTGCTATCATATCTCTACTCTCAAGATAATGCGTTAATCTTCCTGTAATCATTTTTTCCATGATCTTGCATACATTTGATGTTAATGCTATTGGCCTATAGCTAGTGGGTTTAGTTGGGGCCTTTACTGGTTTTCTTATTGGAATTACCACTGCTTCTTTCCAGGCTTTTGGTATTCTCCCCTCCTCCCAAACTTGGTTATAGTATTCAACCGTCTTTTTTAATGCCCCCTCTCCTAGATTTTTTATGCTATAACAAATCTGATCTTTGCTAGGAGATGTTACTTTTGTTCTTCCTATCACTCGAACCATTTCTTCTATTGTGAATGGGGCACTCATTACATCCTCTGTGTCCTCCCTCCTAGCCAACACATGTGGATATCCCTTCATTGTTCTTTCTCTTCTTCTTTTCCCTTCCTCTGATAAATGATCTATACTATGCACTTTGACAAATGTCTTTGCCATAACTTCTGCCTTCTTCTTATTTGTCACAGCAATTTCTTCCTCTTATTCAAAATCCGGATAATCCCATTCTCTCCTGTTTTCACTCATCCTTTTTATCATACCCCATATCTTCTCTACAGGGGTTGTTCTCCCTATATTATTACAAAATGTTTTCCAACTTGCTCTCTTTGCTTGTCGGACCGTTCTTCTCACAATTGCCTGTGCCTTCTCTTTGCTTGTCGGACCGTTCTTCTCACAATTGCCTGTGCCTTCTTATACTCAATCAAGTTCTGCATATTGTGTGTTCTTTTTAGCCGTTTACATTCTTTATTTCTGTTCCTTACAGCCACACAGCACTCTTCTGTCCACCATGGTACCATTTTCCTTTTTGTACTTCCTTTGCTTCTAGGAATAGATTTTTCTGCCACCTTAATAATTTCTGAACTTATCAAACTATTTACATGATCTGTTTCCATCTGTATCAATAATACTCATGTTATCTTCACTCAACTGTTTGAATTTTTTCCAATCTGCCCTTTCAAATACCCATTTACCGATTCCATCCCTGGTTCTAGTTCTCACTCTCTCACCTATTGAGCATACCACTGGATAATGGTCACTGCCTATTGTTGTGACCTTACATACTTCCCAATTACTACCTCCAGCCAGATCAGTTGATACTAGTGTTATATCTAATACTGATTCACTTCCTGTATTAACATTAATTCTTGTCCCTCTACCATAATTAAAGCACACCAGTTCCTTTTCATCTATTAGTTCTTCTATAATCTTTTCATTTGCATTTGTACATGGATCCCCCCACATTGTTCTGTGGTAAAAATCTGCACACCACACTAGTTTTGCTCTATCCTGTCCTTGTACTAACTGCAAATTATTTGGATTACATTTTTTACAAGGATTATAATAATTAATTATTACAATCTTCTCCCCTTTAATCCATATTTCTACAACCAGATATTCCTGGTCTACTCCCCTCTCCAATATCCTGAATGGAATACCTTGCCTTATCAATGTAGTGCAACCTCCTCCTCCACCTCCTTTGTCTCTATCTTTCCTAATCATTATATACTCTTGAATTACAAAATTCAACAAGTCTAAACTTGGTTTTAACCATGTTTCCTGAACACATAATATCTGGTTGAATTGCCATATTTTTAATAAATTGCTTGAATAAAAGGCACCAAGGACGAGTCCAAGGGAGGTGGACGTGGAGCTGCAACGGACGCTTTGACCATGGGTGCTGGCTGCTCAGGATGGAGCCTGGGGAGAGGCGTCTGAATCATCAATTGAGTCAGGAGGATTCCCATCTGACCCACCTGGTCCATCACTTGCTTCAGGGCCTCCCGTACCTTCTCCAGGTGACCGCCCTGCTTGCTGATGGCAGCTCCCTGGCAAGCGATGGTGTGGTGGAGTTGCTCCGAGTTCGCTGGGTCCATATTTGGCGGTTTTTTTCTGTCAGGATTCCTTCCCAGGGAGTGGACCCAATAGCAGGACTCGGAGACAGACTCAATTCAAGCTCCGTGGAGCACTTTTATTAATCACAAAGACTCGAATAGGAATACTCAGGAAGTGGGTCTAGAGCAGGGTAGGGACATGAAGGGCAGGCTGGAAGCAGGAGGAGCTGGAGCAGGACTGGAGAATGGCAGACAAACTGGAGGACAAGCAGTAGGAGCTGGAAGGCGATGCAGGCTTGGGAGCTATATATAGCAGGCTGACGGGTTCAAGGAGACAAAACTGGACAAGGGATATTACAAATACACTGGCTAGACTGAGCGAGTATCAAAGTAGACTAACAAACACAACTGGTCAGACTTGAGTACGAAACCACGATAAGACAGCAAACAAAGAGGGAATATATCGTGAAGTCAATAATGTAATGAATGTGTGCAGCGTGAGAATGTGTGCGAGAGTGAATAGCAGCGTGTGGAATGTAAGTGGGAAATGCGGGTGATTGGATGAGGGGTAAATAGGATAACAAGAGAGAAGACCACGCCCAACCTCCACAAACACAAAACATGAAAGACCAAACACGAAACGAAGGGAAAGAGGGAAAACACAGAGAACATAAGGGAAGGTGAACTGGAAGGGCAGAGGCGGACATAACAAAATTCTTCTAAATCTTACTCAAAAGGAAAAACAATACTTGCCCAATAGTAACCAACTCTGTTAATATGTTATATTACCTAGCATAATCAGTCAATGAAAGAAGAGGCTGACCATGATCAAACTAACTCACAGCATTCAGAACCTTGAATTTTCATCTAATTGATTTACATGACATTCAATACTTTTGTTTATCAATCGAGGATAGGTTCAAGGATAGGTTTTCAACCCAGACCTTATTGAAATGTTGTTTCCCATTAGGGTTGCAAAGAGGGAATTTTTCAGGTAACTTTCGGTAATATTTGGAATTTTCAATCTCATGCTTAACCTTCCTATTATGTTATAAGGCATTTTCCTGAAGAAAATAACAAATTTGAAATGATAAAAAACATTTAGTTTAAAGTAGTTTTGTATAGAAGGGCAAATGTAACAAAATTTAAAAAATAAATAACAATCAGTAATAATCAACTCATAATCCATCCATCCATTATTTAACCCGCTTATTCCAGAGGGGTATACTACGAAGCAAGATTAAGGGGATAGGGAACTAAATTAAGCTTGAACCCCAGGCTTGTTACGTTTATGTCATGTTTATGTCATGTTTCATGTTTAGTGTTTGTCACAGTTTATTTTCTGTTTATGTTACGATGCAGTTCATTGTTTGCATACATATTTCCATGTTTTTCCGCAGCCTTGCGTTCATGCTGTTTCTTCTCTTGCTGTCACTCACGCTTCCCTAATTGTTTCATTCTCCCTTGTCTAGTTACTAATATACTAACATTAGATCAGGATTGGGTAATACTAACTATCTAACCATGTGTTCATGTTTACCTTACGTTTCTCGTGCATGTTGATTACTAATTTACTAATGCTAGGTCAGGATAGGTTAACTACTAACGATTTACTAATTGCCTCGTTACGTGTCTCATTTTCTCAAGCTGTTGTGAATTTCCTGCTGCTCTCAAGCTAAATGTTTGCACCTGTCTACACCTGCATTTAAGCTCAGTGTTCATGTCTGTTTGTTGCGAAATTGTTGCCTTAGTTTACTATTGTCACTTTTGAGCGTTTACCATTGTTTTGACTACCGTTATTGATCTAGCCTGTTTATTGACCATCGTTACTGCCTGCCTATTGTTTCCACTGCCTGTTTTTGACCACGAGTTTTGCCTACTGTCTCTTTGTACCTCTGCCCCGCGGATAGGACTTCGGTCTGACTCCTGCTACGCCCCACGACTACGAACTTTGCTTTTTCCCTGTTTTGTACTTCTGCTCCGCTGACAGCTACTCTGGTTAACGAACTCTTGCATGGATACCGATTTCGAGACTGCCTTCTCCCTCGGTACTGTATCTTTGGTCTGGCTGGATTTATTGGTTTTTGGACTTTGCTTGTGTGACTACGTTTTTGGATTTCCCCATAATAAAGCCCTTGCGGGTATTTATTATCAAGTCAGTGTTCTGAGTCGTGCATTACGGGTCCAACCCGCACACATCCGTCTCAAGGCTTTCTGTATCACGAAACTGACTAACTTTTAATTGGGATATATTGCCATGGAAACTTATTCTGCATGGCTAACCTGCTCCGGGGCAGGTTATTTTCAGGCTATCGGATTGAAAAATATGAAAGCACTGCCCTTTGACCAATCAACTCATTGGTTTTGTAAAAAGGCGTCTCCATTCCAAAAGAGTTGTAGAGATATGTGTGAATACTGAGGGAATCTCTTCGCAGGGTGAGATTATCGAGTTCCACAAAATATTTTCTGAGTTCCGGAAAATGCTTGATATACTTTTTTTATGAATAAACGTTAGTGTGCTTGCTTCAGAAAGATTTTAAACATGCTGTATCAAGTTTAAAGTTTAGGAGCTCTAGAATGTAGTTGTAACATTAGAAATAAACTGTATGACAATGTACTGAGAATATAGATTTATTTGTTATGAGTGGTAAGGTGAATAAGGTATTAACTAACTTGTAACCTACACAATGAGCATTTTTAAATCTTTTTTTTTTTGCAAAAGCTCCTTCTTGGCTTTGTTCGAGGCAACGATGTTGCTTTTTGCTCTTATGATTTATTCATGTTCTTATCCGTCCATTATATCTGTCCATATCAGTCTTCTTTTCCACAGGAGAGATGCCCATGCTGCACCGCTATAGGCTCGTTGTTGCAGACACCGCCCCTTTTATGGGAACGCGCACGTACCTTGATTAATAAAGCCCGTGTTCACTTAGCAAGTTCATAACCATGTTCATAGTACCGGTTAAGCCAGATTGCGGTGTTTAGGCTTTATGAAGCCAGCTAACACAAAGAAACCCTGGCTATGTTAAGCTTCCTTCGTAGTATACCCCCCAGGTCGGATCGCAGGAAGGGCTGGAGCCTATCCTAGCATGCATTGGGCGAGAGGCAGGAATACACCCTGGACAGGTCGGCAATCCATCGCAGGGTACACACACCATTCACTCACACACTCATACCAATGGGCAATTTAGAGTCTCCAATTAGCTTAACCTGCATGTCTTCGGACTGTCGGAGGAACCCCACACAGACACGGGGAGAACATGCAAACTCCATACAGAAAGGTCCTCGGCCGGAATTCAAATTCGGAACCTTCTTGCTGTGAGGTGACCGTGCTAACCATTGCACAACCATTGTGCCTTCAATCCATAATGAAATAAATAAATAAGCAATGAAAAAGATAATGAAAGAAATAAATAAGCAATTAAATAAATATCTATTAATTATTTTACGTCTCTTTTATTTATTTCATGGTGTATTTATTTCCACTCGTATTTATGTCAAAGCGACTTGGCCTGTCAGTCAAAGTGGCAGGGGCAGGATCAGCTATGATCATTCGTTACATAGATATAAAAACCCAGGCTGCGTTCGGATCCGGAATTTATGCTTTCTTCCTGTCGTTCCCTTCCCTTGCTTCAAGGGGGGAATCCCCAAAATGCCAGGATGACATATGACCGCCACACCAAGTGGGATTGGGTTCCAATTTAAGAAAGGGGAGGAGTATCAAGGGAATAAAATGCAAGCTTCCAGCAAGAAGGGAATTCCACAATGCAGTACTCTATATATTTTTTTTTCAGTTCCATTTTGGTTTGTTTCTTGTCAATCCTCCCTTGCAGAGCACCTGTTAAGTTTGCTTGCTGCATGTCACAAATTTCATCACAAGATAGCTCACTCGTGGGAAGAGAGCAAGGAAAATGAATCTGTTAAATTGGATCCGATCGCAGCCCCAGATATTTCTTTCGCCCTCTTCAAATTTCTGCGCACTGCCATATTAGAGTGGACAAGATCAGTGTATTTTGCTAGTGTATTGAGAGATGCAGACTTTCGCTGATAAAATCTATAACTCGCTTAATTCTCACCTAATCTTCATAAGGAAGGAAGGAAGGCCTGTGGAGTGCTGATGCCATCTGAAAGGCAGCCAAACACATCAAGGCAGCAACCTGGTGGAAGTATGAAGCCATGTCCCCTGTTGCTTGAATTATTGTCCAGATCCCCTCAATATCAGCTGCATCAGAGCGGAACCAGTAGTTTAGCCTTCAAAAACCACTATAAATATTTTAGAAAATGGGAAACTCACATATAATATATTCACGCATCTCTTTGTGTATTTTATGTTTATTCAGAAAATGCTTTGAAAAATAGTAATATCATATTTGATTTAAAACTACTTCTTGCAATTTCTGCATTACATCCCAACCATTTGTAAACTTATGCACTAGATCCAGCAGCAGCCCCATAGAAGAAGACAAACTCAGCGTTGTTGTCAGCTAGCTTCTTTTATTCCAGCACGGATGTAGCCAAGAGAATGGATTTGCAGAAGTGCAGAATCAATTCAATAAAATCTGATAGAAAGCATGGTTTGCCACCCATTTTTCAGAAAAACATAAAAAATGTCTGAGTACACTGTGATTGTCGCGTTTTCTAAAAGGAGATTTATTGTGTTTTTTGAAGGCCTATCTACTTGCCCCATTGAACTCCGTTGAAACCCACCAAGAAGTTGCCGTTAAAAGGTACATTTCTCAATAATACAGCTATCAATGAGTTTGTGCTTTGCACAATTATAACTGAAACAACCTTTCAATAAGGTCTGGGGTTGAACAATGGCGACCCTATTCTTTAATATGCCTCTGCTGCAATTTATAAGAACAGGAAGATTAGGCTACAATGTGCACAGGATCACCAAAACTGAACAATTGAAGATTGTAAAAACGTTGCCTGGTCTGAAGTATTTACATTTCTGCCGAGACATTATGGTAGGGTCAGAATTTGGCTTAAATAGCATGAACCCATGAATCCATTTTGTGTCAATGATACAGGCTTCTGGTGGAGGTGTAATGGTGTGGGGAATGTTTTTTTTTTAGATTTTGGAACACATTTGGGCCCTTAATACCAATTGAGCATCATTTCAATGCCACAGCATACCTAAGCATTGCTGCAGACCATGTGCATCCCATTATAGCCACAGTCTACCCTTCTTCAAATGGATACTTCTGGCAGGATAAAGCACGATGTCACAAAGCATGCATCATCTCAAGCTAGTTCCACAAACATGACAGTGACTTCAGTTTACTGTGATGGCCTGCTGTGCACAATCCCCAGGTCGCAATCCAATAGAGCACCTTTGGGATGAGGTGGAACGAGAGGTTCACAGCCTGAATATGTGGCTGAAAAATCTGCTGGAACTGCATGTTGCTAGCATGGATAAATCCCTAACAAATGTTTCCAGCACCTTGTTGAATGCACGCTGCAAATAAATCAGACTGTTGTGGAGGCAAAAGACACCCTACCTTGTACTATATAGGTGTCCCACAAACTGGTGCTCTAAAATATAAATTCAGTCAAGCATTAGGGTAAGGGTCAAGGTCACCCATGACCATCAGGCTATTTAGGTTTCACACAGAGGTTTATAAACTGTTAGGAGAAAATATGTTGCCCACAGTTAAAGGATAAGTGGAAAACAGTCGTAATGTACAAACAAATTATTTGAAAGCTGTAGAATACTTATTTGTTTTTGGAAGCAGAATTATTGCAGGGTACAGTAAAAAAAATTACACGCCACAAGTAGGCGACGTGGGTTGCATGTTTGCAGTTGAGAACGCCAGACTTGCTAGACTGGGGGATTTTCCCTTAAATGCAGGGATTAAGAATTAATCGGGAAGTTTTAGAAGTTTTAGTTTTTAAAAATGTATGGGAGTCAATGACAGATTGTGGATTTTAAAAGGAGGTATGGGTGAAATGGTGAGAAAATTGTACGGGAGTCAATTGAAGATGGGGTTGTTTTCAGAATTTTGGGAGGGGAATTATTTTAGGCATCTGGCAACATTGAAAAACGCGTGGACCAGATCCTGCGTCTGATGGCTGCAGTGTCGAGTTTCACTGCAGAAATCAGTCTCCCATCACAAGAGGATTAAGCCATGTATAATCCGTATAAGGGCATGCGAGATCAAAACTGCGATGTCTGCTTTTTGTGAACGTTACAGCACTGTTGTGTACATTTAAAACCTTATATTTTATTCCATCCATCTACACGTGACATGTTTGTTTTCGGTTTGTTTCGGGGCGTATACCAGACAGCAACGTCAGCAGCTCAGATGGGGGACTGTCCTACCATAGAGCGTATATCCCCACCCATAGAACCTCCTCAAACTTCTTTCCCAATCTGCGAGGGGTTTTAAGGATGTGACAAGCTTTCATTTAGCCAATGAAATATCCGGAATAATTTAGAAACGCACACTAGGGACCTCTGTAGCCAATTGCTATTGTATTTCATTTAAACGGGCGGAGTTTTGTGGCCAGCAGGGTAATATGTTTTCAGCGTACAACGGGTCAGTGGCGTATTAGGCTCAGTTTATTTGGGAATGCTAGCGGTTATGAAGTACCTACGTTCAAGTGGGAAGTAGAAACTACCTGGTTAATGTGCCCGTGACGGAGATTTATCTTATGCAGAAACGAGATTAGTTTCACGATTACGGGAAAAATATATTTATATTTTAAAAGGAGGATTAAGTGTTGTAATGGAGGATAAGAAGGAGGAGGGAGAGGCAGAGATCCAGGAACATGGCCCCGAACACTGGTTCTCGAAATGGGAGCGGCAGTGCTTGGCCGAGGCCGAACAGGAGGAGCCGAATGAGGAGGAGGCTGATCAAAGCCAACAGACACTGTGGCACCTCTTTCAGAACTCCGCTACTGCGGTTGCACAGCTCTACAAAGGTCCGAGTAACTTATATGTCGAAGCCATTCTTTTTCTGTTCACCATACGATATTAAGATAAGCCGGGTACCTAGCTAACGTTATTTCAACTTGGCATGTCAAATGAACAAGACGACATTGAGCTAGTAACGTTAAGCGAGTCGAGAAAACAATAACGTTAACGTTCTGTGGTTATAACATTACTTGAAGTAGCTGGTATGTGATCTAGTATGGCTAGCTTTGCCTATACAGTATGGATGGCCATTTTTTTTGATAACATTGGCTGTAGAACTGGCTAAATGCTAACTGGCTATATATGTTTACAGGCTGTCGAGCCATGTATATGGAAAATACTGCGAAAACTGTTAGCAAGATACCTAGCGAGCAACCTAGCTTAAAAGGAACAAAATGGCGAAATCCTGGGAGGAGTTCCATGGCTAGCTCACGTTAGCTAAAAATAACTCAATTCCCCAATAAACCATAGCTACTTTGCTACATTATCTAACGTTAGTTGGCTAATCTTACTTCCGGGTAAAAACTCTGATGCATATTCTGGATGAAATGTCTTTCTTTAGCTAACCGAATTGGTTAAAAAAAAGTGACCTGACACAAAACAAAATGGCGTAGATATCATGTAAAAATGAGTTATCATAGAGTGGATAACTGACACGGATCATGTCATAAAACGCTAACACGAGTCGCATAGAGTGGATAAAAAGACTCAAGTTTAAGTAAAATGCAGAACTGACCAAACAAAATGGCGTGACTTTGCTGTCCAGCGGATATAGGTAGAAATCTAGTGTGCTGAATTGTGTAACGTTATAAAAAGTTGGCGCTGATAGCTTAGTGTAAACGTTTAAACGATGCCTTGAGCCCCTAGTTGTCTAGAAACCGTCAAACAATTCAGCTACCCATATAAGTTACTGTGTGATCACTTGTGAATCCCTTCAGTCAGCATTCAGAATGTCCTGTTTTCCCCTCCTATAGACCGAGTATGTCAACAACAGGGACTCTCGCTATGGGTACCATTTCAGAATGCTGCAACAGCTGTCACCAATCTGTACAAAGGTAAGTTTGTATTCGGCTAAACATGCTCTGTACTGTTTAGTAACGTTACTCTCTTTTTGTAGCTATATTCGAAATTAGCGTCTGAGCTACCTTTTCCACCAAATAACTGGTTGTTTCATATAACGTCGGTAACGATAGAGGCCTGTCACTACGTCACAATTTGACCAGACACGCCCACTTGTTTACGCCAACCGCCATCTTGGAGGACCAGATGCCGGTGATCCATAACGTTATGCAAACCAAATTTATAGGCTATCACATTTAATCACGAGGTTGCTTGGTTTTTCTTTATTGCCATCATCGGAATTTGCTTTGCGCAATGCTTACAGGTAGCTCAGCAATATTCAAAATATACAGTGCACAACATCACGAAACAATTTCTCCGTTTCGGCGGTGTACAGAGACCGCGACACTGCATGTATGGAGGAGAGTCGTGGAGGCCGAGTTTGTGTGTTGGACTGCTTGGTGACACTGGACATCTCAGGACAGCGGGGCTATTTTTAATCATGGCTGTATTGCACTTTCATTCACTTAATTGATGTAATGATTCTGTTGGATGTCTTTGTTTGATATGTTTGTTTGTGTGTTGTGGGTCCCACTATGTCTTTTTTTGTTGTTGCTGTGGCTACAACTGAAGTTCCCTAGCGGGAAATAAAAGTTATTATATTCTAATAATACCAACATAAACAAATATTATAAGGAGTATTGGGGGGTATATGTACGAAGCAGGATTAATTACTGAGTAATACCCGGAACCCTCCCAAATCTGGAACATGCATGGACTGAAGTAAAAAGAGCTGTTCTGGGTTTTATTGAGTTATCCAGCTAGTACTAACTCAGTAATCCTCCATCGTAGTATACCACCTTGGTAAGTAAAGTGGTTGTGCAGTTCATATGGGAGCAAAGTGATACGTTAAATGTTAAAGTATTAACGGTAGGCTACAGTAGCCTATTTCAGCAATAAAACATATTTTAGCTCGATGGATAGAATAGAATAACTTTTATTTTCCCGATAGGGAACTTCAGTCGAAGACACCATAAAAGGCAAATCAGTTCAACACATAAAGTACATTTACCGTTACTTTCATCATTACTTTCAAATACATTGTTATTTGGTGTTTAATATCGTTACATTTTCTTTTCACCCTCTTCTGGATTCTCTCATTGCTCGCACCCTGCCTGGCCAGCACAAGTAATGTTTACAGTTTATCCAATCTATTTGTGAGACATCGTACAATGTAGCACCCCTAGCAATGTAATAATAGTTCAAATGAACACTGTTTTGACGTTCACAATATGCTTGACGTATCGCATTAGGTCAGGGATAGGCAACCCTGGTCCTTGAGAGCCGCAGGGTCTGCTGGTTTTTGTTTTCACCTGAAATATGACAATTACTCAGACCAGAGAAACCAGGTGAGGCGAGTTAACTGTGTAATCAACTGCTTTAATTGATCAATTAAGTGGCGAGTAACAACTAAAACCAGCAGACCCTGCGGCTCTCCAGGACCAGGGTTGCCTACCCCTGCATTAGGTTAACATTATTGGTTCGCAGGCGTTCACACAAATGATATAGCTACTAACGTTAGCTAAACCTAGCGATTCATTCATTTTTAACTTTCTAACATTAAGATAATGCACATAAACCTACATTAGGCCATCTAGTTATGTATATATTACCTGGCTAACTTTATAATTTGTTCATAAAACGTAATTTACCATTAATGATCCGAGCCTGGTTGCTGTCTAAATCCAGCTCACTCCTCAGTGCTTTCAACCACCAGTTTCTTCTTTTGGTCGTAAAATTTAGTTCATTCACCCTGCCTGGTGGCTTAGCTACTATGGTGCATACGCAGATTATCATGTAAAAAAAGGACATTTTCCCCCTTTCCCATCTTTATTCGCACATCAATACGCAGTGCAGAAGTTCGTCATTGTAGGATCATAGTAGCGTCTCTGTTAGGGTTGGTCCTCCAACATGGCGGCGCTTCCCTGTAACCATTGGTAACTACAGTGCTGGTTCTGTGTGACAGGCCTCTATTGTCTGCTTAATCACAGGTTGTTAATAAATTAACACACGCACACCTGACGCTTTTAAATCATAATGGGTGCTCTCTTGCTATAGTGTGATCTTTGTTTAGATTATGCATTATGACTGGTTGTGTTGACTTAGGATATCTATAGGATTTGTCATTTGGACCAGAAATTTTAATTGAGAATTTATTCTATTATCTGTAGTCCTGTATTGCAACTATTACTTCGATGTTTGTTCCCAATGTGAGTTAAGAAATATATGAAGTGTATACATGGTTAGTGTGTAAAATAAACTGACAGCTGAACTGTTTTTTAGCTATCTTTTAGCAGTACATGAATAATCACATTTCCAGAGTTTTACATTTATGCCATTTGCATGTTATCACAAATGCAGCTTTGATTGATACGGACTTTATTGCATGATATTCCAGTGTCCACAGTCTTGTGCCCATAATTATTTGAATAAATAAAATGACTGTTTTCTTGTTCAACAGAAAGCATAGAAGCGCATCAAAGGAGTTATGACCTAGGAATTCAGATCGGCTATCAACGTCGCAATAAGGATGTTTTGGCATGGGTTAAAAAGAGACGGAGAACAATTAGAAGAGAGGACTTAATCAGTTTCTTGTGTGGCAAAGCACCTCCACCAAGGACTTCTAGAGCTCCACCAAAACTGACTGTTATGTCTCCAAACCGGGATCCTTCCACTGAAACTAGCTCTTCCGTAGAGACTGATTTGCAGCCCTTCCGAGAAGCCATAGCATTGCATGGTAAAACCTGACCCTTTCTTCCCCTTTGCCTTACTTAACAAGCGGTTAAACATTGCAGCCAATTCATGGAGGCAGTTGATGCAAAGTGAACATTTAAATTGTGATGAAGTATGAAATGAATTTATCTTCAATTTGAACTTGAAGTCTGCATGGCTTCACAAATTGGATGAATAAAATGGGAATATTTAGCAACATCCTAAAAGTGGCTATACTTTTTAGCTATGCAGGATACAATTAAATGACATTTGGATGTTTAAATTTAACTTGAATTTGAGATTGAGCTGTAACAAGACCAACTCTTGTTGACAAATTGAAAGTGCCATATCTACCACCTAGAGAGACTGGTTAATCAGAAACCAAAATGTTGAAGTCTCTAGCAAAGAGGCATGAGAAGATTGCCATTTTCAATGGATTTCTCACTTTCAGCATTATATTTTCAAGTCTGCCATTGGGAGTAATCTCTCTAGAACAGGGGGGGATACTACGAAGCAGGGAAAAAAATCTGCACCCACACCAGCCCTTTTCGGATAAGATTGAGATTGAAAACCCCCTGGGGGGTATACTACAAAGCAGACTTACTGAGTTAGCTGGATAACTGCACTGAGTAAAACCCGGAACAGCTCTTGTTACTTTAGTCTATGTTCCAGATTCTGGAAGTTTCCAGGTTTTACTCAGTGCAGTTATCCAGCTAACTCTGTAAGCCTGCTTCGTAGTATACCCCCCAGGGGTGTTCAATTTCCATCTTATCCGAAAAGGGCTGGTGTGGGTGCAGATTTATTATTTTAGCCCAGCACCAAGACCTGATTGAAAACCATGGGTGGTTAATTAGTTAAATCAGGTGCTGTAGTGCTGGGCTAAAACAAAAACCTGCACTCACACTGGCCCTTGTTGGATAAGATTGGACACCCCTGCTCTAGGAGCGGTGGCACTGGCTCGAAAAAGGCAAGTGAGGCCCAGCTGTTCTGTGTGTGGGAAGAGGGCCATGGTATTTTGCTGAAAATTAGAGTGTGTTATTCTAGCTATGTGTTATTTTTATTTATGATTTTGAACAAGGAAATTTATATTCCGTTAACCTTTTTTTGCCTTGGTGATTTTGTCTGCTTGTGCGTGCTTCTAGATTTTTCACATTTTAAAATGAATAGAATTCAAGCATGTGCATTGAATTCTGATGCTGGCTCTAATTTAAATCATTTTATTTGCTCCTTTTAAAATCTATTTTTTAGGTCTAAGTGGAGCAATGGCCGGCATAAGTGTCCGTTCCAGTACTCCTGGGTCTCCTACTCACGTGAGCAGCAGCTCCAACCCGAGTCGCAGGAGAAACGGACTCCATGATGTGGACTTGAACACTTTCATATCCGAAGAAATGGCACTCCATTTAGACAATGGTGGCACTAGGAAGCGGACCTCAGCCCAGTGTGGCGATGTCATCACAGACTCACCAACTCATAAACGCAATCGAATGATCTGAACTGATTTCTCAGTAATGTACCGTGCTGCTTCAAGTAAGGAAAAAAAATAATCCACTTAATCTTCAACACATCATATTTTTTGTTAAAGGAACCATGGCCATGGTAAAAAGAAAAGAAAGAAACCATTCATTCAGATGAGTTTAATTCATGAATGAGTCAAACTGCTGCAATTGGTATTTCTTGCTGATAATGGCTTTGTTTTCCTCACAACTGAGAAGATTTGTCTGTTAGTACTGCGCAAGATCATCATAGGTAAACATTTCCAAGCTTGAAGGCTGAAGTGTCCTTACATGTTCCCATGTATTGAAGGGATTTAACATCTGATCTACATCAGTTTTTTCATTATTGCCATATTTCCTATTGAATATATATATACTTGAGCATAATACTAATTAATGACTCAATGTATATTTTCAGCAAGTTTTGTTAGATATGCAGCCTGCAACCTTGAATTCATTTTGTTTAACACATTAGGTCTAACTCCAATAAAATGGCAATTTTTAATTGTTAGACTATTGGATTTTAACAACTTTAAAGCAGCTGCTACTTCTGGTGATTGTGTGACAGTGTAAGCGGTGCTGAGATGGTCATGCACTTAATGGCAAACGCATTGAGTACAATCTTTATTGGATTCACTTTTTAATGCTACAATGTGACAATGTTTTCAGATGTTTCCCTCATGATTAACACTTTTTGTCTGTATTTTAACGTTATCTAATGTATATACATTTAGGTGCTGGTATGATACATGTGGTACATATTGTAAAAAGAAAAATGCAAACCATCAAATAGTTATTGTATAATGATTATTGCATTAAAGAAACTGAGCTTTTAACTATGGGTGACTTCAGGTATCCTTTGGGTGACTTGGTTCCTATGGGTGACTTGGTTATCTGTGTCCTATTATTGATCTTGCACATTTGCCATTGAGGGTCCACAATATGCAAGTAAGATTGCCTGATCTAAAGGTTGTATAGCAGACAAATAGATGGTGTGTTGCTGCAATTCTGTTTCAATGCCTAGAAAGAAGTGCTTTCTTTTATACTGATGCAGTATGCTGTGCTGCTGACACCGGACCATTTGTCTGTTGTTAGTCTTTGATTTTGGGCACATTCAAATCTAGCTGCACATGGGATAAGGACATTGGCCACTGTGTGTTTTCTTAGATTAAGTCGGTGTCATTGAAGTTTGCGTTTTCAAAGCTTGACACCTATCCGTATGTATATTAACATTTTAGTGTAATTTCTCACATTGGCTATGCAATTGGCAGTGAATGAATCTTGTTCTTGGATTTACACACCATCGATCACTGCTGGAAGTCTTAAGAGACGACCCTAAAACTGCAATCACGCGGATATAGGCTAGTCTATATGAGTATTGCCTATTGATGATTTTTGAAAACTATGCCAATGAATTCCAGCAAAAGTGATTTCTGAACAAATGGGATTTATTGAAGAAATGTGATTGTTGCAATACAAATGTCCCCCCTAACTTATAAGAGGTTGTTTTCAAATGCACAAAGTACAACTTGCGTACATTGTTTTAGTTATGAAACGCATTAAATATCTGTTCAATTGCAGAGAATATCTCATCAATATAATTCCCCTGGGGTGGATTCTGAAGTGATCTTTTGTTCACTGTGTAATGGGATATTTCAGACAATAAAAAGGTTATGTTAATTTAAATGTAAATACACTGGCAGTTAGGTCTTGCTGACTTTATTTTTGTTTCTCATAACATGTTTGAAAAATCAGCATTTTCTCAATACTTTCAGGATACAAATTTGACATTGTTTGAATGCTATCCTCAATGCAGCTGTGAGCATCCCCTCTGTATCATCTACGTGTAGCTGCATATTTGTACTGGGACATTCTTCTACATAATGATGTTGGTGCTTTCACAGAAGTTCAGGTTGTTCTCTACTTGGGAGTCTGGCGACCCCAATGCATGTACTAAATTGTAGGCTGTGACCGAATATGATCCTTTCACCCCTTTGAGGGTGGATATTTGAGTCAACTTTGTCAAAATGTTGAGTGGGCATTGGGCAACGTTCTCTCACAAATGGGGACAGATATAATCCCATGATGAAACCCTTATTTCTGGGGTTTTGTTGAGGGGATTCAGGAGCACACTCATCCACAGAACTGCACTCAATCGACAAATTCAGGAAGCAAAAACTACAACTTGTAGTACAAGACATAGGGTGCGTCCCAATATTCTAAACTCACCTCCTTTCTTCCACTCGTCTCCTACAAGGAAGTATGTAAAATAGCCTGTACGTTTCAAGTACAAGTATTTGCATGTACAGTATTCAATGTACCTGATGTTGCAGTTTGCATTGAGACATTAATTAATATGTAATTAAGATGTAATCAGCAACATTAGATTAGGACACAAAGATCTGTTTCCGGGGGAAACAGGAGAGGAGATGGTAGTGGAGGAAAGGAGGGTGCATTTTTCTAATATTGGGACGCACCTATTGGCTGTGTCCGAATCAAAGCCCTATCTACTGCGCCCTGTCTCTTGTGTACAGTGCACTGGTAGAAGTGTGCTATTTAATGTGCACTGTTTAGCACGCAACGTGCAGTGCGCAAAAAATATCCTCCATACTATTTTCCAACCGTACTGTGGAAGTGTTGTAAGACGTCCCCTCTTTGCGCAGCCATGTCACGTCTGGTTTTTGTTGTTCTTGAAGGAAAACATCTGCAAAGCTGCACCTCATGCTTTAAAACGAAGCTGCACGTCATAATCACGCGACCAAATGTTTGTGTATTTCTTGAAAAGTGTGCTCTAGAATATACTCAGCCGAACCCCGGAAGTAATTGTATCATATGGGGGTTTTAAGTATACTATATTTAGAGAATATTTCGCCTACTTAACGACTTTCTCTTCCTGTCTACTCAGCAAGCCTACCTAGTATGGAATGGTGCTGATTTGGACACAACCTAGGACATATTATGAACTATTCTCGTTATTTTTGTTAATTCTTAATAATCTACACAACCATCATTATATGTAAACAATTTATATTCTGAATAAAAATAGTTTGGAAAGAGTTCTGCAGGATTTCTTTCGCACACTGCTTGAAAAGTGAGGGGAGAGGGCACAGTAGACAGGTCTGAGTCGACAGGGGACAGGGATCATATTAGACATACGACCTCTGTTCCACGTCCACTGTCCCGTCCACTCAGACCCCTGTCTACTATTTGCCCTGTCCCCTCACTTTTCAAGCAGTTGCAAAAGAAATCTCGCAAAACTCTTTCCAAACTAGTGAGGAAGTAGTTTGTAATATATTTTATATATTTTTATTTTTATCAATCAGTTTACATATGATGATGGTTACAAATTGTAGATTATGAATGAAGATTGAATTAACAAAAATAAGAGAGTAGTTTGTAATATCACCCGCTCTTGTACCATAGATATACATACGCTCTTTGTCTTTTATGTTTTTACGTCCGGGGTACTTACTGAAATTTTTGTATGAGTGCACAGTTCTGCAGATGAGTGTGCTCCTGAATTCCCTCAACAAAACTCCAGAAATAAGGGGTTCATCCTGGTTTTTTAAGTGCCCCCATTTGTGAGAAAAAGTCGCCCACTCAAAAGCTTTTTGACGAAGTTAACTCAAATATGTGCCCCCGAAGGGGTTGAGGGATCGTATTCGGTCGCGGCCAATGACTGTGTCCAAATCAGCACCCTTCAATACTATTAAGTAGGCTTGTTGAGTAGACAGGATGAGAAAGTAGTTGAGTAGGCGAAATTTTATCTAAATGTAGTATACTTAAAACCCTCGTATGATATACTTACTTCCAGGGTTTTGCTGAGTATATTCGCAAGGGCGGGACGTCTTACGACGCTGCCACAGTACGGTTGGAAAATAGTATGGAGGATTATTATTTTTTTTTTTAACATTCTGCATGTCGCGTACTAAACAGTGCGCATTAAACAGCACACATCTGCCAGTACACTGTACACAAAAGACAGGACGCAGTAGACAGGGCTCTGATTCGGACACAGCCATTGTTCACCAGAACTACAATGGATATTTTTAAGATGTCATACTTAAACCTAAATGTTGGTCTTGATTTAAATGGAAAAGTGTATTCAATTGTCCTAAAGCAAGATGTGGTGTACAGTACAAACGCTATGATGAACTTCATCAGTATATCACAGTCCAACCACTGGATGGCATCATTGTAATGGTATTGATAAGACATTATAGCAGCTTTATAGCAGACAAACACAAAGCAGTGTAAACAAAGAGGTGTAGTACCAGGTCTGTGAAAGCTGATTTAAAACTCTTCACTGACAATGTATACAGATTTCAGGGATGAATGTAGCCAAATGTCCTGTGCCTGAATACCAATGGAACCTTTTTTTTTTTTTAACCTTGAATTGTTCAGATATTTCACCTAAGTCTAAAACAAATAGGCCTACTCATTTTATTCTACATATAATGGGATTGCATTATCCAAAGATATAAAGACGTGCTCAAATTTGTTGGTACCCCTGGTAAAGATGAGTAAAAACGGTTGTAAAAAAATTCACTGTTTGGTGAATTAGCTTAATCTCACACTGAAAAAATTAGAAAAATCCAACCTTTAATTGACGTTCATTTATTATGAGAAAAAAAAATCTCATCAAGAAATAATTATTTTTAACAAAAATTGTTGGCCACAATTATTGGCACCCCTGCATTTATATATAAAATAAAGTATTCATTTTTAATATTTGGTCGCATATCCTTTACATGCCATGACTTCCTGATGTCTGTGACCCAACAACATCAAAAGACTCTTGATATCTTATTTTCTGGTACTCTTACAAGCGATACTAAATGTCTTTTGCATTTGAATGGATCTCTATGTGAATTGGGGGGTGGGACTAAATTTAGCTGTAAATTACACTGGAACAGTATGGAACACATGGTTGGCTAAATGGCTCTAAGTCATCAAGGGTCTGACATATCAAACAACCTCAAACTATCACTCTGCTGCCAGATATGCAGTAGATATGGATGGATCACTTTAAGGGTTCTTTCTCCTGACAAATTTTCCTATTGAACTCTATGGAAAAATAAGTCAGGAGAAGAAACCATTCAAGTTATCCATCCATATCTACTGTATTTCTGGCAGCAGAGTGATGATTTAAGGCTTGTTTGATACGTCAGACCCTTGATACGTCAGTCGCTTGTAAGAGTACCAGAAAATAAGATATCAGTATATAGTCTTTTGATGTTGTTGGGTCACAGACATTAAGAAGTCCTGGCATGCAAAGAATATGCGACCAAATATAAAAAAATGTATACTTTATTCTATATATAAATGCAGGGGTGCCAATAATTGTGGCCAACATGGTTATGTTAAAAATATATTTTTTTCATAATAAATGAACGTCTATTAAAGGATGGATTTTTTTCATTTCTTCAGTGTGAGATTAAGCTAATTCACCAAACAGTGAATTTTTTATAACCCTTTTTACTCATCTTTACCAGGGGTACCAACAAATTTGAGCACGTCTGTATATATTTAACTTGTAAGAACAGTCTACATACAAGTTGAATCATATTTAATCTCTTTGGTGTGACTTGCCATCCCAAGTTTATGAAAGAACCATAGGCAACTAGTGTTTTGTCAATTTAATGTACTTTCTTTCACCATGATTGAAATTGTATTTCCATAATATTTTCAAGTTCCTCCCACATATTATTGACATGTATTGTCATGTGATCATAAGTTTGAGGAGCAAAGCCATTCGCTTGACACAAGGAGACAAAGTGAAAGCAGTGTATCCTGTTGGACGACTAACTACTGCGAGATGTTATGGAGACCCTGAAGTTCATCTCTGTCCAATTGGGTCAGATAGGGTCCCGGGTCTCGCAGTTGTCCACCAGCCTGCCTCCTCCAGTTCCTGCGGCACCACCCAGTCCTCCCGCATCTGTGCAGCCTACAACTCCGCCACTTCCCCAGACTATAGAACCATGCAATTCCCATCTGGAGCGCTACAACTGTGATTTGGGGAAATGCAGGGGTTTCATGATGCATTGCAATCTCGTTTTCAATATGCAACCCGGTTCCTATCACGCTGACCGAGCGAAGATCGCCTTCATGATGGCCTGTTTTGGGGGAAGTGCGCGGTACTGGGCCACCACGATTTAGGACAGCCAGCTCCCTGCCAGTTCCCATTACCTGACGTTCGTCTCTGAAATGAGAAAGGTGTTTGACCACCCTGTATGCCGAAGGGATGCCGCTCAATGCCTCCTCCATCTCCGCCAGGGGTCCCGCAGTGCTGCCGAGTTTGTGGAGTTCCGGACCTTTGCTGCGGAGTCCGTCTGAAATGACGCGTCACACTAGGGGGCGTACCGTAATGGAATGAGGGAGGTTCTGAAGGATGAGTTGGCGGCAAGGGATGACGCCAGCTCCCTGGATGACCTGATCTCTCTGTCCATTAAAGTGGACAATCGGTTGTGGGAGTGCCAGAAGAAGAAGGCTGGTCGTGTCACCTCGACAGACCAGTCCACCAACCCGCCTGCTCTTTCCCGTCCTATTCCTGTGCCTTGTCGATTCAGTCCTTCAGTTTCTCCTGAACCTTCCGCCGCACCTGAACCGATGCAAGTGGATCGTGCCAGGCTCACGCCTCAAGAATGTCAACGACGCCTCTCCAGTCACCTGTGCCTGTACAGTGGGGGTCCGGGTCACTTCATCCAAAACTGTCCAGTAAAAGCCAATGCCCGTTAGTGAAAGAGAAGGTCCTGATGGGCGCTTCCCAGACTCTAACCTCCTCCGAATCCTGACCCAGCAACCTATTCCAAGTCCTCATCGATTCTGGAGCAGACGCTAACTTCATTTTCCCTGCCCTGGTCCCTCAGATGGGCATCCACACCGCCCCTATGAATATGCCTCCTCACACTAACACGCTTACTGGGGCCCCTGTGGCAGTGATCCGAGAAGTGACCAGCCCTGTGGAGATATTAGTCTTGTAAGAGTCTTGAGGAGATTTTGTTTTATGTTATGGAATCGCCTTTTGTTCCTGTGGTGCTCGGATCACCATAGCTCACCAAGCACAATCCCCCAATTGACTGGTCCCGGGGAATTATTACCGGCTGGAACCCCAAATTTCACCTCACCTGCCTCAGTTCTGCTGCCATTTTTCGTGGGGGCTCAACCCCCTCTTAAAGGTCCCATATCATACAATTTTTTGTCAATTATATATTATTCTACAAGGTCTACCAAACATGTTGATAAGGTTTTTTAAGGGAAAAAGTTTTGCAATATATTTAAAAAATATATAAATCCAGTGAGTTTTTTACTCTCGCAGCTGAACGGTTCAGGTTTTTTTCACATGCTCTGCGTTGATTGGCTAACTGAGCCGGAATCACAATCAAATTCTTGCCTACACTACACTTTCGCTCCGAAAAAAACCAAATAAAAAAGAGCAAACAAAAGCAAATACATATAACACATATACAATATAGCGATTACATCTTAACTGTTTAAATTGTACTTAGCCTGTAGGCAAACATTACTTTTCAAGCAGTCGAAAATGCAGCCCTGCATGCTTTCAATAGGTCAACAAATGCAACATCATTGACGTGTTCCCCCTTTACAAGCTATTGTTTTTAAGCATTCGTCTGAATAATTTTGGGTAAAATACAGCCACAGTTTCACTATTAGAAAATTGACAGAGTTTAACGTTAGGTGGTTTGCTAACAGTAGTCTACCTGCGGTCACTGACTGAGCCGTCGTAACGTTAGCAATCGGAAGCTTGTGCATTGTATTTTACAGTGGCACGTATCGATCGTATGGGTTAACGTTACAGGACTCCGTAAGCAACCAGGCAGCTTGGCTAGAGAGTTGTAGACTAACATTAGAGCTGTAAATGTCAAAGCGCTTACTGTTGTAGCTGGAAAGATTAAAAGTGCCCTGCCACAGCACATGTAACATGGCCAGTTTTGCTAGTCATGAACTCTCCACTTGCTCGTAATTATACTCTGCGGTGATAAAGACTAAGTAAAGAACTGTGTACCTACCCTGTTCTTTACAGGCTGAAGGAGGGCGGGTTTATGCAAATGACATCTGGCTGTTTTCACAGGAGTCCAGTAATAACGTCTCAGCTGGAGCCAATTCTGAACAGACTTTTAAGCCCAGTGAAAATGGCAGGTAGTACCGACTTAATATTTTACCAGCACATAAGTATCATGCTATACAGCTTATAAATTCTAAAAGTACCTAAACTCCAATTTCCATGATATGGGACTTTTAAAGTGGAAGTTATCGATCTCTCCAAAGTGCACAATGAATATCACAACCTCCGCTAGGCGTTCAGTCACTCCCGAATCGACCCGCTACCAGGAACTTCGCCCCCTAGATGCCGCCTGTATTCCTTCTCCGTTCCTGAGACCGAGGCCATGGGGAAGTACATGACTGGAAGTTGTCCCTTCTCGTCTGATATTATGGTCAAGAACCGTTATCCCTTCCGACTGATTTCATCTGCCTTCTCCACTCTGCAAGGCTGCAGCATATTTTCCAAGCTTTCTTCCGCAACACCTACCACCTGGTGCGGATCCGAGAGGGGGATGAGTGGAAGACGGCCTTCAACACCCAGGCCGGGCACTATGAATTCCTTTCGGACTCTCTAACGCCCAGGCAATGGTCAATGTGTTCCACGCGATGGTCAATGACATGCTCCGGGACATGAGCTCTCGGTTTGTATAGGTTTACCTTGACGACATTCTTGTGTTTTCCCGCACTCCTGAAGAACATATTCATCACGTGCGCCAAGTGATTCAACGCCTCCTTGAGAATCAGTTATACATCAAGGCGGAGAAGTGTGAGTTCCATCAGTCATCAGTTCAGGTCCTGGAATTTGTCGCTGCCAAGGGGAGGCTGGAGATGGATACTGAAAAAGTGAGGTCGGTCCAGGAGTGGCCGGAACCCAACAACCGCAAACAACTCCAACGCTTCCTTGGCTACGCAAACTTCTACAGACGCTTCATCTGCAACTACAGCTCTGTGGCAGTCCCCCTGACAGCTCTCACGTTCACCAAAACGCCCTTCAGCTGGACCAAGGAGGCCAGCTCAGCCTTCCTCGAGCTGAAACAACGTTTCTCTTCTGCTCCTGTCTTGACGCTTCCTGACCCCAGCAGGCAGTTTGTGGTTGAGGTGCGCGCCTCTAATACTGGTGTGGGAGCCATGCTGTCTCAACGTGCGGAGTATAATAAAATGCACCCCTGTGCCTTCTCCCATCGTCAGACATCGTACAGCATCGGAGACAGAGAGTTATTGGCCGTCAAAATGGCTTTTGAGGAGTGGCGGCACTGGCTAGAGGCGACCTCCATCCCGTTTCTTGTGTGGACTGATCATCATAATCTGGAGTATCTTCATTCCGCCAGAAGACTCAACCCTCGCCAAGCTCGGTGGTCGCTATTCTTCTCCCGCTTCCAATTTACTTTGTCCTATCGGCCAGGATCCATAAATATCAAGTCTGACGCGTTGTCCGGTCTCCATGAAGTGCCCGAAGAGGAGGGAGGTCCTGACGGTGCTCCTGCCTGTGTGGTGGCCGCGGTGAGATTGGACATCATGGGAATGGTGGAGGAGGCCATCCTTACCAGTCTGGGCCCCAGCAACACTCCGGTGGGACGCCTGTTCGTTAACAATTATCATCATTGGTTGGAATAACTGATGTATGGAGGCATATAGGCCTCGGGACAACGGGACTATTTTTAAAATCATGGCTGTATTACACTTTAATTCACTTAATTCACTTGATTGATGTAATGATTCTGTTGGATGTCTTTGTTTGATATGTTTGTTAGTGTGTTGTGGGTCTGCCCCACTGTCTGTCCTTTTTTGTTGCTGCTGGGGCTACAACTGAAGTTCCATTGCAGGAAAATAAAAGTTATTCTATTCTATTCTATCATTGAACATAATAACTATAAACATTGCCTTGGACTCAGAATTTGCATTCATGCAAATGGATAGACTAATAAATTACTTAATTTCCACCGTCTGTAAAACAAATTATTTCCTTTTAATCCTGCATCCCATTTTCCTTTAAATCTTTTAAAAGGAGTTACTGGAGCATGAAATAAGACCCTCTGACCCACCTTCCCTTGAAACTTCACTTTGGATAGAAGTGCACACGTACATTAGCCTTTGTATTGTGAAAAAAAATGAGCAGAAAACCTAATTTTGAATTAAATCCATACGCTGTATTACTCTGGAGTAGGGACTGCTGAGATAATCTACATGGCATATTTGCAATTAAGATATGAAACTATTAAAAGACTTGGCATGGAATTGTTAATATCCTTTATACTTTGCTAGCCAGTTGTGTTAATTCAGATAGCATAGCTTGTCTGTGCAATGGTCAAGTTCGTAAACTAATTTACATTTGCGAGTTTCTGAATTAGTTTTTCAAAATTACATAGTCACACAGTAATATAAATAATATTTACAGCATACGATACATCAAAAACAAAGTGTTAAATTGAGAAAGCAATAAGGCAAATACATTGTGCACAATGGATTGTTTTTCGATCAATTTTCTTTTGCATCATAATCTAATCAATGGATCCACGGATGTTTTGAAAATCCCTGACCTATTTCTATGCTAAATGTATTTGGAAAAAAAATCAAATCATAAAGTACAAAAACAGATGAATTACTCTGCATATGAGCAACAACAAAATAAAATGGCTATGGCTTTTATTTGCAAATTAGGTGGCTGCATACAGCTTCTGTGCCTTGATTGATGTATGGTTTTGCCTCTGGCTCAGTTTTCACTCTGGACAAATTACAAAAAGAAGGACAGACACAAGAAAGCCACAATACAGCAATGCTTTAGCAATGTAAGAATGAAGGGTTCAGAATGGAGTCAGCTCACCCAGTGTTATCAGAAATCACCATGTGCTGCTCAAATGAGTTCCTTTATACTCCTCAAACGAGTTCCTTTATACTCCTGACATGAATCTTAGAACATTCTGTCCTCATCGTGCTGGCAAAACTATACTATGAATATCCCTACTGTACTCCTTAAAGAGACCCAGGAACAATGAATACGATTACATTTGTACACAGCTTGTTGCACTTTATTGGCTATAACATGCTGAAAAACTGAAACACCTATATAAAAATAATTATATGTTGGGCAATGGGAGACATTATGCATTGCCAGAAATGACAGTTTACACAATTAAATTTTACCCATGGTGTTTGATTTGGCACACTTTAGCTCTCTTCCATAGCTTGACACAGATGACTGCAGTTGCCATTGGAATCGGCATTTAAAGAAAATGCTCTCAATGCCTCACAGAGCAAAGCTGAAAGCTTTTCAGAATGCCAGAGCAAACGTCTCCAGTTTGTCTGTAAGAATATCACCATAGCAACATTTTCTGCCTTGACCAGCAATATTTATCCCAAACAACTGCACCAAAAGGGATACTGTGTGACGCAATTCCTAGAAATGGAAACGCCAGCGTACCAGTTGCGTCTAGTTTTTTTTTTGTGTTTTTTTTTTGTTGAAATTACAATATACAAAGTCTCACAACCAGGTGGCGGCAATGCTCCAAACATGAAGGAGCTCATTGTTGCCCACACACTAATGCTATGGGGACATCACTATTAGAGGTCGACCGATTAATGACATTTTGAGAGGTCCAAAATGTATTTTTTCATAAATTTTTTTTTTTTTTTTACACATCTTTTTTTTTACACAGCACTACACTAACATTTTTTTTGGCGAGTGCGGATCAACAGAGAGCAAACAAACAATGCACATTTTTTATTTTCAAATATTTTTTGTGTTCAAGTGAATACATAACTGTTAAATAAATGGTAAAAGGACTGCACTAATATTGTGCCTTTTTCCAAAGCGCTTTACAATGGCCTCTCACTCACCCGTTCACACACACATTCACACACCAATGGCGGCAGCTGCCATGCAAGGTGCTAGCCTGCTCATTGGGAGCAATTTGGGGTTCAGTGTCTTGCCCAAGGATACTTTGACATGTGGACAGAAGGAGCCGGGGATCGAACTGCCAACCCTGTGATCAGCAGACATCCAGTTGTGTATTTCTTCAAAACATGATTTTGGTTATTAGTAAAGCACAGAATATGCAATCGCTTCTGTAACATCTACCATTACTGCAGATTTAGGAAAAAAATGTCCTTTGTGTGTTTGTTGTTTTTCTACCAGAATTGGGAGTGACAGCTGAATGAATTCTGTCACACTATTTAGCCATCTTGCAAGAGCTGTAATGAAAGGGAAAACACAGTCCTATCGGGCATAGAGTGAATGCAGCGACTCAGCGTTGAATTAGGAGGCTAAATGGCAAATGCCTGTGAATGAGACAGGTGCCAATCATTGGATAGAATGCCACAATGACTCTGGAAGACCCCCAAGGGTAGGAATATCATAATCAACAGATTACACTAACTTCAGGAAAGCATTGAGTTGACATAGTGATATAAAAAACAAAAAAAAAGTATATTGTCAAGATACGAGGCTGCTTAAAAGAATCCCTTTGGGGCTGCTGGGTGGCTCATCCTGTTAAGGCACTGTTCTTGTACGTGGATGGACCGTGGTTTGGTATTGAATCTGGACCATGTGTCTGCGCGGGGGGAAAGTTGTCTGTGTAGGCTATCTGTGTCTGGTTTTGCTGGAGCTAGCTCGACTGTTTGTTGTTATATAGCTTATTTTCCCAGATGGTTGTTATATGACTGTTGTCATTTACATTTTATGCCTGATTAACAGGAATAAGCAAAATCAAGCAGGGTGTGATTCATACATTCGTCCAAAAACAGAAGTCATGTGTTTCTTTATCAATAGAGATAACAAGTCAGAAGTTTTAAGCAACCCCTCCCCTGCTAGTGTTATGGATCATGCCTTTCTTTCCTTATCTCCGCGTTTTGTATTCTTTTTTTCTTTTACCGGTAATCTATCGGATTTTTCTGTGTTCCGCTACGGGTTTTGCTTTCGTCTCGGTAATTAGTGAGTTCACCTGTCCTGCATTTCCGTTCACTACTTATACCCCGCTTCCTCCTTTTCTCGTCGCTTCCATGTTATTTCACGTAACAATCGAGCCGGTAAAAGGTATAGGAAGTTGTGCTGCTATCGACCCCTTTGCTTCTCAACACGGGACTTGTTAGCAGTACAATTTAACAAAAGCAAAGTGATATTTTTCGCTCTTATTTGAGAGCTGAGGTTTTTCGTTTCTGTTTTCCACTCATACCTACGAGTGCTCTCACCCTAAGTCTTTTGAGTTTTATCTTTTCTTTCTGTTTGTTCGCTCCACAAACGGAAGTTAGATAACCGTGACTGCTTATTTCTTTTGTTTTGCTCGGATATCGAGTTCCTCGTTTTTATCGCGAGGTTATTTGTGTTCTCTTTATTTTCTCCCATTCCACTACGGATTATTGTCCATTTCAGTGGTGTTCATTGGAACACTTTAAGATTCCACATCTATCGCATCTGGACCTCCAATATTTCCTCTGTGTCCCTGGCATAGAGATCCCCAACAGCTAGCCCTCGCTTCAATAGTCGTAGGTGACTCGGAGACAGTGCAAGCTAGCGGGCATAGTGTTCACATGCATCATTACTTCATTACCAAAATATAAACTAACCTGCTAAGAGTAGCATGCACGAGTAGCATTTTCTGTTTAGCAAACACCTCCTGTCTGCATGTGTACAAAATATGAAATGGATATGTATTACTGCTCAAGTCCCATGAGGCAATTTGAAACGGTGTACCTTGGTATCCAAAAATCTATTCAAAATGGATAATTGTGCATCACCAGTAATTCAAAGATACTCAAAATGTTTCAACAGATAAACTCTTTTGACTCATTGGAAATATATTTGCATCTACGGTTGTATCTCATAAGATAATTTCCAATCATCATAAACAATATATCACAATATATAATGTAAATCTCCTCATCAGAATCCAGAAAACGACTACAGAATTCAGCAGCCTCAAGCACAATAAACAGCTTTGTTTGTCACTAGTGAAAACAGGCGAGAATTTGCCTATGTTGCCCTTGGTAGGAAGAGGTTAAAGCTGTAGTTTACACTTTCAGAGAAACATGAATACTATAATTGGGAAGTCGACAACTACCACTAGGGGGCCATCATGAATAGAGTTCATTAAAAACTTATTGGCATGCGCTATAACTTGCCAGCTGGCTGGATATCAAGCCAGTTAGCTATTGTCGCACTAGGTAACGTTAGATAAGTATACAGGCTGGCTAAATAGCTATCTTTTTTCACATTAGCCTCTGCCCCAGACCACCCTCATGTGAGGACAATGTCAGAAACGGTCAGCCTGTTTAAACTGGCAGAAAAAGGATAAATATCCCAAAAAATTTGTGTGCGTAAAAATTTGTACAAAAAAAAAAGTGTCATGTCATTTTCTTTTTGTATAAATAGATTTTTTAAAAGCTAGGGCAATATTGTTTTCTATTTTAAAGCAGTATATGAGTTTTAACTTTACTTTACTTTAGGTATAAGGTATCAAAAAATTATCGTTCAGGAACCGGTATTGGTATTGAAAATAATTTATGATACCCATCCCTAATGGGGAGGGGTTAGCGCTCTCTCACAGAGCAAAGGCAGATAGACAGTAACATTTATTAATGTCTTAGTATATGATGGATATCAATGATAGTGGATATAAAGCTAGAAATGTTTTTAAACCATGACCACTTCCGGTTTCTAGCTGAATACAAACACTTTTATCAGTTGAACAAATATAGAGACAAATAGTGGCATCTCTTCACACCACTAGTGTGTAGGGAGGTCTAAGGTAGGTGGCAGATGCCATTGATTCCTACGTCATTGTACACTGCACTATACCTTGACAGGACGGTGTCTATAAACTAGTGTGCAGTGCTGAATCACTCTCCAAGGCACGCCTGTGACAAAGCGTTATGCGACATACTCTACAAAAAAACATAAAAAGTACAATGAGTACGGAACGAGAGGACAGTCAGCCACAGATCAGCAAAGTCATGGAGACAAAACAAATACAGACTGAAATGCAAGATAGGAAAGAAATAAGAAAAAAAAAGATACAGTTCACAAGATAACAGTAGAAACCACAGAGACAGGTAAATAAAAAAGACATGAATAAAATAACACCAAAGATTACTGCAGTGGCGGTCACATGTGTTGAGGAAATTAACACAGTGCATTGCAGAAGTAGGGATTATAATAGCATTACAAAAGATAAAAAATAATAATTTTGTATGTCTGGGTGAGATAACAGCACAGACAACAATATCTGACCCAACCACCAACAACAATTTTATTTAGGGAAAATTTGAGGTAAAGAAATTCTGCTGAATGCATAGGCACGAGCATCCAAAATAAATGACCATTGAATTCACAAAAATCTCACAATTTGCACACACAAGTTGCAGTAAATTAATTTAAAAAAAAGTAATTAATAGTTTAGTTAATTACTTATGGACTGTAAAGCCATGCACATCTGGTTTTCATTCCATATGCCCTTTTTCTCCTCTTTTTATGGGATTCTTGGCCAAAAATTGAATGAATGACATTCATCTGACTTCAAAAAGGCCTGTGTTATTATGAATTGACAAAATATGTTAATTTATTGCAAAAGTAGTGAAATGTGTATTCATCCTTTTGACCAAAACAGGAATGTTGACAACATATAAAAAGACCACAGACATTATTTCTGGCTATATTTAATTTTTGGTAATTCTTTTACATCAAATCCCAACACTTGCTCTGCCTGCAAAAACTGCTACTCTTTCCATTCCAGTTCAAACAGCAGTTGCTCTGTCAATGAAACCTTGCCTGTTTGTGTTGATTGCTTGAAATAACGGTGTTCTGTTGTGTAGCTCTATATGTCAAGCACTACATATGCTGTTGATGTGCAGTAACACATTTTCTCTTGTGCAGGGTCGTCGAGAGACATTTTGAGGGGCAGGTGCTCAATAATGATTATATTTTAATAATTATTAATAATTATTTTATAATTATAATTATTATATATTATTAATAATTATTTTTTGTGTAGTTTTCTAATTAGAGTGTATAGAATTATCATCACATGCTTGCCTATATATTCTCTAAGAACAAAAAAAGCAACCTACCAAACACAATATATTGTATTGCAAAGGAGGATTTGAAATATGGTGTCTGAAGGAATGTACGCAATATGAATGTGGTGGGTTAAGGGATGTTGTTGTTTTCAGTAACAACAAAGCTGCCAAGTATTCCTTCTGTGAATTACTGGCTGAAAACCTTGACAGCTGAATTAACCAACAGCCTGTACTTCCAGTACTCATGAAATTGACTTTCACTTTCAGTGCTGTCACCAGGGCAATTTAAAAAAGTATAAAGGGTTGAAATGGCTGTATCCCAGGTGATTGTGTCAAGGTGCTTTACCCAATTTTTAGCTACCATGATAAAACATGCTTCAGATTGAAACATGCCAGACAAAAGGTGAATTGTGAGCAGCGGTCCTATCAAATTGCTTGGATTCCCAGCATAATTGGGGCTATTGATTGCACTCATGTGTCAGTTAGGGCACCCAGGGAGAATAAAAATATCTACCTTAACAGAAAACAGCAGTACAGCCTCAACGTGGTGGTCTGTGATGCTGGCCTCACAGATACGAGGGTAGCAAATACATGGATTCAGCTCACTCCTTTTGCAGCACTCCACCCTTTAAAGTGGGGGTGGATACAGATTCCCATCATGAATAGCTCTTAATTTCTTTTAATTAGGTGCCTTTCATGTTTTGAGGTATTTTTTAGCCTCTTACGCCATATTATGTCAGAAATAGCTGGCGTGAACAATAAAAGTCCCATGTTCACATTATACTAATTGTGCTATATTGCAATATTGCAATTAAAAAAAGAAGAAACATATTAGCAACATTCACAAAGATCTCACAATAAGTTGCAGTCAATGAATTTAAAAAGTGCTAAAAAGATTTAATCTCTAGAAGAATAGTATTACCAACGGTATCAAATGCTGCACTCAAATCCAAAAGTACCAGAACAGATGATTGCTTGGCATAAAGATGAACTCTGATAACATAAAAGGCCCACTCAGTAATTTTGGTTGCTAATCGATGAAAATTACGTGAATCGCAACTAACTACCTCGGTGGATCATGGTTCTTGTAGGTTTTTTACTGCAACCAGCCACAATGCAATACAAAAAAAACATTTCTAAGACATGGTTTATTTTTTTTTGATTAGCTAGCTATTTTATTTTTATAGTCAAGAAAGCCGGAAAGTCTGCCCCCCCCCCTTTCCTCCCCTCCACGTTTATACATTACAGACATATTCTACAATTGATTTTGAGTTTTTTTTTTTCTCTCAAAAATAACAAAATAAAATAGCCCAACAACAAAAAAGAAAATTTTTTTTTTTAATTTTTTTTTTGTAATAAAAAAAAAAATGAAAATCTCTCATTTACATAAGTATTCATACCCTTCGCTTTAACATATTTTTAAAGTATCATATTTAATATTTGGTCGCATATCCTTTGCATGCTGTTACTTCCTGAAGTCTGTGACCAATCAACATCAAAAGACTCTCGATATCTTATTTCCAGGTACTGTTACAAGCGATACTATAAGCTCTCTGCATTTGAATGGATCTCTATGAGAATTTGGGGGTGAGACTAGATTCAGCTGTAAATTACACTGGTACAGTATGGAACACATGACTGGCGAAATGGCTGTACGTCATCAAGGGTCTAAGGTATCAAACGGGCCCCAAACCATCACTCTGCGGCTAGATATGGAGTAGATGTAGATGGATCCCTTTAAGGGTTGTTTCTCCTGACTTTTTTCCCCATAGAGTTCTATAGGAAAATTAGTCAGGAGAAATAACCCTTGCAGTGATCCATCCGAATAGAATACTCGAATAGAACGAGTGAAACACAAATCTAAATATCCCGGAACTCAATACTAGAGCCCAAAACAGGAAACTAGAAAAGCAAAGAAAACACCTTCGTAATGTAACACTACAACGTCTGATTGAAGGTGAAACAAAACAAAACCATCAAAAGAAAACACTGTCTCGTAGAGAACAGCACGGAAATAACACAATAAACACAATCCTATACCTGAAGAAGCTAAAAGCAAGTCCCTTGTGAACATAAACAAGTTAATATCACGAGGTCGCTTAAACCTGGCTATACCTGGCTCAATCTACAAATTGCAGTGTTTTGAAAGGAGAAAGGTGCACTCCACATTGCTGAATCCCAAAAAAACTGTGTTTTCAGCAACTGTGTGCAACCGTACAGGGCAGCAAACTGTGAGGGCAGCATCTCAGAGTTCAATGCAGTGCCTATAACAAGAATGGCAGAATAAATATGTAACTATGTGGCTAGTTAGCATTGCGGCACTCTCCAGAGCTTTTTGCTACTGCCAGGGATGTTTGATTTCAATGTTGTTGTCAAGCCATCATGAAACCTACAACAAAGAAAGTTACCAATTTCCTTACACTATGTTTGAAAATATGGGAAGGAGTGGGGTAACATTTCCAACTAGAGGACTATGCCTACATTACATAAACATATTAAAAAAGAGATAAAAACCCTCTGTTTGCAAGTTTAAAAACAGATGGTTCAGAGTTCACTGTTGTGAAGTTTTAAAGTTTGGACTTCCTGGGTCTTCTTCACACACTAACCTACAGCGTAGTATTTTGTACTCAATCTCTGTTTGAAATGCCTGAAGTACTAATCAAATGAACACTCAAGCTTTCAGGTCATGAAGTAATATAATTTCTCAATCGAATAAAACAATACCTGTTGGTCAGAAATTTTGATTATCACAGTAGCTCAGCTACCAGTGTATTTTTCAGTTTCAATAACCCTGGCCCACTCAACTTGGAGCACTGGCTTAATGAGATGTTTGATTGATTTGACATTTTAGGGATCCATGTTTCCTTCCTTGAAAGTAGAAGGGCGTAGAACAAATTGTAATTTTGAAGTCTCAGGAATTTTAGAGCAAGAACTTTGAAAACAAAAATATGAAATGGTATATTTTTTAAATTAATGATGCAAAATAGTTTTTATTATGCATTACTATTCATGTTGTTTTTTACAGCAGCTATTTTTCCTTCAGTTTACAGGTGGTATAGGGTGGTGAGCATGGGATGCACTACTAGTTTGTCTTCTAGACAGACATATTATGTCTGCTGTTATCAAACCATGTTAATCAAAAAGGCTGTTTCTTACTTCACTGAATTTCTTTTTTTATGGCTTTTTGATAAAAAATGCATGCTATTTCAATGTGCTGAAGCGCACATTTCTCTTGTCTTTAAGTTCTTCAGCTGCAGTCCTTGAATTATAGATCTGTCCTTCATATCTGATTTTTACTCTTTGAGTTTAGAGTGACCTACAAATCTCAAGTATCTTTTTATTCTTTCTATTTTTACTTCCAGAACTGTTTCCACCTGCCCCCCATTTCATTTTATTCACCATTTTGCCAGGATAATTTTCAATACTCACCAGAATCTATAGTGAATTTAGTGCCAAAAGCTTTAATATTTATATGTGTGCATATGTGTTTCATATCTGTGCATTGTATTCAATAGTTCGTGAGATATTCACATAAGTGCACTAAAACAAACAATCTAACACTTTTTTTATGTTACGAAGCTTGCCAGATTGTCTAGCTAGCTAACTGCTTAATCCAAATGTGTTGCTTAGCTTGTCACAGCTACAACCAACACCTACAAGCTAGCTTTTTTTTCATTTTAGCTCAAGATAAGGAATAAACGCAAACAGCTTCTTTCCCACCTGATCCTCCCAAATTTGAACACATCAGCAAGATCAATTTGGCCTGCATTGTTTTGTTATCGATACTTTGAACGTAACACATATATGTAGTGGTTCGTGGCTGTTTGTTTTCTTTTCTTTTGCGGCTCTAGTCCTGCCTTCACGATTGGGAATCAATCTGATTTTTTCCACGTTCCGTGGTTTGCAGCCCTCATTATTGTTTTCACCTGCGCTTCTGCCTGCGGGGTATTTAAGTTCTTCATTTCCACTTCTCCAGTACATGTTTGTCTCATGACATTGCATTAGAGCCAGGTATAGCCAGGAACTAGCAACCTCCTAGCTAGCTAAATAGATAGCACCAAACGCCTAAGACACCGGAAGACTGAGTAGCTTATGCGAAACCAAGGTGGAGTAGAGAGAGAGTGTGAGAGTGTGAGAGAGGAGATTGGATTTGTTGGAGAGAGAAAGTTAAAAGCGCTGTGTTTGATCTGTTTTGTCAGGAGAAGTCTGCTGTGTGCCCGATTCCCGGATTGAATGAGAACCCGCGCCGTTACCGACCCCTGCCTGTCTGACAACCCTCCTCCTTCATCAGCCCTGGACTGTAAGAGAACCCGTCTACGTGTACCAAACCCTGGCATCGTACCACGACTATTCTCCCGGATTACGGACTGGCTGACGCTCCCATTAACCTCTACCTCTCGTTCCCCCAAAACAGCATTAAATTATCGATTTAAATTGAATTGCCGCGGTGTGGACATTGAGGTTATTGTTTTCAACTCCAACCACCTCGGAGGTTGCCCTAATAGTTATAACATCCATTGGGAAATGTTTAAGAATTTTCAACTTGTTAGTGTAACATTATACTCCCTAAAAGCTCTAACTAATGTAAAGCTTGGTCTTGAATATGCAGTAATTACAGTCAAATAAATAATGTTTGCCTGTCTTGATGCTCTCCTTCACGCCCTGATGTAATAGCCTGCCACTACATGAAAAATGTCACAGCCATGATTGTCCAACCAGGAGTGTGGCCTTTCTATCTAGATGATAATGTTATGTCTGGTATATCTTGGTTGATAAGAGAACCACCAGAGTCGTGAAACTGGAGTGTCTGGGTTGTCTGATTTGTGCATGGATGAATGAAGCAGATCCATCTGTTTGAGGCAACAGCAGTCAGTGCGCCCATGTTTTATGCTGGCAGCGGTGCTGTGCTGCAGAGACCAACTAAATGTATCACCATCATCATCTCTTTAATGGGACCAGGCCAGGCAAATAGAGGCTCCTTATGAAGCTGCCTCAGACATCAATATTGCATGTATCCCAGTAAATCAGGAAAAAATACAGGACAATTACCATTTACTGCTTTGTAGTGAGTCTGTACGTGGGTCACAGTGCCTAAATCAGTTTTGTCTGTGGAATATGCAGACATTTAAAGGCCCACTTGATACAACTTACGATATAAGAAAGTAATACCTCATTATCACAATATTTCAGGGCAAGAGGGATTGCTTTGTATGTATTCCCTTATGGTTTAAAGTCTATTTTATTCTTATGTATGACATGAATAATTACTATAGCAGTAGCCACAAGTTCACAATGAGCCTAACTCAACCCCAATCAGAGAGATTAGTTGAAATGGCATTAGAAGCATACAGATGAAGCTGAATTCATTGTGTAAATACATTTTAGAAGAATAGAAATATTCGGGCCTCATTGTACTTTCCATCTACAGTCTCTGTGGTGGCCATTTAGTGTTACAGTTTGAAGCCATTTTGATTTAAAGACAGACAAATTTATTGTTCTCCATATATTATTGGCTGTAGGAATAAAGTAATCTTTCTATAATCCAGTGTAACCTTATTTCAAGAATATCAATGTACAGCCAAATCTATGGGGGTATTATTGTCTCAAAAATAAATAAATGTAACTGATCCACAAATAAGTGAGGATTGTTTCAAGTAAATGCACATGATTCCACATGCGTGTGCTGCTTAAGTGCACAGTTATTACTTCCGGAGACATTTGTTTTTGAGTGCAAAAACATGTTTATGAATCAGTTTCCTTTATTTGGGGATCAGTTGCATATATTTGTGGATCTGGTATATTTATTTGTGGATCCATTGCATATATTTGTGGATCAGTTGCATTTATTTATTTATGTTTGAGACAATAATACAAATCCATACAAATCCAACTCAGACATACCCTACCCCAAATCACACAGATACACAACTATATAGTGTGGTGACATGGTACTTAGTATAACGTATAAGTACCCATGTCACAATACATTATCATGTTTCAAGTGTAAGGTGGATGGGGTGAAGGACCAGACGTGACCGTAAGGGGATCACAAAGCACCCACAGACAAGAAGTACCACTAGAATAGGGTAAAAGATGCCCGCGAACGGAGCAGAGAAAATAAAAAAAAACAGGAATAAAACTCCTAAAAAATAACGACCCAGAAAAGTGGACGAAAAGCTTGCAGACTCAAGCAGTAGTAAAGGAAAAAAAAGGAATTACCTCTAGCTCTATGTACTACGAAAAAGCTTAAAATAAAGAGGCAAACAGGAACGAGCAAAAGAATAGCGAACCAGAAAAGTGGGCGAAAAGCTTGCAGACTCGAGCAGAAAAATAGAAAGGGAAAAAACAAAGTCCTTTAGCTCTATAAATAATGAATGAGCTAAACGAAGAAGAAAAATGACAGAAAGGTAAACAAAGGTACTCCTCAATGGGGACATGTAGGCAAAAAAGGAAAGACTAATAAAAGAGCGAAAGAAAATAAGAAAGGATCCTAAGGATCTAATCCTGCACTCTAAGGTCGTGTCCGAATACGACCCCTACACCCTTTTGAGGTCGCATATTTGAGTCCACTTCGTCAAAAAGCTTTTGTTGTTTTGTTTATAATCTACACTTGTAGCAATCGTCCTATGTTAACTGATTGATATTCTCAATAAAAATTAAAAATTCGAAATAAATATTACAAACTACTTCCTCACTAGTTTGGAAAGAGTTTTGCGGGATTTCTTTCGCACACTGCTTGCAAAGTGAAGGGACAGGGCACATAGGAACAGGGGTCTGAGTGGACAGGGAACAGGGGTCGTTTTCGGTCACGACATTAGCTTAAATGGAAGTTCCTGCATTACTATCAAAGGCGAGAGCAATGCAGTCTTCCGAGGACCTATACTGAGTACCTGGCTTTGTGGTAGTAGCAAGATTGACAAAAAAGCCTCGAATAGCAGAAGTGCGGGATTTAAATAGCAGGCGCACACCTGCAACTCAAAAAGCAATTAACCCCGCAGAGGGAGAGCGACATGGTCGGAGCGCCCTCTAGAGGCCTAGAGCGGCAACGCCCGCAATGAGAGAACGCGGACCGGAAAACCATGACATCAAGTTTCTTTTATGAGCGTGCATTCCTGGGAGATATGGGACACCTTAATTTTTCAAAAAATGTTTTATTGTTTTGTGCTGAAAGATACCATAATAAGACATTCAAGAGAATTCAATTTCCATTTTTATTGCCATTTAACTGGCCCCAAATATCTGTATAATTACACAGGTGCTTTCATGTTATATATGTACATGTTATACCTTTTGTGGCTATATTGTAAAAATTGTGTTCCACCTGATTTCAGTCAATTCATGATTATGTTATTCTCACTATTGTGAAAAACTGTGTGCGTGCCGTGTATGGAACTTTGTGTAGTAGGAAAATATGGAACTTGCATCCCGTTTTGATTCAATAAGGAACGCAACATTGTATTCTTTATACAGGGTGATTCCGTATATTATAAGGAACGAGTGGCAAACTAAACGAAAAGGCCTATAACACTGGATAATGTAATAACACAGCTGCAGGTCTTTCTGATTTTTTATCCTCCGTTCCAGTATTTTGATCTCGCACCTGTGTTTTGTTTCCTGTCGGCTATATATAGCTCAGGGTTTCCGTCTTATCCACTGGGATTGAGGAATATTAAGCCGGACGCTCTGTCACGTATTCACGACCACACTGACAGAGAACCGTGTCCACACTCAATTTTTCGAATTGTCACGTACTTAACAGCTTTTTTTACTCAATACTACATAATGCTACTCAATATTAGGCAAGTGCGCTGATTCGGACAGTCCACGGTCATGGAAAAAACAAGGAATCCTTATGGGAGAAATAAATATCACCCCAAATAACTGAGATGCAGGGCTGTTTGTAGACTGCTTTGATTGAGGGTCATCAAGAGATGTTGGTGGTGCACAACGTAGTGGGGAAAAATGGGAGGGAACAACGTAGTGGGTGGTCTGGGGGTCCTCCCCCAGAAATTTCTGAGCCTTTTAAAACTAATTTCCTGCATTTCTACACAACCACACACAGGGAATTTTCTAAAATAAAATGTTTTATTTATGAATATTTTGGAGAAGATATATAGCCACGATATAGGTGACATTTGAGATGCCTCCATATAAAGCTAAAGCCATGGTAGGCTAATCAGTACATTAGTGGATAAGATCATTTTTACCCCCCCCCCCCCCCCCCCCCTATAGGAGCACAACTTTATTTATGCCCACTAATAGCAAATCATAATCTAATCTTATATGGAAACAAGTATATTAAAGATGAGCTGTAGTCCTTCATCATTTCAGTCTCTTTGTGCTATTTATTATTTACATGTAAAACTAAGATACTGTAATTATTGGCTCATCATTTTCATTTGTATTTTAGAATCTTTTGTTTTGATCAAGTTTATTTTCTCATGTATTTACCACCCATTCTTAGAAGACATACAATATTTTCACTATCTATATTACAAATTTTTTTTTGTTTGTTCTGTGATTCACAATCCTACTTTTAATTGTATACACATTCCTGCATGCTACAAGAGATCACAGCATCAGTCTGTTTCTTTCAGTAGAAAACATGTAGCTACAAATTCATCCATGTCAAGAGCCGGCGTAATGGCCTTATCATGAGAAAAAATAATGACATTTTTCTTTTGCCCATGTAAGATGATGCGGCGGAAGGGGGTTAAGAAGCGATATCAGTTTATATATGATATCACTATTGCATTTTCTCGCCCTGACCAAATTACCAACTGTGCTGGAGACCGCTCAGTTGATAATTTCCCATGTGTTTCGTGTACATGGTTTACCTTTGGATATTGTTTCTGACCGTGGCCCTCAGTTTGTCGCCAGGTTCTGGTGTTATTTTTGTGCTCAGTTGGGCGTGTCATTTAGTCTTTCCTCTGGTTTTCTTTTCCTATGGAGAACACTCTTCGCTGCTTGGCGGCGGCCAACCCTACTTCATGAAGTCGTAATACATAATACTCTAGGCAATGCCTCCACTGGCCTATCTTCTTTTGAGGCTCAAGTAGGTTACCTTCCTCCACTCTTCCCTGAACTGGAGAAGAATGTGGAGGTTCCATCGGCTGGTTTTTTTTTTCGGAGGTGTCGCTCGGTTTGGAAACAAGTTCGCGCATCGCTGTTACGAGCATCGGCATCCCAAAAGATTTTCGGCCAACAGACATCGCCGGACAGCTCCTTCCGCCGTATTGTGGCGGAGAGACGGGTGGGCAGGGGGTGGCAGTTTTTGGTGGACTGGGAGGGGTATGGTCCAGAGGAGCGGTGTTGGGTTCCTGCCAGACACATTTTAGATGCCAATTTAATTTGAGATTTCCGCAGTTGTCGACCTGAGGGATCGTCTGGGGTCGTCCCTTAGAGGGGGGGTGCTGTAGTGGTTCATGGCTGTTTTTTAAAAAATTTATTTTGCGGCTCTCGTCCTGCTTTCCCGATTGTGAATCAATCTGATTTTTTCCATGTTCCGTTTCGTGGTTTGCCGTCCTTATTATTGTTTTCACCTGTGCTTCTACCTGCAGGGTACTTAAGTTTCTCACTTCCGCTTCTCCGGTGCTTGATTATCTTACGACATTGAATTCGAGCCTGGTATAGCCAGGTTACTAGCGACCTCCTGATATTAAACATTGTTTATGTTCAGGGGGACTTGCTAGTTAGCTACTTAATCGGGTATAGGATTTGTTTCTTCCTGGTAGCGTTCTGCGCTATCTATTTAGCACTTTGTTGTTCTCTCGGAGACAGTTTTTCTTTTTACTTTCGTTTTGGTTTTACACTTCTCCGGCTCTGAGCTAAGGCAGCCAAGGGTGTTCTTTTGTTTAATAAGTTTCCCGTTCTTATGTCATTATTTGGGTTATTTACTAGTTGTTATTTACTAGTTTTCTAGTTCGCCCGTTTTTGTGTGTTTATTTTCGTTTTGACTGTTTAGTCTTAAGAAATTATGTTCCTTTTTTCTTTCTTTCTTTATTATTTTCTCTCCCTTAATTATTGGTCCGTCTTGTGAGCTGTGTTCAGATTCCTCCCACCTTCGCATTCAAATCTCCGAACAATTAAAAAACCCATTACATAAAGTGCTTGTAATTCTTATACAGTATTTCATATTTAGGTCAATAAATGTAGTACATAATTCATTTTTAAAGGAAGCTCTTCATTGCTGCATTTATATGTGTAATTTCACAGTATATGAATAAGACTTCATATTGAGCTCATATTGATCAATACTTTTTCTTGAAATATGATCAGTTCAGTTTAGTTTAATAACCACACAGCCGCAACTGTTGAAGTCACACGAAGTTGACACAATCACACAACATACATCAAACAGCACATATTCCGCATAACAAATTAAACCCTTCACACAGATGCCAAATTTGGTCAATTCTCACTTATGTAGGGGTTGTTCTATTGTATACAAGGCACAAGTCATCAACGATACATTGAGTTTTGTATTGTAAGTCAGGGATTTGGTTTGAGCTGTGTAGGTACTGTAATTAATGGTATACGTGTACCTTCTGTGTGCACTGTGCCAGTTCTTGCATTTCCCACCATTCATCTGCTCTGATGTATAGAGACATCTGTGTATCCCTGCTGTTTGCCTTCACACTGCACTGCCTATCAGCATATAAATGTGTTTTAAGGCATCCAATTGTCTGGAGTTATAAACCAATCATCTGGTGTCTTGTCAGTCATTGTCATGAGGCAGGTCATGTGGTGATCTGGTCAGACTAGCAGGACTGGCCAGGGGATACATTTAGAAACAGTGTTCTATAGAGACAGGGATCTGAAACACCCAGTGGTGTCTGGGTACATAAAGAGAGAACAAATACTTTGTGAGGAGTATCACAGATACAGCCAGAAAGTATCACACTTCTGCGGTAGTGAATTAAAATCCTTTGATTATGTGATTTTCTATTAATTGTATTAAAACAGTGAGGATTGTAAATATGAAAATGGGTAAACTATGCACACAAAAAAAAAAAAATACCAGCATCCTGGGTACCACAATGTTCAGGCCACACCCTTTCTTGTTTCTTTAATTTTTTTGTCTTAATGATTCAATTTTGTTTGGCTGAATCGGAATCGGTTCAATTGAATTGTATATGTACGGTGGCCCAGAGGTGCAATCCACATTTCTAAAAAACAATCTTTGTTTCGAAATGGAAATCCTTGTTTCTAAATATAAATCCTAATTTTTAAAACAAAATCCTTGTTGCTAAAAATAATCCTTGTCTCTTAATATAAATCCTAGTTTCCAAAATAAAATCCATAATTCTAAAGAGAAAATCCTCATTTCTAAAACAAAATCCTTATTTCTAAATTAAATCCTTGTTTCTAAAAAGAAAATCCTTATTTCAAAATGTAAATCCTCATTTCTAAAACAAAATCCTTGTTGCTAAAAATAAATCCTTGTTTCTTAATATAAATCCTAGTTTCCAAAATAAAATACCTAATTCTAAATAAAAATCCTAATTTCTAAAACAAAATCTTTATTTCTAAATTAAATCATTGTTTCTAAAAATAAATCCTTGTTTCTAAATGTAAATCCTCGTTTCTAAATGTAAATCTTCATTTCTAAAACAAAATCCTTATCTCTAAATTAAATCCTTATTTGTAAATAGAAATCCTTGTTTCTAAATGTAAATTCTCGTTTCTAAAACAGAATCCTTATTTCTAAATGAAATCCTCGTTTCTAAAAAGAAATCCGCGTTTCTAAATTGAAATTCGCATTTCTAAATTTAAATCCTCATTTCTAAAATTAAATCCTTGTTTCTATAAAGCCTGAAAGCTAAATGCTACAGTTAGCCTATGCGCAAAGCATACTGGGACCACATGACCAGTGTGTCTGAGAGAGTGCCATTTGTATAGCCAGTCTGGAGCTAGTCCATTGACTGGCACAAAATTGCCGAACAAACTAAAGTTAAGTTTTCTAGCAGACATAGGCTATTAGGTTAAAGCCTGTTAACAAGTAAGTTCAATAATTTGAGGAATATAACGGAAACGCATTCATAGGGAACTGCAGCTTTACAGCACAGTAAGCACATGCAATCATCTGGTTCGCCGTTATCATCACCTCCAATAAAAAACTTAAGCTTTTCATTTCCCGTTCATTGTTGCACTGTACGTACAGTAGCCTACATAATAGGTTACTTGTTCATGTGAAACGAAATTGACTCTCGTCAAATCGCAACTAATTCAATGTAGCCTGTGGTCCAGAGATTCCAGACAATGTGTAGCACCACAGTACACTACGAGAATAGAGCTAGCTACAATAAGCCATATCCTGAAAGAGTGTCCCGCATTTGTTGCACTTGGACATAGCCTATGTAAATTGATTTTAAATTGCCCAGCACTCTGAATACAGAGCACAAGTGGTATTGCGTGCTGAAACCCCTCACTCAACTGTACATTTAATTATATTTAATGGATTTAATCTAATAATTATTATAAAAAATGACAATCATCAATTAAATCACCAAATTCTTTGATAGGTAAGCCAAACAGTAACCTGCAGGTGGATCAACTAACAAGTCAAAACAAAGTCTAAATCAGGTCTTAAGAATGAGTAGTTTTATTACAGGAAACAGTCAATTGGAATAATGAGTTGTCCCCATACATTCATCGATGAACGTAGGCTCACTGCTTATAATTTACAAAAAAAAAAGACATTTAAACATTAAATTGAAATGACCAGAAAAGAGAGAGAGACTGATGAGCCAGAAATTGCCAGTATTACCCTCCTCCAGCGCAAAAGGAACAAAGTTGTCAGAACTCCAAGGACAGAGAAAAAACTTGTTTCTGTCTGTAGACTCCACTCCGCAGAACTTTCACGGCTCCAAAAAAAAACTCCACAGCCCCAACTGATCTCCTAAAAAAACTAACCTAACTGCAACCCCAAAACTGACTGAACAAACTAACTGAACTCTTTCCTTCGGCCTCCCCCTAAGTACCTTACCCACCAGGGGGGGAGAATAATGTGTGAAAGAGGGCATATTGTATGGCAAGACTGGCTCATCTGAAAGCGGAAACTTTAATTAAGAAATAAACTGTCTCATGTTGTTTATATCCCCATGATATTATTGTTAAAAAATCCAGGGTTTTAACATCTTTCCAACGGCACCAAACAACCCTGGGCCAGAACAAACAACGCACTGAAAACCTCTCCAAAGAAAAATTTTGCTCCTGCTTTTAGTAACGGAAGTTGACCGATTGTTGTACAATCATTCAGATTTTGGCAAAATATTACCGTTCATGTGAAAATACCAGTGGTACCACCGCTGGTATCCGATTTAATCTGGCGGCAAAAAGGTAAATTACAAACATGCAGGCCCCTCACATCCATTATCTGCCTACACATTTCATTTTCAATTGATTATTTCAATTAAATGGCAGAGATGAGCATTCAAACATAACATCTAAAAGGGAAGGTATAGGTATAAATCTAAAAGGAAAGGTAAAGCTGCGCTGGGCCCCAAATACTTTCCTGTTCTGCAAGGTAATAAAACTCTGGTGGCCTCTTAGATTGCCTGGACAGATAATGAGCTCAGGACATTCCCTTTGATGTGTGTGAGTGAGTGGGGGGGGGGGGGAGCAGACAGGGAGAGAAAGAAACAGAGAGAGGGAGAGAGAGAGAGAGCAACAGACATTTAATACAACATCCCGACAGTGTCACTGATCATCATTTGAATCTGCAGCTTCACCCACTGCATGAGGAAAGGCTGCTCTGTCAGTGCATAGGTGCATGCTGTGTATCTTGTGTTTTTAATGACTGTGGCTCCTTATTTATTGCACCTAGATGTCACAAAAAAGAAAACAAGCAATGGCACCTGGCACACTCTCTAGAGGTGTGTGCCTGTTTGTTTTTGTTTATGTGATGTGTTCAGCGGTTTGTTTGGACAGTAATTTTTTCATCATCTTCCCTCTTTTATGTTGACAACATGGGCCCAGTGATCCCAGAGGCGCAAGGACTCTCTTCATGAATTAGAAACACAAAGAACAGCCATCTCACTCATACACAAGGCTCTTTAACTGACAAGCAACCTATTGTCAGGAGGCTAATATCCTGCATATGTCTACACTCATCTTTGTGAAGCAGTTGCTGCTACCTTGCTCAAACTCTACACTGGAAAGCTAATATAGTGGACGGGTAATATTATAAATGCTGTGAGACATTTGACTCATACACAAATTGTAATACTCTTTTATGAACACTGCTGCAGCACTACTTAGAGCCCACTATACAATTGTATTTAAGAAAGAATGTGGCATTGCACTGCCTCGTTTAATCCCTTTGTTTGCCAGACTACTTTTCTGAAGAAGAATTTACAGGTGGGAGAAACTGCTTTCTGAAATTTCGCAACAGTCTATATTATAACGTTTCACAGGTGTCCATTAACTAAAACCCATTAACTAAGCTTACCTGATTATTTTCCCTTTAAAATAACCATCGTCATTTTGGATAATTTTGCCAAAATTTGCTGAACATTTGATTCGACTGTAGCTAGCCTACGGACTTTTGACATGTTGTCAAGTAATCCATTAAATCCGATAAACAACAGACGGTTATGCACGTGTGGTTCTTGACCAATCAGATATCATCATCTCATCTGGACATTTTTGGCAGTGCTGCCGCTGAAGACGAGCTAACGTTAGCTTGCTAAGTTGAGAAGTCCGCCCGACAAGGTCAAAAAGTATGTTAAAGTTAACCACATAAAGCAATTCTAGCTTTTAGTCTTTCGAGCTAGCTAGCTAACGTTAGAAAAAAGTGTTTAAAAATTGAGCTGTGTGCTACTGCTGGCTAATGTTATATGACAACGTTAGGAGACAACGCTACGGTAAGGTTGCGCGTCCGGAGGGAATTATGGGACGTTGAGTTTTTAAACACTGTTTTTAAAACCAGCACTGGTATATTCAGAAAATTATACTAAAACGTAAAATATACTCAAAGCTGGTCCAGAAAAACGACATATTTTGCGAACGGGCGTTATATTGAACAATCCAGGAAATTGATGGTAAGACATAATAGTTTAAAAGTAAGTTTTAGTTAATGTCTATGGTCTAAATTAATGGGGAAGTTGCTTCTGAAGCCAATGTGACGTAGTCACTTGAGTACTACATTTTGGTATGGATCATAGGAAACCTTTTCTTGCTTTTTCACCTTCCTCTCAGCCAGCGTTCACGGGTTGACCTTGGATCAACCCGTTTAACGACAAGATCAGATTTGAGGAGGGTCTCCGAGATAACTGAAAAGCGATTTGCCGGAAACATTTGTTTTTGTCAATCATCGTCATTTTGGCAAATTTTGCCAAAATTTGCTGAACATTTGATTCGACTGTAGCTAGCCTACGGACCTTTGACATGTTGTCAAGTAATCCATTAAATCCGATAAACAACAGACGGTTATGCAGTTATTTTGTCTCAAATGCCATCCATGAATGAACAATATCAGATTAACTCTGTTTGCAACCCATGTTTACTTTATTTTGTTAGAGGGTATGAAAGTTATTTCTGTGTATGCATGGCTTAATAACCAAAAAGAACACAAAACATAGTAACTTGGCTATAATTGCACACATTTGGAGTTTTCACTTGGAGTGCCTTTCCTATATATATTTAAAATTTGCAGATGTATCTGTTCTCAGAAAGTGGTTTTTCTTCTATGTATTCATTATTTCATTCCATTCTATGCTTGGTGATGTCCATTCTCATTAACATACTGTAAGGGTTTAGGTTTGTAACGATGAACCAAACGCGACAAAACAAAACACGATCCAGAACAATTCACTCACAAACATGAGGACCACTAAAGGAGCCTCAGTAGCAAAATAATAAACAACCTACTAACACGGGTGTGGCTCGTAGACACAAGCAGAAAGGTAACAGAACAGAGACTCCCAAACAGAAATACACAAGCATAAGCTTGAAAAAGAGAAAACAAAAAATCACCTTCGGTACGTATACTATAACGCCCGATAAGAGGTGAAAAATAAATTAAATAAAAATAAACCTCTTAATCTCAATATAGCAGAGAGTAGAAGAGAGTAAGAAACACAAATAACAAAAGGGACTATTCCCTAAAGAGCTTCAAGGGCAGCTAAAGCTAATATACTACTACAGTTGATGTATAATAGCTAATATATATAAAAAATATAGAGCAGCTATATTCTAACCAACCCTGAATACGTGAAGGCACGAAATGAAAAGAAGTACCAGGAAGCGGAAGTGAGGGGCTTTAATACCTAACAGGTAATAGGACAGGTGGAATGAATGATAAGCACTAGCTTGGCTAGTTAGCTAGTAATAACAGTGAGGTGCAGTAAAGCTAAGGCCTTGTAGCAGGTTACCGACAAAGCCCTTGCATTCAAAATAACGATGTTACCTTTAGCTAAGGGTGATTTCGCTTTTAGCGGACTGGTATCGCATTCATCTTTGGAGAAGAGTGAGAGGTGCAGGTTCAAATCTCACCTTGGGTGAGTGCTTCTTACTTGTTACACATGCACACCCCTTGTCTTTGTCTTGTTTCCATTTGCATCCAAGTCCTAGCACATTGCCATGATTATGGAGGTGGAGGAAGGTGTTGCAGTTACAGGGCCAGAGGGGTATGGTGTAGCTTGTTATTCTCCTAGGAGGTGGGTGGCCTCTTTCTCTGGTGAATCATTGTACCCCTGGTAAAACCCTGGGTAATTAACAAAAACAGAAGAAAGACTAAAGTTTGATTATTGTGGCGGTGCACTTCAATTGCATATAGAGCTCTCAAAAAAGAAACCACAGAATATTGTGACTTGGCCTAGGTGCAGGGACGTGAACAGACATTTTGGGGGGCAGGAGCTCAAGCAAAAAAAAAAAAGGGCACTGTGTTCATTTTAGTAACATGTTTTTGAGCATCACACTGAGAGGAAAATGAACCACAGTATTATATTATATTATATTATATTCAAAAACACATACACACGCGCATGCACGCACACACACACACACACTTATATTTGTTACATCTGTGCATATGGCTGAAAAACTGATCCAGGGTCAGGGAGGTGAGAAGTATTTTGCCTTTCATTGGAGACAGGTGTATTTGCTTGTTGATTGTTATTTTCTTCTAGCAGTGTTTATGCTGCTTTTTATTTCCCAATCAAAATTGATTGATTGATTGATTTAAACTTTTATTTTAACAGTAATTTGTCTGGGTACATTTGAAGTATGTGCCATGCAAATGTTAGAATCTAAAGTTTTTGTTGTGAAAGCTAGGAAGGGGAGTTTTAGAAAATATATATATCATCTAGTTGCATAATAAACCAGTGTTTGAACAGTGTTCTTAAAAGGATATTTCACCTTAGTGTGACAAGTAATTTTGTGGAGCCTTCAGCATTATATTTGCATAGCGTGAATATTGGCGACATCAGATGTCCCTGCTGACCGTTAACGACATCCCCGGTAGTCCCGGTTGTCAGGGTCCCCATTCACTCCCATTAATTTTTGGGACCTCACCAAAATGAATTGTTTTAAAGCACACACTAACTACAACAGATAATACATCCATAAAAGAGCACACGATGGTGAAAAGGTACGTGTTTGTTTTGACATTTAATGTAGTTTCAACGTTTTATTACCTTTTAAAGAAAGAACCTTCATTATTTTAACTCAGTAAAGAATCCTTGCGTACCGTACGATAAAGTTGACGTCAATTCATCAACTGTAGTAGGCTACCATGAGTTGTAGGTTTACGTCATAATAAAACTAAAAATCAAACCACGGCTTGTTGTATTTCTACGCAGTAGCTTATATGAAAATAGTTCCACTATTATAGCTAATTTAAATGAGACAACGTGCTCAAAACAAACATGTACCTTTTCACTGTCATGTTCTGTTTTATCGATGTATTATCCGCCGTAGTTAGTCTGTGCTTTAAAACAATTAATTTTGGTGAGGTCCCGAAAATGAATGGGAGTGAATGGGAACCCTGACAACCAGACTAATGCCGATGCCGTTAACGGTCAGCAGGGATCGCTCATGTTGCTAGTATTCACACGATGCAAATATAATGCTGTAGGCTCCACAAAATGACATGTCACACTAAGGTGAAATATCCCTTTAACTTTGTTGGCTAGTGGACAGTATTTCAAACTGCAAATCAATTGTTCCAAGTGGGCTCTTTTGTTCGGCTGTAGAAAAATGTCCCTGTGTCAGTAAAAATAATGTTTATATGATCTATCAATTTTTATTTTTACTGTAATGATTCGCTAATTGGGTACATGTTCAATAAAACACGTTACACGCTAATGGCATGTGTCATGAGACGAAGTGCGTGGAGGGTTGGACCCGAGAAGCACGACTCAGAACAATGGATGTAATAAATACCCGCAAGGGCTTTATTAAGGAAAGTTCCGTAATCATTGTCTTAGCACAAGCAAAGGTCATACACAAAAAAAGATCCAGCCAATAAACAAAAGTACCGAGGGAGAAGGCAGTCTCGTCGTCGGTAAGCCAGGCAGTAGTTTGGAACCAGGAAGGCAATCGTACAAACGGGAGAAGAGGTACAAACGGGAGAAGGCAAAAGAATAGTTGAAAAACAAGCAGGGTCAGACCGGAGTCCTCGCCGCGTGGCAAAAGTACAAAATCAGCAAGCAGGAATCGTGGTCAGGACAGGCAGTGAAAACAAAAGGCTGGCAGTAAACAGTGGTCAAAAAACAGGCTTGGATCAAAACAGAAAATCAGAATACGTATACTTGACAAATGCTTAAGAGTGCTAGTGAGGCAACAATTTCGCACTGAACAGGTGAAAACTGAGGGCTTATATGTGTGTGTAGACAGGTGCAAACGCTTAGCTTGAGAACAGAGAGAAATTAGGAACAGCTTGGGAAAACGAGACGAAGATCATTAGTCAATTAGTCTGTTCGTAATTATCCCATCCTAGCGTTAGTAAATTAGTTAATTAGTAAGGACATGCACTAGAAACGTAAGGTAACAATTAACTACAAGAGATTAGATGGTTAGTAAGCAATGATCTAGCTAATTGTTAGTAATCTGTTAGTTAGACAGGGAATGGCAGATACAATGGAAAACACGTAAGCAAAAGTGGGAGAGAGAGAAAGCATGAACGCGAGTTCGCGGAAACACATAGAAATGTATGAAACTAATAAACTATGACAGAACGTGAATACAAATAAGGGCGTGACATAACAATAAACATAAAACATGGCGTGGAACGGTTAGAACCGTAACATGTCATCATATATTTAGTATTGTGTTAATGAAAAATCTGCAATTTGAATGGTAGGTTGGACTGTCATAACTACTACATAACACCATCATCACTATATAGTCATACATACATGCTTACATCATTAACTGCACATAGGCATGTGGCTGTTTTTAAGGGGGTTAAAAAATATACATACATATAGAGCAGTAGTAATTGTTACCATTTTAGCACAGTAATAATTTGCCCAATTACAGTAACTGCTCTGAATTCTAAGTTACTATTCAAAACAAGCTTTAATCCAACTGTTTCTTGCACAAATAGGCTGTTTTCAGTGAAAGGAAATGTCTACAGGCTTCACACAACTGTGCATGAAACACTGCACCTCATTGTTTTTCAGTATGAGACAGAAATTTATAATGATTAACCATTGATAATAAATAACCTCAGCATAAAACTATGGACTATATTGAAACCAGTCTAGCCCTATAGATCCATTTGAAGGGTAGCTATAATGTCACTACGATTGCGGTATCTAAAAGGCTCTGACAGCTCACAGACATGCATAACATAAAACAATGTCAACAGGCTGCGAGAGTTAGATAGAACTGCATATCCCCTGACTTTGGATATCACAGACTCTAAATGTGTCTGGGTGAATAAAATATCCTCTAGGGTAGGATTTTCTAGGATGAATCCAAAATGTCAAATTCCACCCCTGGTATTATAAATGTCTGATTTTCGTCTCTCTGGAAGCACTGAATAAAGGCTGAGGTCCAAGTAGAGAAAATTCTTTATCCTTCAACGAGTATAGTTTTCTTCCTGCAATCTGTAAAAAAGAACTTGGTCAAGATTAAATGGTAGCTGGGACAATGACTCTGGAGAAGTTCTATGATGAAAATTAAGTGTTGTGAGGATCTCTGCAGTCATGCAAGGCTGGCATCCACCGAGTTTGACAGAGTAGAGCAATTTATTTGCATTTCTTGTTCCAAAAAGTAATTTTTGGGTTGTTTGTTTTTCAGGCAGTAAAGCTGTTATATTTCAACCAACCAGACATTTCAGACCAGCTAATCAGCAATGTGACTCTGTCCATCCTGTTTTGCAGATTTCACAGTATGTCAACAAGTAAATGACTGGTCCATGACAAGTACGTGGGGCATGGATAACTTGGTATTTTATTTTTTGTGTCTTTAGTCTAAGATTCTTTGAAATATTTTCAATAATAGACATGAAGTGTGTATTTAGTTACTTTTGGAGCATATGACTTAATTGTAAATAAAAATTTTTATTGTAGGAAGGAAGATATGGCACACATGGGCAGATTAGAAGATGGATAATTTGAAAGTAGTATTCAATAAAAAATAATATCATAATTTAAAATAAGATAGGATAAACATTTAGATAATCCAAAGAAGATTAATACATCTTTCTACAAAATTAACCACGTCAAGCAAAAGGTTTGATTTATTGTGGAATAATGAATTTTCTGCTGTTCTGATTCACATTATTATGTAATCATTCTTGAAAGAACATCACAAACACCATCACTGTAAGTGTGAAAGTAGAGCTTTAACTTCATATGGAGATTGTGATGTGCCTTTTAACACATGGGAGTTCAAATCATATTTAAAAAATAAATCAGGATTTGAATTTTGAAGAGATGAGGCGGTGAAAGCCTAGAATGTCCACAGTTCTTGTTCAGTATTTACTTATCCATGTTTGTTTCAAGTGGCGAACTAGCAGGTTCCATGTTACAGTAAAGGACTTGTTTTGTTCTCTTTGGTTCAGTGTGTGTGTTGATAATCTGGCACCCACTTCAGTTCTTATTTTCACACAGTTACTCTGATATGTGTGGCAAGATGCACCGAGAAGTGATACCATATTAAAGTTTTACACTGATGTAATTGACAGTGAAGCAATTTCTGATGTTTACATGGCCACATTTGTATTTTTCAATAATATCAATATCAAAGATATCTATAGGTTATGCCCAATTATACAATAGTGCTTACAGTCAAGCTGGAAAGTCTGCACACCGCTTTCACCTTCTCCACGTTTTATTACATTACAGACATATTCTACAATAGATTGAGTTCATTTTTTGTCTCAAAATTCTACACAAAATAGCCCATAATGACAAAGTGAAAACATGTTTTTAGAAATTTTTGCAAATGTATTCAAAATCGAAAACTTAAATTTCTCATTTACATAAGTATTCATACCCTTTGCTTTAGCATATTTTTAAAGTATCATATTTAATATTTGGTCGCATATCCTTTGCATGCTGTTACTTCCTGTGACCAATCAACGTCAAAAACTCTCAATACTGTTACAAGCGATACTATAACCTCTCTGCATTTGAACTGATCTCTATGAGAATTGGGGGGTGAGACAAGATTCAGCTGTAAAATGCTGGTACAGTATGGAACACATGACTGGTGAAATGGCTGTACGTCATCAAGGGTCTAAGGTATCAAACGAGCCCCAAACCATCACTCTGCGGCCAGATATGGAGTAGATGTGGATGGATCCCTTTAAGGGTTGTTTATCCTGACTTTTTTTACCATAGAGTTCTATAGGAAAATGAGTCAGGAGAAATAACCCTTGCAGTGGTTAATTCTTACAGTATAACCACTCTAAACATGCTAAATCTCTAATTTAAATATGGCTGTTTGTGGCTGGAGTAATTTACATAATGACCCTTAGTTGTGAAATGATAATGCGTGCTTATAACACCTCTTATTTGGGATCTTAGTAATCGACTACCCTGAATGTTGTCAGATCTTGTTGTGTGGCTTTGTTGGAGAAGGTAGATGTATTTATGATTCCTTCCCATCAGGACAGAAGCATAGTGGAGGAACCAGGAAATTTAAAATGTTGTTATACATTTATTAAATAACATAATTATTATTTTTTTAAATCATAGAAAGTGTATAACTATGTTGAAGGTTGACAGATGTCACATCTTACCCCTGTATGGAAATAAAACATGGGCTTTTAATAAGGCCCAGAGGGAATTCTGGCTCTTCAAAGGATTTAGGCTGCTGTTTGTTCTCTAGATGGCAGTGATGTGCTTCTACTCAGAGCTGCAATTCAGAAGGATGTTTGTGTTTGTATTTCAGAAGTATTTGTAGCCATCAATGCGCCTCTGTTGCAGTGGGGTGGTGGTTATTACATGCAAATCTAAATCCAATGTGTATAACAAGCAGTATGCTTTCCTTTGATGCTTAGAGTGACAAAAATGAATCGCTTTATCCAACTTGGCTCCATGAGAAATAAGTGTTAGGCTGAAATGTTTTTTTTTTATTTCAGCAGGATACTGGTAAGGTTCCAGGAATTGTATGGGCATGATCAATGAGTAAACAATTAAGCTGACATTGAATGGAATCACTGACCTTTTCATTGTCTTTGTGCTTAGTGGTGAAGGAAGGCCATTAAGTTGGTACTCTAAAGGACTCTGTCAAGGGAATTTAATTAGGTGGGGAATGGGTTCAAATCCATTGTTCCTTTTATTGTTGAATTGCAGTTGAGGCTGCAGTGGAACAGTTACAATGTATCACTGTAAATGTGCAACTGACATTGATGAAACAAACACATGTCAAGAATTTAGTAATTCATATATTTAAAATATGATTTCTATTTTATTCTCTACCTATTTGAGGTTGCACTTGATAAAATACTGCATATTTATATATTTCTCCAGAAAAATTTTAAAAGTGCTGGATGAATTGTATAATACCTGGAAAGCACACACATTTTGTTCTAGTCTTATTGATTAAATGTGTCCATACAAAACGTGCCACAGCATTTTTATGTGAATTGTCTGACTGAATGTTAATTAAGTGTATGGTTTCTTTAGGGAATCACTCAGCTTTGCAAATTGCATGACATAGTTAAAGCCTTGTACATGTACACTTGTAAGGGAGCCAGGTCAGCTGTAGTTTGAATGATGGTAATTGCTATCAAGACAGCACTTCAAAAGATATGATTAGCTCATTGCAAAAAACACCATTCTCTATTAAAGGGACCCAGTCATACTCTTTTTCTGCCCCTAGGGGGTGATGTCACTTCCTGCATATCGCAGCCTTTTCACACTACACCCACCCCCACTAAACTCCCACGCAACCACAGCCAACAGATTTGTATCAATCTACATTTTTCAAGTCATGGCACTTTTGAAACAGAAGTAGGTCTGCTGTTGATTTCAAAACGGAATTTCTATCAAGAGATATCACTTTCAGATAACAACCCTATCTTATGGTTTTATGGACTCACAAACTCTTATTAGATCTTCCAGATCCCCCTCCCTTACATACACACAATATCTATATATTTACGAGGTTTTGTACATGCTAAAAAAGTAAGGCCAGAATTAATCCGTCTTAAAATACAGAATACTCTTCTACCTAAAACATGCTCTCAAACAATATAAAACATCCCAACTAGGTCAACGCATCTGCAGTTTATAAATAGACTGCAAAGAGAAGGGATATTTTAAAGTTTCATGATTTTTACCTTCATACACCCAGGTAGTTCTGTTTATATTTATTCCCATCCTCACAAAAGCACTCAAGTTCTTTAAATCCACATGCTTATCTTTTTCTAGCAGGAAAATAGAAGTAGACTAGTGAGGGCTGCCGAGCACCCTTATAACTGGCAGAAGAATCCAGCAGGATGAGATTGGCATACAGTCCAACACACAATACGGCATTACAAAGTGGAGACACAGGCTGTGCAGTTAGGCATGTGCAAAAGGCCAAGATATGCCCATGTAGCAATCCAACACCTCACATTATGCAGAGTCACATACAAGGCCTGTCAACCTATTAATTTCTACCAGGTTTAGCCTAATCTAGCATGAGGGGGTGAATAATATATTTTTTGTGTGTCTTGGCATATTCATTTAAAATGTAATTTATTATTTTTGTTCATAGTGATTAAATATGAAGGTCACACAATTATTTCAGACTTGACTATATGTGCTCACATATGGATATTAACATTGTAGCAGATGAAACTAGGCAACATCTGTTATATTTAAGTGAGCCTTTATGGTATCACAATACCATAAAACAGCAATTAAAACATTATTCTTAGAAATTATATTTAGCATTATATCTTTCTTATATGGAAAAGTAATTAATGTCTAAAACCTGAGAAATAATTGTGAATTGGCACAGTGGAATTTACTTGAAAATGATTCAGGTGAGTGGGAAGATACCAAATTATCATTTGCTCAACCATGTGCATTTGAAAAGCCAAGAGAAAAGTAACATCTATAGTTATACAAGTAGTCTCTGACTCAGTATGTTAATGAATTATGGAAAGAGATACAAATTTGAGTCACATTTGCAATATGATATCTTTCAGTTAAGTGCTCCACTGAGATTGCTCAATGGAAAGTCTTTGTCTCTATGTGTAAGTAAGGCTATTGTTATGAAGTGAAAACACAAATGTGAAACCTGTCCAGGTTGACACGGATGTGTATGTCAGTTCATACTGCAAGGAGGCAAATTTATTTAATTTAGCAATCTATACTGGTTATATTTCTTGTTAGCTAGTTGTCCATACAGCTTGGTTAATTCAGGCAGTGTTAATATTTGCAAAACACATGTACAGTAGAGAAAACATATCCATGCACATACCTTTATTAAAAGTTCATTATTTTCCAAAAAATAAAACACTCATACTGAAAGTCCATGCACTATCTGACACTCAGGTCTCATGCATCTCAGCCTGCCTGAAGGACATTTTGAGCTGGATGCTGGATTGTTGTCTCCACCAAGCTGAGACTGAGGGCCAGATTTACACTACCGGTCAAAAGTTTTAGTACACTTTAGTTGTATTTTCCTACTCTGTTTTTAGTATCATTTAAGCAGTTTAACTTTTGTAAATAACCTCAAATGGCACAAGGTAATAAGTAAAGAGTCAAAAGTTAAAAATATTTTTTTATTTCACAGGATAGAAACCTACTTTGTTTAGTTAATAAAAAAGCAATATTTGGCTAAATAAACAGGTGAACAAATTATTTCCATTTTCCAGCAAGAGAAGTAAAATCAAGCAATTTGACAGAAAGGTCAAGAAAAAGCAACCCACAAGTTCAGTACGTCTGTGGAAACTTCTACAGCAGTGTTGGTGTGAACTTTCAGTACCATATATGACTGCCCTTGTAGAAATAAATGGCAAGAATATGCTCAGCAGTTATTACTGCCATTTTAATGCATCTAATATTTATTTTCTTTTTTCTGTAAAATAAAAGGTGTTTATTTCTTTAAAAAAAACGTTTAACCGGTAGTGTACAGGGCGAACAGTCGCAGTGCAAAAAAATCACAGATGCTGACACATTAACAACTGATTTACTATAACTGGTCTTAATTATGCAATCAAATAAATGAAAAGCCCTCATTCACAATTTTGTGGTAGGAGACACCCATAGCAAGGGTAAGAAACAATGACCCATCCAGATTAGAAGGCTCCATTAAATGGATACGGAGCAACCAGGGACAAGTAGTGAAGTGGAAAAAAAACTGAAATTTACAGATCAGGAAATAGATGTATGTAAAAAAAAAAGATGGCATGATCGTAGGCAGCGTACAATAGTTTTACTAACAAAGCACACCTCATTCAACAGCTAGAGATCTTGTTGAGCTGCTAATCAATAGAACCATGAAACCCTACAGGACGGAAGATCTCCAGCAACAGGGTTGGGGACCACTGCTCTAACATATATAATTTAAATTCGGTGACAATACTTCCAAAGTGTCACCTAATAGCCGGGCTTCCCCGTAGTCTCTGGTGCTTAGCTTTCTGTGAATATAGTTATTCTTGAAAAGTCGTGACATGAACCAGGATACTTTGCAACAACATTTGTGATTATTTGTTTTGCATTGCACACAACCTGTACATTAATGGAATATGTGTGTTTTCTATTTATGTTCGTTGTGTGACGGTGGAATGTTCGTTGTGTGACGGTGGAACAAGCGGAATGTGAATGCAGTTTCACCATGGCTTGTGGAGTGTTAGCCACATTGTAAAAACCTTTGTTTTGATTGTTGAATGTTTTCTCCGTCTGGGAAATATACGTGAAGGTGTGCTCGCTGGGACAAAGTGCCCAGCACCTCAGACAGCACAGTACAAAACACTGATTGTGAAATTTCTGCAACTGTAAAAGTTATTTATATCCTCCAGTAGCGCAATTATTGTGTGACTGTGTAACCTGCATCGCTTCACTATGTGCTGTCCAGTCAACTGAAAGAGGGTAATTACTGGACGAAATACCCTCTCTTGTCTTATTCTGTTTCGCCTTTGTCCTTTGTGTCCTGGCTCTGATGACTACTGCCATGTTTGGCAGAGAGATTTTTGTAGCACATTTATAGACTGCGTAGCAAATTACCACCTGCTTTCAGGAGTTCTCATGCAAAGAGGACAATCACAAGTGCTTTAGTAAATTAGATAGAATAGGCCTACTTAATTTGCTTAATTTACATAATATCCACCCTGTTTTAGCACGTCCATTCTAGATATACATAAGCCTGAACATATTTAACTATGTATTAAAAGGAAAGTCCAAGGAAATCCTCACAAATTACATCCTGGTAGCGATTTTGACCCATTGTGACCATTCAGTAAATCCAATCCAATCCAACCTTAGCAGTCGTAACGGCTTTTGCATCGGAAAAACAGTCCAATCCTTTTTGTAAATCTGGCCCTGAGACACTTAGCTGAGTCTGAAACACTTTACTCTTTTCACTTTACAAGTCCACAACATTGCAAGACTTCTCCCTCGGTCTGGATCCTGCAGGAGAGCTCACTTGCATGTCGACTGCACTGGTTGTCCAGTGCCACTGACTCTGCTCCCTGTGTGCTTTAACTTCTGTCATAATTATCTTACATAAGCCATCTTATGCTTCCTTCCCATTCTCATACTCCTATCTTATGGAATGAGTACATGATTATGGAATTTTTCATGGTTTTCTATGGAAGTTTATTTACATGCATTTCACAATCAGCTCAGGTGGATACACTTACATTGTAATTAGCTTTGAACAGCCTTTGCAAAATTAATGTCATGTAAAAAAAAATAACAGTTAGAAATAGCGTTTTTTTGTATACACCTGGATTTTGATATATCCGCACAAGACTAGATCCAACTGTGATGACACAGCTAGGACTGGCACTGGTCTACTCTGTCAGCCATTAACATGGCTCTGGGATATATCGATGGTGCTGCTCTGTCAGTCCTTCTGTTTGATTCTACTGTTTTTGCATGTTGAGTGATGCGTTTGTGTGAATATACACTGCTCAAAGAAATTAAGGGAACACTTAATCAACACAGTATAACACCAAGTCAATTAAACTTCTGGGATATTGATCTGTCCAGTTAGAAAGTGTAAACGATTGTGAATCAATTTCACCTGCTTTGGTGCAAATGAAAGTGACAATAGATGGACAGGAGAGGCAACAGCAAGACAACCCCCAAAAAGTAAATGGTTTTGCAGGTGGTGCAGGTGCTACTCATGTGCATGTTTCTGACCAAACTGTCAGAAACAGACTCCATGAGGGTGGCATGAGGGCCCGACGTCTTGTAGTGGGACCTGTGCTCACAGCCCAGCACCGTGCAGCTCGATTGGCATTTGCCAGAGAACATCATAATTGGCAGGTTCGCCATTGGCGCCCCGTTCTCTTCACAGATGAGAGCAGGTTCTCACTGAGCACATGTAACAGAGTGAAAGAGTCTGGAGACGCCGTGGCGAACGTTATGCTGCCTGCAACATTATCCAGCATGACCGGTTTGGCGGTGGGTCAGTGATGGTCTGGGGAGGCATATCCTTGGAGGGCCGCACAAACCTCCACGTGCTAGCCAACGGTACCCTGACTGCTGTTAGGTACCGGGATGAAATCCTCAGACCTATTGTCAGACCTTACACTGGTGCAGTGGGCCCTGGGTTCCTCCTGGTGCAGGACAATGCCCGGCCTCATGTGGCCAGAGTGTGTAGGCAGTTACTGGATGACGAAGGCATTGATGCCATTGACTGACCCTCACGTTCCTCAGACCGGAATCCATTTGAGCATGTCTGGGACGTTATGTATCGGCGCATTTGGCGCTGCCAAGTAGCACCACAGACTGTCCAGGAGCTCACTGATGCTCTGATCCAGGTCTGGGAGGAGATCCCCCAGGACACCATCCGCCGTCTCATCAGGAGCATGCCCAGATGTTGTCGGGAGTGCATACAGGCACGTGGGGGCCATACACACTACTGAGCCACATGACGAGTTGTCATGATAAAATTCACACAAGTTGGATCAGCCTGTGATCTCAATTTTTCATTTAGATTTTCGGTGTAATTTTTAATCCAGCCCTCAATGGGTTAATGATTTTGGTTTCCATTGACCGTTCTTATGTCATTTTGTTCTCTACAAATTACACAATGTAATCAATAAAGATTTTCAACTTGAATATTTAGTTCATCCAGATGCGCGATGTGTGATTTAAGTGTTCCCTTAATTTCTTTGAGCAGTGTATATAACAGGCTTTATTTATTTGCATATCTGCAAAAGAACAAAGGGGTCCACCTGAGCTTACTTTTTTTTCCTCAAGTGACTGTCACAGGAAACACAAATACAAAATGCATTAGCATTCACCAGCAAACAAGGAAACAAGGCCAGAGAACAAATGTTTTGATGTGGCTTTGGCATCGCAAACATTGTACATTGCCAAGTATACTCCTAACAAATGTTGCCCCCCCAGCTAACAAAATGGAAGAACTGGCCCTTTTAATTCAATCAAGGCAAGACATCGGGGATGGTGCTTCACAGAGATTTGGCTCTATGCAGCTGTACCTGACTCAACAATGGAACAGCCTGGGCTCTATCTTGGCGATCTTGGCGCTTGGTCTAAGCGCATGGCGTAAAGTCAATTTAGGGCGTGTCCAAGTCCATTTTTGCTAATTTACCGGCGTGTATTTTGGGCGCTAAGCACAGCGCAATGCGCAAATGGGCTGAACTTAGTCTCTTCATTAATTATATGTGTGTCTTGGGCGTGACATGCAATAAATTAATAAATTCCATGAGGCTGTTCTCATGTAGTTCTCGAAGTTCAAGCTTCAGCCAAAGTTCATTAGGCTACCTGCATAATATTGATTAATAACATAAATACCGTTATTTTGCCTTAATGATTACACTAAATACAATAATGCTGTCAGGTTGGCAATCCATATGCTCACGCATATTTTCCCTTGTTTTATAATGTCCTGTTTATGGAAATATGACCAACCTGTTTTACTCGTAGCATAATGCTTTAAAACAATCCACTTTAAGTCCGTGAAATGTGTGACTTACAGCAGGGGAAACAGAGAACATGCAGCGGACATGCAGAGAATGGCATTCAAATTAATTGTGTAACGTGATGCAAATTTGTTTTCGTTTCTAATTAGATGCTTAGTTCTCTTCTCGTTTTGTTCAGTTATGGAATAACAGGTTAAATCAGCAGGGTTTTAATAAGCTGAGAGTATGAAAACCTTGTCACTGTAATTTAAAAAATATGAAAGACGAAGAATACTAAGGTTCAAATTAAGTTAACATGGTGACATTTATCTCCGTTGTTTAACTGTAGGCTATGAAAAAAACCTTACGCACAGCGAATCCACTGTAGCTTAGGCTATTTGAAAAACTATAAATGCAATATTCACTGGACAAGGTTTGGAACTTTTTTCAGTCAAAACCATTCTATTTATTTACAGGCTGTAGGCTTATAGAGAGCTGTATTGTAATGACATCTGAAGCGCACTTTCAGAACCAGTGGCGGCCGGCCTATAGAGGGCGCTGGGGCGCCGCCCCCCCTCCCCCACATACAAATTGTAAAAAAAGTTTTAAAAAAATTATTATTTTTTATTATTATTTAATTTTTTTAGTAGCTTAAAATTATTATTTTTTATTATTATTTTTTATTATTATTTAATTTTGTAGTAGCTTAAACATGTTATATGTTGGCCTTGCGTTGTCTAAAGTTTAATACATTACATATGCATGTTCCGGGGACTGCGGGGCGCCGGTAACGTTATGGTGAATCAGAGCACTCATTCATTTTCAGGCGAGCCCCCTTATACTGCTGCCTGATTCGCGGCCAAAAAAGGAGGTCCCCGGGCGCAGGCCTGTGCGCCCCGGACTATCCTACCCTTTTCTGATTAGTCCTCATGGTTTATGATATTATTGGATTGGATTTAAGGCATGTTTATCACGCCCAGCCGGCATCTAGCAGGATATCACTGCGAGTGCGCAAGTACTACGGATAGGTTCAGTCGGCTGCTACTCATTCATTCAAGTAGAGCTAAGCGAGAGAGATAATTCGAAATGGCTTCTTCAAGTGGAACAGAAAGCAAAGAAAATTCGGTTATTTCTTTGCAAAAAGAACCTTTCTCAAGGCGTTCATTGGGAGAAACGGGTCGGGCTCGGTCACGGCGGCCGAACAACTAGCGAACATTTTACTTTTGAACTACAGTAAAACCTTGACATACGAGTGCACTAACTTACGAGTATTCCGAGCAATTTCTTGCTTCGCCTTACGAGCCTAGACCCGAGTTACGAGCCGAGCAAGCGGAGCATTGCGAATGCGAATGCAATGTTTCCGAAAAATTCTGAAGGGAAGGAAGAAACAAACCACCATGGATAGGTTTTTATCGAAACGCCCTGCAGATCAGTCAGAAAAGCGTGACGAAAAAGCCAAAAATCTATGAAAAAGATGCAAACGTCACTGATGAAGATTAAGTGTAAGTGAATAATAATAATGTAGCAATTAAGTTTAGAACCAGTTTATTTCTTTATATTCTATTTTATTATCTTTGTATTATATTTTGTATTAATTATTTATTATTTATAAATACATTTCTCATTTTTATAACAACGTAACAAAGAAATTAGGGTGTTTTTTGGGGGGCTGGATCGGATTAATGGTATTTAAATTAATTTCAATGGGGAAAATTGATTTGATATACGAGTAAACCGAGTAACGAGCTCGGTCACGGAACGAATTAAACTTGTATGTCAAGGTATTACTGTACTAATTGGGATGGGTTAGCTTACTTCACATGGTGCTTCAAGTTGTTTTTGGTGAAAATATAGTGTGAAATAAATAAAAATGATACCGAATATTGTGTGTGTCTGTTATCTACCAATAAAACAATGCCTTTTGACGGTCATTTAGGTGCCCAGTGACCACTAAACAGAGAAGCTGTAACCATGGTAACAACAACTGCGTGACAGGGAAACACAATGTCAGCGCTTCAGTGCCTTAACTGCGTCGGGCTCGGGTCGGGTTCGGACATAAAAAGCAGAATTCCTGTCGGGTTCGGGTCGGGCTCGGTTACTACTATCTCGGGCTCGGTCGGGTTCGGACAGAAATATGCGGCCCGATCCGCACTCTAGTTCAGTGATGTCTTACTTGAAAAACTGTCCTCCACTGTTGCCAATCAAACTGTCTTATGCAACTGAGACACACGGTAGCTTGTTTTTTCTGTTTAAAGTCAAAGTCAGATGTATTTGTTTTTTTTTAGAAATGCTAGCGCCCCAACCTATATTTAGATCACCAGCCGCCACTGTTCAGAACTCAAATGTCCGTCTTTTGCAGTACGAGTTTTCCTTTGAATGACAATTCACGTATTAGGTGTAAATGACAATTTGTGCATTAGGCTTGATATAGGTGTTGTCAGCAAATGGAAAGCCATTGTCCCGTTACAGAAGAGTGTCCCCCCAGAATATTACAGAAATTATTGGCAAACATAGGCTAAATCATAGCTTGATCCTGGATAATTGCGAATAGTCTATAGCCTATACATGTAACTGTAAGGATCTGTGTATTGCTTGTTATTTGTATCTTTATTTTGTATTTATTGTTTCTTAGTTTGTATTCTGGCTTGTTTATTTTCCGGTTTTTCCTAGTTGTCCTTTGTCTGCTTGTTTACTTCTGATCTGTCACTCCCTGTTTACGTCTCTGTACCATTCGGGTGATCTCATTGGTGTTCGGGTTCCCTCTTGCTTCACACCTATCTCTGTGCACTTAGATTTACTAATTACCACTAACATACTAACGATAGATAAGATCTACTAACTCCATTAACAAACTAATTTGTATATACTTACTAATCATACTAACGGCAGGGGTGTGTATAGTTACTAATCTCACTAACATATTAGAGCGCACATTTTCACGCTGTTCTGTCCTTGCTAATCATTCCCAGCTGCATCTGATCTTCTCTCCCTGTCATCTTAATCTATGCACGATTTCCTGAAACTCCAGGTCATCTGTTATCGTGTGTATGTTTGGAATCCAGTCCGCGTTTTCCCTAGTTGTCTCCGTGATTGTTTCAGTGTTCCCAATTGTATTTTCAATTGTCTCGTTTGGATCCCCGCCCTTTCACACACCTGATTCCCTTTGTGTCATATCTAAAGCCTGTGATCAGTTTAAATACTTCGGAAGATACCCTTTGTACGACTATTCTTTTGCCTTGCCCTATTCTGTCTAGTTTGTTTTATGGTTTTGACCTTGCCTGTTTTTGACCATTCTCCTGCCTTGTCCCCTGTACTGCCTGATTATTGGATTGCCCTGGATTGCCCCTTTGCCTGCCGTTTTTGTACCTCTCTACTTCCGACTTCCTGGCTTGACCCCTGCATAGTTAATAAATTACGCCTTTTGCCTGATCCTGTGGTCCGCGTCTGGGTCCTTACCGTGAACGTAAGCGAGAACGTAACAGTACGTTCTGACCACACATGGACCCAGCGGACCCAACCCACCTGCATGCCGCGCTCCTGCGGCAAGGAGCCATGAGTGGCTAACAACAGGCGTGCATCGAGTCCGTGACCCAAGATCTCCGGTTTCTGATGGCCTGGGAGATCGATCCCGTCGGCCCGGATCCCTATGAAGACTACCTCATGGGGATCTGGAGGCAGAATCCGGAGTTTGCCCGCCGTCATGCCGACCACCACCCATCACTCCGGACTCCTCCACCCAGCTCACACTCCGTTAGGCTCGGAGTGGTCTCCCTCCACCTGGATAGCTCTGAGCCCAGCCACAACCTGAAACCAGCAAGATTTGAAGGTACCCGTCTTGCCCTTTGCCCGAGGGGCTATGGACCCGGGAGGAAACGATGGAGTCCTGGTTCCCGGCTCCGTCGACGGGCTCGTCCACCCGTTGACGGGGGATCCATCGTCTTTCCGTCCCAGCCCAAGCCCCCTGTCCCGTTCCGTCCCAGCTCCGCTGTCCCGTCCCGTCCCAGCTCCGCTGTTCCGTCCCGTCCAAGTTCTCCTGTCGCATCCCAGTTCTCCTGTCCCGTCCCAGTTCTCCCGTCCCGTCCCGTCCCAGTTCTCCCGTCCCTTCCCGTCCCAGTTCTCCCGTCCCTTCCCGTCCCAGTTCTCCCGTCCCAGTTCTCCCGTCCCTTCCCGTCCCAGTTCTCCCGTCCCTTCCCGTCCCAGTTCTCCCGTCCCAGTTCTCCCGTCCCTTCCCGTCCCAGTTCTCCCGTCCCTTCCCGTCCCAGTTCTCCCGTCCCTTCCCGTCCCAGTTCTCCCGTCCCTTCCCGTCCCAGTTCTCCCGTCCCTTCCCGTCCCAGTTCTCCCGTCCCTTCCCGTCCCAGTTCTCCCGTCCCTTCCCGTCCCAGTTCTCCCGTCCCTTCCCGTCCCAGTTCTCCCGTCCCTTCCCGTCCCAGTTCCCCTGTCCCTTCCCGTCCCAGTTCCCCTGTCCCTTCCCGTCCCAGTTCCCCTGTCCCTTCCCGCCCCAGTTCCCCTGTCCCGTCCCGTCCCAGTTCCCCTGTCCCTTCCCGTCCCAGTTCCCCTGTCCCTTCCCGTCCCAGTTCTCCTGTCCCTTCCCGTCCCAGTTCTCCTGTCCCTTCCCGTCCCAGTTCTCCTTTCCCGTCCCGTCCCAGTTCTCCTGTCCCGTCCCGACCCAGTTCTCCTGTCCCGTCCCGTCCCAGTTCTCCCGTCCCAGTTCTCCCGTCCCGTCCCAGTTCTCCCGTCCCAGTTCTCCCGTCCCGTCCCAGTTCTCCCGTCCCAGTTCTCCTGTCCCGTCCCAGTTCTCCTGTCCCGTCCCGTCCCAGTTCTCCTGTCCCGTCCCGTCCCAGCTCTCCTGTCCCGTCCCGTCCCAGCTCTCCTGTCCCGTCCCGTCCCAGCTCTCCTGTCCCGTCCCGTCCCAGCTCTCCAGTCCCGTCCCAGCTCTCCTGTCCCGTCCCGTCCCAGCTCTCCTGTCCCGTCCCGTCCCAGCTCTCCTGTCCAGTCACGTCCCAGCTCCCCTGTCCCGTCCCAGCTCCGCCGTCCCGTCCCGTCCCAGCTCCGCTGTCCCGTCCCGTCCCAGCTCCGCTGTCCCGTCCCGTCCAAGCTCCGCTGTTCCGTCCCGTCCCAGCTCCGCTGTTCCGTCCCGTCCCAGCTCCCCTGTCCCAGCTCCCCTGTCCCTTCCTGTCCCAGTTCTCCCGTCCCTTCCCGTCCCAGTTCTCCCGTCCCTTCCCGTCCCAGTTCTCCCGTCCCTTCCCGTCCCAGTTCTCCCGTCCCTTCCCGTCCCAGTTCTCCCGTCCCTTCCCGTCCCAGTTCTCCAGTCCCTTCCCGTCCCAGTTCTCCCGTCCCTTCCCGTCCCAGTTCTCCCGTCCCTTCCCGTCCCAGTTCTCCCGTCCCTTCCCGTCCCAGTTCCCCTGTCCCTTCCCGTCCCAGTTCCCCTGTCCCTTCCCGTCCCAGTTCCCCTGTCCCTTCCTGTCCCAGTTCCCCTGTCCCTTCCCGTCCCAGTTCCCCTGTCCCTTCCCGTCCCAGTTCCCCTGTCCCTTCCCGTCCCAGTTCTCCTGTCCCTTCCCGTCCCAGTTCTCCTGTCCCTTCCCGTCCCAGTTCTCCTGTCCCTTCCCGTCCCAGTTCTCCTGTCCCGTCCCGACCCAGTTCTCCTGTCCCGTCCCAGTTCTCCCGTCCCAGTTCTCCCGTCCCGTCCCAGTTCTCCCGTCCCAGTTCTCCCGTCCCGTCCCAGTTCTCCCGTCCCAGTTCTCCTGTCCCTTCCCGTCCCAGTTCTCCTTTCCCGTCCCGTCCCAGTTCTCCTGTCCCGTCCCGACCCAGTTCTCCTGTCCCGTCCCGTCCCAGTTCTCCCGTCCCAGTTCTCCCGTCCCGTCCCAGTTCTCCCGTCCCAGTTCTCCCGTCCCGTCCCAGTTCTCCCGTCCCAGTTCTCCCGTCCCGTCCCAGTTCTCCCGTCCCAGTTCTCCTGTCCCATCCCAGTTCTCCTGTCCCGTCCCGTCCCGTCCCAGCTCTCCTGTCCCGTCCCGTCCCAGCTCTCCTGTCCCGTCCCGTCCCAGCTCTCCTGTCCCGTCCCAGCTCTCCTGTCCCGTCCCGTCCCAGCTCTCCTGTCCCGTCCCGTCCCAGCTCTCCTGTCCCGTCACGTCCCAGCTCCCCTGTCCCGTCCCAGCTCCGCCGTCCCGTCCCGTCCCAGCTCCGCTGTCCCGTCCCGTCCAAGCTCCGCTGTCCCGTCCCGTCCCAGCTCCGCTGTTCCGTCCCGTCCCAGCTCCGCTGTTCCGTCCCGTCCCAGCTCCCCTGTCCCAGCTCCCCTGTCCCTTCCTGTCCCAGCTCTCCTGTCCCGTTCAGTCCCAGCCCTCCTGTCCCGTTCAGTCCCAGCTCTCTTGTTCCGTCCTGTCCCATGCCTCCTGTCCTGCCCCGGTCCATGCCTCCGGCCCCGTCCGGTCCCGGGCCTCCTGGCCCGTCCCGTTCCTCGTCTCCAGTCCAGTCCCGTTCCACGCCACCAGTCCCGCCCCATTTCCTGCCTCCTCTAAAGGAGCGGGACCAGCTAAATTCCTGTCCAGAGCGGCCAAGCCCGCTGACCTCCAGTCCGGAGCGGCCGAGCCCGCTACCTCCTGCCCTGAGCGATGCAGCCGTCGCCGCCGGCCCCCTGAGCGATGCAGCCGTCGCCGCCGGCCCCCTGAGCGATGCAGCCGTCGCCGCCGGCCCCCTGAGCGATGCAGCCGTCGCCGCCGGCCCCCTGAGCGATGCAGCCGTCGCCGCCGGCCCCCTGAGCGATGCAGCCGTCGCCGCCGGCCCCCTGAGCGATGCAGCCGTCGCCTGAGCGGTCCTGTCTGCGCCGCCATCCTTGTTTACCTTCTTCTGGACCCCCTCCACCCACCCTGCTCTGTATTTCGGACATTATGAACTTTGAACATTGCTTCACTACCTGCTGTCCCATATGCACGATTTCCTGAAACTCCAGGTCATCTGTTATCGTGTGTATGTTTGGAATCCAGTCCGCGTTTTCCCTAGTTGTCTCCGTGATTGTTTCAGTGTTCCCAATTGTATTTTCAATTGTCTCGTTTGGATCCCCGCCCTTTCACACACCTGATTCCCTTTGTGTCATTTGTACCTTGTGCATTTAAGCCCTGTGTTACTTCCAGTCTGTGTCAGAACGTCGTTTTTCTTTTCCTGTGCCTGCGTATATCTAAAGCCTGTGATCAGTTTAAATACTTCGGAAGATACCCTTTGTACGACTATTCTTTTGCCTTGCCCTATTCTGTCTAGTTTGTTTTATGGTTTTGACCTTGCCTGTTTTTGACCATTCTCCTGCCTTGTCCCCTGTACTGCCTGATTATTGGATTGCCCTGGATTGCCCCTTTGCCTGCTGTTTTTGTACCTCTCTACTTCCGACTTCCTGGCTTGACCCCTGCATAGTTAATAAATTACGCCTTTTGCCTGATCCTGTGGTCCGTGTCTGGGTCCTTACCGTGAACGTAAGCGAGAACGTAACAGTAACCTTACACATACCATCGCACATCGCCTGGATGTTGATGAAGTGGGCTGAAAGCAATTTAATTCGGCATTCTCCTTCGCTGAGGGACAGGTAGCTATGTGGTCTTTGACCTATGGACCCTTTTATTATTATGCATTTTTATATAGCCTACACAATAATAATATTTCACATTGTAATCTTGATATTTTTAGTCATGCTTGTGCGCGCCCCTGTGTGTAACAGACAGGAAGGTGTACGCACGTTGTGTACACGCCTGTGTAGACGCACTTATATGCGCCGTTAAAATAACTTGTAAACAACTGTGACATGACTTTAGATCAGGTTTGTGGTGGCCTCAAGATAGCAATACGCCAAAAATAATCCTGGCCACTCCTCATTTTAAGACCAACACGCCCAGTTCACTTGTAATGGGCGCAAGAATACATGGTATTTAAACAACGTGAACGCAAGGCGTTATAATGAACCATGCGCTGGGTGTAAGATAGCAAAGACACTTGCGTTTGGGTTTGCGCCGGGTGTAAGATAGGGCCCCATGTCTTTCCCTTTTTACAAGCGAACCACCTACCAGGTCAGTCTCTCACCTGGGGGAGAATGGCAGGGGGAGGGTTTTTTTTATGTGAATCAGCATTGATGCACCGATTAAAGTGCTATCTGTATCATGCGTATAGCAGTTATCATTAACTGTAGGCCATTTTACTTGCCCACACAATTTGCCTCCATTGTTTTAGAAGCTAAATACATGACACCCCAAACTAAATGATGCTAGAGACCTATTGCAATGACTTAAAGTAAAATAATTTTTTTTGAGAGGCTGGTATCTAAAGATCTGTCAACCAATCAGATGGACCGGTTTCAGTTTGTGAAGAGGGCCAACAGATCTATTGATAGAGTTGCTTCCACGGGTCTTCACTTTATTCTACAGTGCCTCCTGGAGACTCCTGGAACACGTGATCGTATTCCTTTCCCCCTTGTTTTTTCAGTTCTGTTTTTAATAGGATTATTCCTCTGAAGCTGCTTGAAAAGCTGAGTGCGAGGTATAGAACAAATAATATAAATAAATGTGTTATTGGATATTAGACTACACACTGGATAGGGAACACTACTACTACTTCCTACTGGATAGGAAACGCATGGTTAAAATAAACAAAACTTTCTCTAAGCAAAATTTGTTAACAGTACTGGTTCACCACAAGGATGCATTTTGTCACCGTGTTTGTACTCATTGTACACACATGACTCAGTTTCCCAATCATAGTCCGCAACAATAGTTAAATGTGCTGATGATACAACACTCACAGGGAGAATTACAGGCGGTTGCAAAATTTAATATTGGAATAAGGTTGCTGAGCTTGTCAAATGGTGTAGTCATAACAATCTACAGCTCAATCTTCTAAACAAAAGAGTTGGTGGTTGACTTTTTACACTGTAAAGGGTGAACTTCAACCATTAGAGATAAATGAACAAACTGTGGGTGTGCTGGATACCTTGTGGAAAGCGGACCACAAGTTTGGTCATTAAAAAAACACCCCAAAGATTGTATTTCCTATGAAGAAGTTTGGGGTGACTCAGGAAGCGATGACTCATTTCTACAAGGCTGTCATGGAAAGTGTTTTCACCTTTTTGATCACAGTGTGGCACAGCAATACAATGCAGCAGAAGAGGAAACTGTTTGAAAGAGTGGGTCACACAGCCTCTAAAATTATCCATCACAATTTACTATCTTGCCGCAATTTATTCTTGCCATATTCAGCACAAAGCTATGAAAATTTCCAAAAATCATGAAACGGTATGTACCGGTGGAGGGGGACTCATAGACTAACATTTTTCAAGAGTGTGCTGTTTATTTTCAATGACATAATAAGACTGTTTATTAGCAAGAGATGTCTCAAAAAAGTAGTTGCAGTATATTTTATATTTATAGTTTATAATTACTTATTACTTATACACGGTGAAGCATGTTCTAACCAAATCAGCTATTTGGACTATAATAACAACCAATTTTATTAAATAAGATACTCAATCAATTAAATTGCCCACATTAACAACATGTTTTTTTTTCAAGCTAAATAGTTTTAAGTTGTTTAGCATTACAAAAAATGAAAACAAAAATAGGCCTATTATTAAAAATAATTAAAGTGCTTGATTATTACTTTATAGGGTACTAATAAAAGGACTGCTCTATGACATGTTTTTTTTTGTTTGTTGGGAAAGATCAATATGTCCACGGTTTCTGAAAGCTGAGTCCTTTCACCTGAAACTATGTCCCCAGGAGTCAAGAAAACTTGTTTGTTTGAAACTGAAGTAGCTGGAAGGGACCGACAGGTTTTCGTGAGTGGGGCAAGCAGTGGGAACTTTCCACTCTTTTCTCTCAGCATTGTAGCCAATGAAAATGCCATCCTGTTGAATGAATGAGTGAGCACTCAGTTAGGCTATATTAGCCACATGGAACTTATAGGAGTTTCCTCCGGTCAGCACAAGGTGTTTTGGGCTTCTACTGCAGGTCTTTTAAATTGAATTTCTGTAGGAAAATCTGTCTGATAAATTTAATTAATTAATTAAATTGAATTAAAACAAATGAATGTGCACTGCTCAAAATCACAGTATAACACCAAGTCAATTAAACTTCTGGGATATTGATCTGTCCAGTTAGAAAGTGTAAATGATTGTGAATCAATTTCACCTGCTTTGGTGCAAATGAAAGTGACAACAGATGGACAGGAGAGGAAACAGCAAGACAACCCCCAAAAAGTTAATGGTTTCGCAGGTGGTGGCCACAAACCATCTCTCTCTCCTTATCCTTCCTTACGGATTTTTCTCTAGTTTTGCATTTTGCTAGTGCCCTTGTCACTACTGGTAGCATGAGGCGGTACCTGCAGCCCATTCAGGTTGCACTGGTAGTCCAGCTCCTCCAGGATGGCACATCTATACGTGCCGTTGCAAGAAGGTTTGCTGTGTCTCCCAGCACAGTCTCAAGAGCGTGGAGGACATACCGGGAGACGGGCCATTACAAGAGGAGAGCTGGACAGGGCCGTAGAATGGCAACAACCCAGCGGCAGGACCGGTATCTGCTCCTTTGTGTGAGGATGAACAGGAGGAGCACTGCCAGAGCCCTATAAAATGACCTACAGTGGGCTACTCGTGTGCATGTTTCAGACCAAACTGTCAGAAACAGACTCTATGAGGGTGGCATGAGGGCCCGACGCCCTGTAGTGGGACCTGTGCTCACAGCCCAGCACCGTGCAGCTCGATTGGCATTTGCCAGAGAACACCAGAATTGGCATGTTTGCCCTTGGCGCCCCGTTCTCTTCACAGATGAGAGCAGGTACACCAATTTTTATTCATGGTACGAACCTTTGGCCATTTTCGGTACGATTTTTCGGTACACAGGATTATTTTGCACCACTAGTAGTTATGCTCATCCCTTAACTCCAAGGCTTTTGAGCTGTCGTTGACCTATATTTGTTAATTTCTGTATTACCATGCTGGCTAGCTATTGGTGATAGTACATGTATTTTTTATTCTACTATTATTTGTAGAAAATGGGGGAGACTATGTATAAAAGGTTCTATAATTTCTAAACGGTTCATCTGATATGGATGAAAATACCCTAAAATGAAAGACGACAGTCTGTACTTCAACCTCATTGTCATTGTATCCTTTCAAACTCAAAATGCTAGAGTACAGAACCAAAATAACAAAAGAATTGTCACTGTCCAATGAATTATGGTGCTCACTGTATATAACTATCTGCTATCATTATCTTTTAGTTCTGTTTTAACCTTTTTTTTACTATAATCTTTAAGTATGTGCAAAAATGTTGTTCATGTAGGAGGAGTTTGCCACCATGTGTACACTTATGTATTGCTCTTGTGTACTGTGTGTTGCTCTCAAACATAATTTTAATTGGTTTGTGTGTTCTAAATGTTCTACACTTATTTCATGATTTTCTTCAATTCATTCATTGATTGAGGGTTATGTAACTTTGATTTACTATTTATTTTTTGTCATTATGGCTTTATAAGTTTCGCCGGATGAGACTGTCAAATAAAGAGTAAAAGAAAAGGTGCTTTATGCTTAAATGGCATCAGAAGTACATTGGTAAGATACTGTGTTAAAATGAAATTTCAGGCAAATGCAAACATATGAAGAGGACAAATCCCCATTATGTCATTGTACAAATGTATTCTGAAACTTTAATGGAAAAAATATCAAATATGCACAATATGGGTTATAAATAAAAAATGGTCTACAGCCTTTGTGCCATTTTCATTATTTATTTGAGTTTCAGTTATATATTTGTTGATGCCCTTTTACTGAGGCGTGCTTAGAAGAAATATAGCAGACCTGTGACATTTGAATGATACCATTGTAACTGACAAACAAAGCAAGAATTGCATTCAAATATAATGACATTCTGTACAGCTTGACTTATTTATGTTTAGTACCCTCTCTATGTCCCACAAAAATGTCATGACTTTTGAAACATATCCTCAGCTTCTGCCCCAATGATTATAGCAAATGTGACCGACAAACGCCCACAACGACAGAAAATGTGTTTCAGAGATATTTACATTTTATCAAAGTCAAATTTTTTGTCTTTAAAATTATATATTGTGCACTGCAATCAGGAAAATCTTTTGAAATTTATGGCTTCTTGAATGTTGCTACTCTTTGAAAGTAAGTTCTGAGAAAAAGGCTGTTGAAGTTTTGTAACTTTTTCCGACACATTTTCAATGAAAGCCAGCAATATGCTGGCATGTAGAAAAGCAGTAGCTAAGTAAAATGGCCACACATTAATAGAGCTATATTGTATTCAATGCTGAACACAGTAAATATATAAACCTGCATATTGATGTTTAGGTAAATTTTAATGAAATAAAACAATAAAAAATAAACTTCAGACTGTAAAACAATTCCTTGAGATAGATATGCAATCCTAAAAGTGAAATATTCAAGCAAGATAACATTATTTAGAGAATGTTTTCTGTGTTTGCACCTAATGAAGATGGCTGCTCAAATAGGTATGCAAAACTAGGTGTAAAATGTAAAATATCATATGTACACAAGTGTGCACACCCTTTGATATGACACCCAACAGTGAGCTGAGGTGCATTTTTTCCCCACTGATACTGCTTGAGATGTTTCTACAACTTAATTGGAGTCCACCTGTGATTCAATTCAATTGATTGGACATGATTGGGGATTGCCAACACCTGCCTATATAAGGTCCCACAGTTGACAGTGCATGTCAGAGCAAACTCCAAGCCATGGGGTCAAAGGAATTATCTACAGACCTCAGAAAGAAGGTTGTGTCAAGGCATAGATCTGGAGAAGGGTACGGAAAAATCTCTGCAGCTTTACAGGTCCCAAAGAGCACAGTGGCTACCATCATTCGTAAATGGAAGAAGTTTGGAACCACCAAGAATCTTCCTAGACCTGGCCGCCCGGCCAAACTGAGCAATTGGGGAAGACGGGCTTTAGCCAGGGAGGTGAGCAGGAACCTGAGGGTCACTCTGACAGAGCTCCAGCGTATCCTTGTGGAGATGGGAGAACCTTTCAGAAGATCAACCATCCAGGCAGCACTCCACCAATCAGGCCTTTATGGTAGAGTGGCCAGACGGAAGCCCCTCTTTAGTAAAAGGCACACAGCCCGCTTGGAGTTTGCCAAAAGGCACCTAGAGGACTCTCAAACCATGAGAATCAAGATTCTCTGGTCTGATGAAACCAAAATTGAACTTTTTGGCCTGAATACCAAGCGTCACGTCTGGAGGAAACCAGGCACCGCTCATCACCTGGCTAATACCATCCCTACAGTGAAGCATGTCGGTGGCAGCATCATGATGTGGGGATGTTTTTCAGCAGCGGGAACGGGGCGACTAGTCCTGATAGAGGGAAAGCTGAATGCAGCTAAGTACATCGAGATCCTTGAAGAAAACCTGCTCTGGACCTCTCTGGAAGATTTACCTTCCAACAACGACCCGAAGTGCACAGTCAAGAGAACAAAGCTTCGTAGAAAGTCTGTGCATGTCCTTGAGTGGCCCAGCCAGAGCCCAGACCTGACTCCAATTGAACATCTGTGGAAAGAGCTGAAAATGGCTGTGTACCGACGCTCCCCATCCAACCTGACGGAGCTTGCAAGGATATGCTAAGAGGAATGGGCAAAAATGTTCAGAAACAAGTGTGCCAAGCTCGTAGCTTCTTTCCCAAGATGCCTTAAAGCTGTAATCGCTGCCAAAGGTGCAGCAACCAAGTATTAGGTGAAGGGTGTGTACAGATATGTAACCCCTAAATAACCTAATAAATTTTTGTCAGTAAAATAAAATTGCATATTTTCAAAAAACCTGTTTTCACTTCGTCATTATTGACTATTGTGTGTAGATGTTTGAGGCAAAAAATGAACTCAATCTATTGTAGTATAAGTCTGTAACGTAATAAAACGTGGGGAAGGTGAAAGGGGTGTGCAGACTTTCCGGCTTGACTGTATATCCTTCCAGTCTGATTCTGCATCTTCCTCGCTGTCAGACACGGAACATGTGTGGCAGCCTTCATCTTCCACAAAATAATCCATGATCAAGCGCTCCCACTGACTGCTGTAAGCCGCACCAATTAAGTTATGTGCTGGTAGTTGATTGAGAGCATAAATATTCTTGGTGTTGGCCATGGTCAAATACAATGCACTTTCCAGTACAGGAGTATGATCATGCTGTGTTTATATTTATGGAATTAACTGTCAGATATAGTAGGGTCAGAGTGGGGGTTAACCAATAGGGGGTAAAAATGTAGGCAGCACGTCAGCAGATGTTTCACGCTTTCGGTCTCAGAGCCAAAAGTATGTGACATGGGCTGCCATGCACAAAACAAAAAAAATATATAAAGGAACTGGTTAAGTCAGTGGACAGCATGTGGTCACAGATGAGTCAACAGATGGCAAAGACAAGCCGTTATACCAAAGTTTACAAAGTCATGGGAGCTGTTAAAAGGGTTTTAAGCATTATCCAAGCATAAAGTTGCATTACACAGCTCTTCTAATGAATGCAATAACACAGCCAGGTTCAAACCTACCAAGAAAATTCCCACCTGAGCCATGCAAAATCACATGGGAAAATTGGTTTAATGCCATTCCAGTACCTGATGCACTACAAAAGAAGGGGCAACAATGCCTATTCTGCTTAAAGCACAACTGAACTTTGGTACAACTTTGGGTTGTGTAGTTGCCTGGCCATGATATGAGTCCAAATGGTGGTGAAATATGTTTGTTAATTGCTCTGTGTTCCCCTGGGGTGATAATCCAGAATAGGGTATTTGTCACTCTCCATTCACTTCTATAGGGCAGTTAAAACGGTCTCAAAATAACACTTCTAGCACGTATACGAACTAGAACGAATACGAACTAGAATGAAACTAACAAACATATTTCACCACCATTCGGACTCATATCATGGCAAGGTAACTACACAACCCAAAGTTTTTCTAGCTTTAAGAAAGCTCAGATACTTTAATATTGACAAGACCCTAATGGCAATGTTTTATAAGTCTTTTTTTAAAAATATAAGTCCGTTTTAAGTTTTACTATGTCATGTCGGTTTCCTAACTTGAATGTCAAACATAGGAATGTACTTAAGCGTATTTTCGATCAGTGCAGTAAGATACGTAACTGGGGTAAAACAGACGTGTCTTTCTGAGCTGTTTGACAGACAGGCAATGCGAAAGGTTCAGGCTATCCTTTCAGACTAGACCAATTTCTTCATCGACCCTTAGGTCAGCGCTTTAGGATGCCAAAGATACAAATATTATTTTGTTCCCTCAGCCATAAGTTTACTAAACAAATTGTAGAGGAAATCCTGTTCGGCACTAAGCACTATATTGTCAGGTATGGGTGTGTATTTTTTTCTCTGTGTGTTTTATATTGTCATATGATTCTTTTATATTAATGCCGCACATCAATTTTCCTCTGGGATTATAATAAAGTCTGAGTCTGAGTACCTGAATTTATTTCCCACATTTGTGGACCTGAAGATGAACATCATACAATATACTGCTGTACTCGAACAGCTCAGGGATGTACTGTGTGACAACTGTTTAGGGACACAGCTCATGTTAATTGCAAAACAGCAAAAGCCTTGTTCATGTTGGTTTGAGAGAAGAGAAATCTGAATGCATGAATTGTACATACATCTAAAAAATAATACTAAATACAGGCTCTGCAGACACACAGCCAGGCAAAACATTCAGAGAAGTTATATATATATATATATATATATATATATATATTCCAACCTTAATCCACTCCAAGAGAAGCCATGTTTCTTTCTTTCTTAGTGTAACAAATTCCTAAAGGTTGTTAGGTTGTTTTCAACCTCAAGCAAGTCTGCACAGTTGACTTGATAAACTCCCTCTGGATTCCAGGATTTGACAAGAACTCTTCTTCCAAACCTTTAAAAAACAGCACTACAAGGCACTGAGGTAGTTCTGGAAGGCAAGAATGATACAAAATGTATTTTACAACCAAATATATAGGTGCAGAAAGATGCAGAAGAAAGATGTTTTAATCTTGTTCTTTTTAGCGTATCCCTGCTACAAACAATTTCATAAAAAAAGAAAAATAGCCTTCTATTTTCATTTTGTGCAGGTGATATAACTGATAATAGCTTGTTAGAGTGACACAGACGAAGAACAGCTTATAGTCAGGTTGATAACTTTTTAATGAACTCCTTCTTCCAAGATATGTGTCACATATTTTTCTCACACGCAGGCATGTCACACATAAAACCCCTACTGGGACACCTCTACCTTTCAGAAGGCAAAACATTCTAACTAAACTTACGTGTGCATTTTGTTTATGCATATTCTAGTTTTGGTTAAATTGAACTGAAATAATATACAGTATATCCTGTAAACAACACATCTTTCTTTTTTTTTTTCTCTCACAATTAATCCAACTGACCTAGTGCGGCAACAGACCTTGTACAAATCCAGTTTATTTGGCGGTCTTGAAACTCTCCCAGACTGGGTAACAGCCACAGGTTGGGTGCTGTCTCATGAAAAACAGGTGTGTAGCAAGGGCGTTTAAGGAGGGCGGCCCACTGGACGTAGGTAGATGCGGTTCTGCCTTAACAAACCCCTGTTTGTTTCGACCAGGAATGATCTGGGTGTCCCCGCATGCTGAACAACTGTACCTGGTGCCCGTTCCATTGTTACCCAGACACTTGAACTGACCTTTTGAAATCTTGTAGGTCAGGCCACTTTGGAAGGAGTGATGCAGACGAAGAACAACTTATAGTCAGGTTGATAACTTTTTAATGAACTCAGTCTTCCAAGATATGCATCACATCCTTTTCTCACGCGTAGGCATTTCACACATAAAATCCCTACCGCGACAGACATGTGTACATTTTGACTGTTGGGTGTTGCCAGCATCCAGTTTCAGTATTACATTAAATACTACCTCATGGGGTTTTTATGTTGTTATTCACGGATCACAGATCACTACTTGTGTACAGCATACATACAGTGTTATTGCGGAGTTACTAAGTTAGCATTCACTGCAACGGCAAACAACCTTTCAATAAGGCCCAGGCTCTAAAAAGTGAACCTATCCTGTGAACCTATCCCCTTCCTTTATTTATACAGGGAAGAGCCCTTGAGAGCAAGCTCTCATTTTCAAGGGAGCCCTGTTACAGTGAAAACATTTACAGTAGTTACAAGAAAATATTTAAGATTACAGACAGATAGAAATAAACAAAATAGAAAAACAGGAAGGTAAAAGCAAATCAGGTAAAACAAGAGCATTCATTATGCAGAGTACTCCCAAGAAGTATTCTGAAGGATTCCAGGGGAATAAGCTGATTCATTTCAGAATTCAAGAAGTCTAAAATACACAGTACACTATATAGAAAACAGACAGATAAAAATAAACAAAATAGAAAAACAAGAAGGTAAAAAACAAGAGCATTCATTATGCAGAGTACCCTCAAGAAGTACTCTGAAGGATTCCAGGGGAATCAGCTGATTCAATTTCAGAATGTTCTGCAACGAATTCCATTTATCAGCAGCATAATAAGAAAATGCACTCTTTCCTAGTACAGTCCTTGCTCGTGGAACAGACAATCTGATATGTGAATGCGATCGGGTTTGATAATTAGTGTTCACTTGACTAATGAGTGAGGACATGTACAGGGGGAGGTTCCCAATCAGGGCTTTATAAATGAATAAAAGACAATGTTGCTCCCTTCGAGCTGTCAGAGAGGGCCAGCCCACCTTCTCGTATAAAATACATCTGTGAGTAAGAAACCCATCACCCGTTATAAAGCGCAGGGCGCTATGATACACCGCATCAAGCGGCTTCAGGATGGTGGGTGCAGCGTGCATATAAACAATATCACCATAATCAAAAACAGACAATATTAGTGACTGAACAATGAACTTTCTAACACAGGGTGCAAGACAGGACTTATTTCTATAAAGAAAACCAATCTTTCTCCTCAGTTTCTTTGTGAGATGTTCCACATGGGTCTGGAAGGACAGTTTGGTGTCCAGCCAAATGCCGAGATATTTATATGAACTAACGGTCTCAATTTGTGCACCTTGCTGAGTGCAAATACAGAGACCATTTTCTATATTACGGGACCGTGAGAATAGCATTGATTTAGTTTTGTCAGAGTTCAAGACAAGTTTTAGGTCAATAGCGCCTGTTGAAAAGAGTCAAAACCAGTTTGCAGACTTGTAACAGCCTGGGCGGGGGTGTCTCCGAAACAATATATAATTGTATCGTCTGCATAATAATGGACGTTATACGGAGCAGAGGAGGGTAGAATGCAATTTATATATAAAGTAAACAGTACTGGGCCTAAAATGGATCCCTGTGGAACACCTATGCTAACTATGAGCGAGTTAGATTTATGACCATTTGCCACTACTGTTTGCTTTCTTCCGGATAGGTAGTTTGAAAACCAGTTTACAGAAATGTCATCAAGACCAATATCGGATAGTTTCATTAACAAAATATCATGATCCACTGTGTCGAACGCCTTTGAGAGGTCAACAAAGAGAGCAGCACAGTGTTGTTGACTGTCAATACCATTCAGTATGTTGTTTAAGACATGCGATGTAGCTGTTACTGTGCTGTGTCCTGGCCTAAACCCAGATTGTTGAGGTTGAAGAATATTATAAGTGTCTAGATAAGCTCGCAGCTGTTCATTTGCCAAGATTTCAAGGACTTTAGCTAAGCAAGATAGTTTAGAGACATTATTATTATAATCAATCGGGTCACCCCCTTTAAAAAGAGGAACAACCTGGGCTGCCTTCCAAACAGAGGGGATTTCACCCGAGATAAATGTTAAATTAAATATATGTGCAAGTGAAGGAGCGATTAGATGTGCGCTAAGGCGTAGAAGAAATGGTTCGATGTCGTCTACGCCTTTTGACTTTGAAGTGTTCAGCTGTGAGAAAGCCTTAAAAACCTCGTAATCGCTAACCATACTGAATGAAAATCTGTCCCTAAAGGGAGGATAGGGGTTCACCAAGTTCACATTCACTGAGTTATGAATGTGACCATTGGAGTTTAGATTGTTAGACAGCCTGTCAAAGAGATGACCAGATGCCACAAAATAGCTGCATCTATGCAGATGGCCATTGGATTGCCCAAGTCAATAAAGTCTACTAAAGAAATTGTCACTAAAATGGCTATATAGAAAGATTTGTCCTTTGTGTGGTACGATTATAATAAATTAAGTGCACCATATACTGAAATAGCCCATGCAGAAACTAGCTTATTTGTACATTTATACGACCAACTAAACAACCGTTAACAAATTTTTTCACCTTCCGACATGCATTGATATTATACTCAAACATTTTGACTAATCAAGCATTCAATCAATTCATTCATTTGGACAACATCATGTTAATAAACAAATCAACACATGAATTAATCCATTCACCAAAGGTGTCTTTATTCATAAACACCATTGTTCGCTACGATACAATCGATCGAACTGCAGAATATTGAAAATCATAATTAGTAGTTTCCAATGCCATTACGTTGCCCACTGGAAATTACACATTGATGTGAGATTAGATGCCGTGTTATAACATGCATTTGTCACAATATTTACGTTACACCATCGATAACTAGCTAGCTCATACAATAAGAGTGAATGCCAGATCACGGTATAATGTAAAGCCAAGCAAAACATTACAGATTGTCCAAAACAGCCACATCAGCATCGCTTTTGATGTTTTAGTGAATGTAACAGGGGAAAACGGGCAAATCCAGCTCCCGGACCCCTGACCAGGTTCCCCCCATAAGATCCACCGCTCCCCAAGCAGTACACCAGCCAAGAAGTAAAAGGTAAAAAATGCTTTTTATTTATACAAATTTATACATATACAACAGACAAAGGATAATGCCCATCTGTGGGTTCTCCCTCCGCTCTTACAATTCTGCCGGATAAAGCAGGACCCGTCCTGCAGGTAAGTGTGCATGCCTGTCCCACACACCACACAGTACACACAAACCACTCGTAAAAGCTGGGCAAAATAGATTCAGTTACTGGTGTGGATGCACGGACGCACGCACGCACGCACGCACGCACGCACGCACGCACGCACGGGCATACGAAGAAACTAGTAAAACACGGGTCATGAAAGGCTTGTAGTGAAACAGAGCAAAGCAGTCAACTGTGACAAACGCGCAACAAACACGAGACAGAGTCGAACTTAATATATTGACTAACGAGAAAACGAGAAACAGGTGAACAGCAGGGCAGGTGAAACACATGGGTAATCAGGAGCTCAGATACAGAAGGCGGGGCAGACACAATGAGGAAGTGAAAACAAAAGCACATGGACGGGAAGACGAAGAACAAAAATAAAGTCACACGAACAAAACCGAATACAACTGAAAATGAAGTACACAATACAGATTCAAATACTGACAAACATACAATATATGGTAAGTAAGTATATATAGGTTGCGAGTGCGTCAGTTATTTTCCTTGGGAGGGGGAACATTATAATAATGTTCAACTATGAATATAATGAGTGAACAGTATTATAAATTCTTCCATATGTAATTATTCAAATTTGAATAAGCCTTGGTCACTTGTCTCAGGACCTCATATTTTAAGCTTGATTCATATTATATTATTATTGATGAATACTGCATCATTCAATGAAGAATCAGTTTGATCATTAAGTAGAGTGAGATTCCACAAAACAATAGGTTTTTGGGGGAAAAAAACATTGTCATAGATTTCTTCATAAAAATGTGACGATAATTCTCAAACCTTGAAAATAGTGCATTATATCCATGATATACTGTATGCTACTGGCTAATTGCTTTTGAAAACAGCATCTTCGTAGGTTTCTTTGGGAACAAATGCAATTACATTCTGTATTTGCAGTTATAAAATGTGCATCATTTCCAAAATGTTCTCTAATATTACACTGCATCCTATTTACCAGCATGGGGTTGTCAGTGTGACAGTGGTGACAATTGTGAAAAAACGAGCAGAGCAACACATCAACGCCACACATTAGTCCCCTGATGACATTTATGTGACAAGCACATATAAATTATACATGACTGAAAAAGTTACAAAGAGAAATTAGCTCTCAACCAAGCCTTCTTACTACTGCTAATCTCTCTATGATGCTAGAGACAGCATCTTAAAAATCAAAGGGCTAAGCAGAAGAATAACAAGCACAAGGGAAACACATCAAACTGTTACTCATTTTTAAAAATCACAAAGCTATTCAAAAACTATTCCAATTCTAAAACCAATGTATAAAATGTTCCCAAACCAATTTGGCAAATTCTAAAGCAGAAGGCAGTTTACAGCCAAATTTATCACCTCTTGACATGCAGAAAGGGCCTCCAGATGTGCTCAAAGAGGGGTGTGGGTGTCGATGGGGAGGGGTTGTAGCCAATGGTGTGGGAAGTATCTACAACTTTCCCCTCATTGTGCCACAAGCTTATAAACCCACAGTATAATAAATAACTGTGATGGTTGGTCAACCGTACACGCCCACATATTGAAAGTTGCTGTAATCATACCACCAATTAAAATGTATTTCCTTTTTAATTCTGTGTACTATGGTAAAAACAGGTAGTACATTTGACTGTGCCTTTTCCCATGTGAGCCAGTTTGGTAATTGATGGTACGCACAACCAACATGTTTTTATGCAATGTTGAGAAATAATAATGTTCCTCATAACTCATAAGAAATGGTACACAGCCTTGCTGCAAGTACTGTAAATTCAATAAAAATGTTTTTTCTACTATAAAATCCTCATGCAGCTTTTACATGGTTGATTTAAGTCTGAAGTATGACATTACACATTAATGTAAGGTTATACAAAATAGTAAGAGATTCTGTCTGGTAGTAGAGCAGTAGGAATTGGCAATTTTGTATAAGTGCAGCTCTTCAATACGAGTGGAAAGAGTACTTGGGTGTCTGTATGATAACAGCTAATAAGATAACCAGGGAATTCACTAGCAAAACAAAACAGATTAAAATGATCAACCTGTAAGTAATGCATAGTAGTGGTATTTTGTGTGCCTGTGTGTTACCACATTTGTCTGTGTGTGTGTGCGTGCACGTGCATGTGTGTGTGTGTGTTAGAGAGAGAGCATGTCCGTGAATGTATTCAATCAGTGAGCCCTTCTCACTGATCCCCCAGGCTCATGATAAGATAAAACGATGTCTGCTCAGGAAATGTCACTGGCAAAAGATAATTTGTCCATGCTGATAGGTTTGTGTATTGATGAACATTTAGACATTTGCTGAGGATTAAATAGGTTTCTAAGACAAATACCAATCAGTGCTTTTGTTTTTCTTTGGAACCAGCAATGACAGGTGAATAAACTTTAAATATGAATGGGTTGTTTGGCACATTTAAATAGTTGAGCAAAGGGAACATCAGCCATTTACCAGCCAATATAGAAATGTTGAAATGTGGAGTCTGACTTTTTGGTCCTTTGTGTTTCAATCCATTACCTTATGTGATGCCATCTTGCATTCCTTTTAAACTGGACTTTGTAAACACAGGGTACAGAAAGGAAGAAAATGCCTATTTAGTCATGGGAATACCAAAACACCTAAACAGAAGTAACAGTTGGAACAATAATTAACCACATTCCAGTTCTTTGATTATAAGCTGATATTCCACTAAACCACCACACATTAGCACTATATGAAATATAAACAGGGTGGTGTCTATTTAGCCAGACTCACTCCTGGCAAACAGGGTGTATATGACCACAAATTTTCAAGACTTCATAAATGATCAAACACATCAAAACACAATGATAATAAATTATAAATAATCAAGATAATAAATAATCACGTGCAGTCACACAGTTGTTTTTTACTTTGTAGAGCCGGACTGCGTGCCTCACAGTAATCCCCTCCTTACACGCCTCTACTGCCATCAACATGGCCTCCTCATTTTTTTGAGTTCATATTCTGCAAAAATGTTCAACCCAAAAAAATGTCCACCCGCCGAACCATTTTTTAAATAATGCAACAAACAACACCGTGCAACTAAAATGAGCCTACTCATTTTAATATCACAGTTTCTCGATAATATTTACAACCTTTTGATTTCAAAAATAATACTCATTGGGCTATAACTACAACAAATGCTGCATCAAGCGCAATGCAATCTTTCAGCACAACAAGCAGCCTATATTAGCCCTATCCATGGTGGCCCCCTAGTGGTAGTCGTTGATGTTCTAATTATAGTATTCATATTTCTCTGAAATTGTAAATTACAACTTTAAGAAAACTCTCAAAATTCTGAGTATTGTTACAATGTCGCCGCTTGCAAATACATCAGCCTCTCAGGTTTACAACCTTCATCTTGCCACTGTCCAGCAACGTAAACATTTCCACAGCGCTACCTATCACACTTACGGCTGTAATACCTTGCTGTTTTTAGGTAAAAACACACATAGTTTTTTAACGTATATAAATACATTAGGCTATTTTATGCGTATTATCCAAAGAACTGTTCTGTGGTATTTTGTGAGATATATACTGTATGTGACGATTCTGACATCGGAGCTAGAATCAAGTGTTTTGATGTGGGTCAAATCTATAGACTGTAGATAAAAAATTAGTAGTTAAAAAGTGTCCAGTGTTGCCTACTTTTTCCCACAAAAAGTAGCTAAAGCATGCTGAAAGAGTCACTAGAAGTCACTAAATGACATCATACGCTAATTTACATATTTATGACACCACATGCTTATTTGAATATGACAATGTGCGTCTCACTGGTGGACAGTCGATTGTAGCTGCTGATATATGAGCGGTAGAGCGATAGCGAGCGCTGAAAAGACTGCAGACCCATGAGCAGTGTTGGCGACTGTTTTCCAAGGAGGCTGATATCTGCTCCAGAAGTCGCTAGATTTGTCGCTAGCCTCTTTTTAATAATAAAGTCGCTAAAGGGGTCTGAAAAGCCATTAAATCTAGCTAAAAATTTGGCAACGGTGAGAGTGTCAACACTGAAATAGCTTAACTCTATAAACTTCACCCCTAGTGGTTGAGATGTATCTGTCTCAATTACAGTATTCATGTTTGTCTGAAATTATAAACTACAGCTTTAAGAAAACCCTGTAAATTTTGACGCAATATTGTTTAAAAGGGTAGCCGCTTGCAAAAAGCTCAGCTTCTCCAGTTCCACTGCAGTGCAATTAAAAAAGGAGGGTGCTATTAATAGCCAAAGCACTTACGACCCTTCTCTCGCCACAGCCACAGACTGTAAAATGCACCAATTATACACGGTAAGAAAATTGTGTTCACGTATAGAAACAATAATATTTTTTTAAGACGTTGTACAAATGAGCATTCGCCATTTTCCCTTGCTTACTGTCCTATATACAGTACCTGATGCACTTTTGGGTTAGAAGACACCTATTGCACCTATGCAATAATTGGCATAATCTTTTCCCAAGTGGTGATACTTTAATCTAAAATATATAGTGGTTTTTGTGACTTGCACTGACACCAGTATACTGTTATCCCAACATTAGTAGGCTACTACTTGTACAAAAAAGTTCTTGATCATCATAGTACATTTCTGTTATGTTTATTTTAGGCAGAGTCAAATTTTGCACTGTATATTGTGTTGGCTACCGGAATCCTTTTTATCCATGATGATTGTTCTGTAGTAACACAAGAAAACTAGGATATGTAATTAAAGTCATTATTCATGCAAACCACATATTGCATATTTTATTCTTTTTAGGGGGTCGCTGTAATGTCGACTGTATGGGACTTTGGGAAAATGTAAGAAGATAAAGTCTTTCGGGTTAATCAGAAAACAGTTGTAGCATCATAACCAGGTAGGATATTTGGTTTCATAAACAAATTCATACAAGAGAGTTTGTAGAAAAAAATCTACTGTCTATTAAACAGAAAGTACATCGGCTGCTGTACATTGTACAGCAAGCAAGGGAAAACGCTGAAAACTTATTTGTATAATGTTTTTAAAAAATATTATTGTTTGTATATCTGAACATGATTTTCTTAGTGTGTATAAACGATGCATTTTATAGTATGTGGCTGTATTATGTCGTGGAGAGTGCTGTATTTGGAGAGGCAGAGGCTTTCGCAAGCGGTGTGTAATGTTTCCCTCAACTGGTATGGACCCAAATGCAGGACTCGTTGACAGACTCAAAATAAAGCTCCAGTGGAGCACTTTTATTAAATACGTAAGCGATCAACAAAGAGGGCGAGTAGGGTGAGGGACTGGACCCGGGGTAGGCGATAACAAAGGGGCAGAGGAGGAAGTGGAAGCAGGAACACAGCAGGGCAAATGGCAGACAAACGGTGATGGACTGGAAGCGGGGTCAGGCGTACAGGCAAGCAGGCTGGCGGGTAACTGAAAAGGCAGACTTGACAAGGTTAGAAGCACACAACAAACAATGACCGAGTAACACGTCTTGACAAACCTGACTTGACATAACAAACTGGCGACGAGACAGAGAGAGAAGGGAAAATAAATAGTGAGGCTAATGAGTGAACTAATGAGTGGAGCATGAGGAATGTATGCGAGAATGAAGGAGCAGATGAGAGTGCGTGAGGAATGCGAACAGAGAAGGCGAGTGATAGGGTGAGGGATAATGAGGAAATGAGAAGGAAAACCACGCCCAGCCTGCACAACACAAAAGACAGACAGGGTAAAAGTAAAAACATGACATGAAATGAGCGTAGTGGGAAAAACAGGGAAAACAAAGGGAAGGTGGACTGGAAGGGAACGGAAGACGTAACACAGTCACCCTTTTAAAAAATCCTACAAAGAAATTCCCAGTGTTTTCTTAAAGCTGTAGTTTATCATTTCAGACAAACATAAATACTGTAATTGGGACAGATACGACTACCACTAGGGGTTCAAAGTGGATCAGGTTAAGTTGAACAGTGTTTACCGTGGCTGAATTGGTAAACTACTAAGGTGGTTTTTTTATTCACTGTTTTTTAATTCAACGAATTAAACATGGCAAAGGCCGCCTATGATTGTGAGGGAAACCTGACATCAGGGAGGAACATATTAACAGATGAGAGATGAAACGCACAGAATGAAACTTCCCAAAATATAGCTATTATTTCACTGTTAACGTAAGTTACCTCACGAATGTTAGCTAAGCACGTAGCCTAATATTATTTTCGGTGTAAGATGAAAAAACACAGGGCCAAGTTACACAAACTAATTTAGAAAATATTGGGTAGCATTCCTTTGGAATAGAGCTAGTTTAATTAGTTTAAGCTATGATAGCCAATATTGTTTACTGAAACTTCATAAAGCATTAATTATGCATTCTTCAGCACTGCAAAAGCATTACAGTACTATAACATAGAGCGGTATTAATGCTTTATGTGTGCAGTATTCCTAGATCTGTGAACCTCAGGTCAGATCTATCCCATGAGATGATAAGTAAAACATTATAAAGCATTCATAATGCTATATCTAATTGTAATGTAATGCTTTTGTAATGTTCATGAATGCATAATGAATGCTTTATGAAGATGCAGTTAATGTAAATCGTTACCGTTTATTGTAACTTGGCCTCATTTTGGTATCAATACTTTTAATGGCAGGTGTAGTTTTTTGCCAGTTTTAATTAATTACTTACAGACAATGCTTTGTAGGGTATGCGTGAGTAACTTGGCATTTTTGTACATTAAAAACTTTTTTTGTGAAGATAACTATAGCCTATACGGGGCTAGTGTGATTATAGTGCTGAAGGCAATGATAGTTTGAACCACAGCTTGACACACACTATCGTTAGCTAGCTAGCTACTACATCAAGTTTAAAACTTTGGTACTAGCCTCCATGGCACTGAATGGAGCAGCTTCACAACACCTCCTGTATCTTAATACACCAAACAGATCTCTTCCTTCCTTCTTCCAGTCACAATGCCTGTCTATACTGACCCCACTTCTCAGAGTGGTCAGGACAGTGGAATAACTGGCTATATTCCAACGCACATTGAAAACCCACCTCTTCAGATTGTATCTCGGTTCCTCTCCCATTCCTACCGCTTATAACTCCCTTTTGTAGTATTTAAGTTATGGTATTTTTATGGTTTTCAGTTTATGGCATGGTTTATGGTTTTATGTTTGTTTCTGTTTAGGGCTTGCTATGGATGTTGTCTATGTATTTAGAATTTGTAATTTCATATCCAAGGGGTTCTTAACCCCTTTGCGCAGATCCCTAGTGTTTATGGCACTGGCGGCAAGATTTTGCTCACCTCAGATATGAATTTCTCCTGTAACCAAATTATGAGAGGAAATGACAAACATCTTGTTTTGCCGTTATTAGTACACGATTCGTGATAACTCTGCCAAATACGGAGCTTCTAAGTGTCACTGTTCTCCTGTAGCAAGTCAATTTAACAAGACCCCCACCCAGTCTCGCCTGCAACTATACCTACCCATGCGTGAGATAGTGGACAATAGCGTCTATGTGTGAGATCATAAATATATTTCTTCATCATTTAAAATTAGTATTCCTTTATAGAAACAAGTTAAACCCAACAATAACCTGATCGTATGCCATATTGACGATTCTCTTATCCATTATAGGGCTAAGCAGCCTTCGAAACTGCTTTTCAATGTCTTATTGGATGCTTTTATACAGTAAATTAGAGCCGGGCGTATTCAATTCACTCACCGAGGTGTAACAGTTTTTTCCTGTTATTAAGTTTTTACTAATCTACTAATTTGTCAGCAAGGCAAGAGAAAAGCCTTGCATGGGAGTGTATCAGAACAGAACAACTGTATGGTGTAGTATCTGTCTGGGCAATAATTGTCACTCAGAGAATGGGAAATACTCATTCAAATTTACTGTGTATATGTGCTAGATGAATGTAGAATTTTCCTTGGAGTGAGTATGAATGTGTATAAGCTTTATAATGGACAAAAATATTTTATTCACTTTATGACTTTATGATAGTTTTGGATAGGTGTTTAGACCCATAGATATTTATGCCCCTATACTGATTAAAAGATGGTAATCCCCACTTGAAAATTATGCAAAAGTGAGTTTTATTAGCCAAAACAGTTGATTTGTAGTTAAATATATAATTATTTTATGATTTACAACAGTGCACAATTTAGCCATTTTGGATAGATTTGTAGACGCAAAGGGATAGCAGGGTACATTGCCCAATAATCATAGATCTGTAGCAGTTCTGCATATCACCCTCGGTTTTTGCACACTTGTGGAAACTGAGTTTATGATCCAGTTTATTTCTTGCATTTTTTCCAAGATTTCTTTGTGGCACTTTATTTTTACCTAAATTATGAAAGTAAACTAATCTATTGTATTGTCAATTAAACAACTGTCTAGTTTCACTGAAGCCATGTTCCAAGTCTCTTTGATGCTCACACCTGGAGCTATAAAGCCTTAAATAGAGCACCCCCTAAATAGGTCAAAATTGACCAAATTTGGCATCTGTGCGAAGGGGTTAATTCGCGTAGATAACTTCCACTAGTGCTTTAGTGACGTTGCATCTTTACCTGCTGGTCTGGGCATGTTGTTAGCCAGGGTAGGCACCATTGCTTATTTTAATCAAGTGAATGAAATTATGTTTCTCCTTAAGTCTCCCTGGGGTGTCTGCTAATGTAATGTAACAACTTAATTGTCTAACACTATTTATATTTGCCTGATATTAACTTATTTAATTGCCGTCTTTAAACATAAACTATAATTCTGTAAATTGCAGGCCTTGAACATAGGCCTTGATACATTTTTTAAAGTTTTTTTTCTCTAATTTTTTTAGTTTCTTGTTAAAATCATTGTGCGGCTGAATGTGAAATATTTATTGGATACAGTTCAATAATTACATTTCAGAATGTAAAGGCTGTGAAACAATGCTTCCAGGCTTTTAATGGAGCATGGTTTAGAGTGAAGAATTGTGGAAAGACTGTAACAATACACTTTAAGAAATTTGCAATATTTATTATATTATAATAGATGTCTGGGCCATGCAGATTAACAATGTTAACAGAGTCTGAGAGTATGAGGGAACCCATGGCTGTACTGCAATGCATGGTCAGGGTTTCCTTGATATTATACCCTGCAACAAACTTGTGAAAGTTCTGTAATTCTTTAGGTTTGACCAGCAGTAAAGGTTCTCATCTGCACAATGCACAGTGAGCACTCCTTTGCATGTTGAGTGTATGCCATGATACAGTGTGTATTACCACTGTTCATACTGCTAACTTCATGCACTGGCCCATCCTCAACAGAAAGCAAAGGAATTTGGTTCTGAAAGCTGTTTGCAGTTTTCATAATGGATGGAGCAAGTGGAGGCTGAGATGAATAAGAGTACAATTTAGGGAGGTGTATTGAGAACACATGATGTGGTCGAATAAGTGGGAAGCAATTTATTTTTGGCAAGGAGCCAGTGCACTGCAGAGAAGAAAATAAAGGACACAATAGAACCCTTCCCAGAAGCACTTGCTGAAGTACTTAAAGCTAAAATAAGTGGTTAATTTACCAGGCATTTATAACAAAAAACTGTCACTGCATTCTAAGATAATTCAGTCTTAGGTCAGGTTACACTGAAACTACTTATCACCACAGTGCTGTGATAGGAGCTGCTAGGTCTAGAATTCAATAAATGATATTCATAGTTTTAGTATAACTGAGAAATACATTCATGCTTACTGACAGAACATAGCCATTCCTATTTTATGCATTTTACATTTGACACATTTAAATTAAATTCAATTGTATTTGTATTGCGTGTTTTACAGAGAACTGTCACAAAAACGCTGCACAGAGAAACAGAAGAAAAAATTTAGCCAAAAACCAGGCATGAACCTCCAACCCACAAAACGACCTAAAAACTCCCCGTGGGAAGAAAAACACTCAACAGTGGCGAGAAAAACCTCCCCAATGGGAAGAAATCCCGGAAGGAACCTGGCTAGAGAGGGGGTGCCCATCCTTCGCTGGCCGGCCCGGTTTAAACTAAAGGTGGAATGGATGGTAATAGACTGTAATGAGGGATAGAAAGTCCAATGAAAAGGATGTAAATTGTTCAATTCAAAGGGGCGGGGTAGTGCATCTGGGACCACGTTTGCGTCAAGGCAGGGGCATAAACCAGGGGAGAGATAGGACTGGAGCAGTCTGCAAACTCAGGGCGAGGGGCAGGACTGGAGCGATCGGCAGATCAGGGCAAGGGGGCCGGGCTGGAGTGATCTGCAGCTCAGGGTGAGAGAGGAAAAGAGATGGTTATCCCCCCCAACAGCCTTTAACTATAGGATTAACTAAAGAGGTAAGTTTTTAGCCTACACTTACAGACAGAAAGTGTGTCTGAAGCCCAGACATACATAGGAAGATTGTTCTGTAAGAGAAGGCTCTGCCACCCATTGTAATTTTAGATATAAAAGGAATTTTCAAATAGCCAGCACCTTGTGAACAAAGTAATCTAGGAGGACAGTAAGAAATGAGTCAGTCACTAAGATATTCTTGAGCCAAACCATTTAAAGATTTAAACGCTAAAAGTTAAATCTTGTAGTCAATTTTGAATTTGACAGGCAGCCAATGAAGAGTTTTGAGCACCGGGCTGATATGCTCCCATTTCGTAGTTCTAGTAAGAACCCTAGCAGCTGTATTCAGTACACGTTGGAGACGATTCAGGGCTGAGCCAGTGCAACCAGACAATAAAGCATTACAGTAATCTAGTCGAGAGGTTACAAAAGCATGAACCATTTTTTCAGCATCCTCCAAAGACAACACCTTCCTTAATTTAGATATATTCCTCAGGTGGAAGAAGGCCATTCTAGTGATATTATTAATATGGAGCTGAAAGGAGAGGTCTGAATCAATAGGTACACCAAGGTTTTTTACAACCTTGTTGGCGGAGAAGCAATCTAAATTTAAAGAAAACTGTAGAATTTATCTCCAAGTGATTTTGGACCTACTACTAATATCTGTCTTATCTGAGTTCAATAAGAGGATATTTAGAGTCATCCAGGCCTTTACATTTGAAAACATCCTAGACTATAATCCAAGGCAGCATTTACTTTAAATTTTCTTACCATTCCATCCATTTCCATAAGGAAATAACTTGTCGGTTTATTAATAATATAGGTACATTTTCCAGAAATGCAGTGTAGTCCAAAAGTGTTTGGACAGTGACACATTTTTTGCTGTTCTCCAGCACATTGGATATGAAATGGAGCAGTGACTATGAGGTAAAGTGCAGACTTTCAGCTTTAATCTGAGGGTGTTTACATCCATGTACATTGTTTTATAAAAATGGCTACAATTGCTACACAGTTCACCTGATATGGATGTAAACACTTTCAAATTAAAGCTGAAAGTTTGCATACTGTTCCATTTCAAATCCAATGTGCTGCCAAACAACAAAAATTGTGTCACTGTCCAAATACTTACGGACCGCACTGTATGCCTGTTAAATGCCATCTGCACACCCCTCTTCTCCCTGCAGAAGAATATGGATTCTGTTGACAACAATTTGTTGATAACCAGTTATATTCATGTTTAATTGATAAATACATTTTATTTAGTAGCTGAGCAGATGTTGATTGGTGGATACCATTAGGAAAAGTAGTTCAAGCTGGCTCAGATTACCTCAAATGTTGGGTAGTCACATTCCAGTAGGACAGAGCAACACAGACAGATTCTCTTCCAGCAGATGATAATGTTGGCACCAATGACACCTTTTTAGCCCTGGATCAGTAAATAGACAGCTTGTGCGACTGTTTAAAGTTGGTTAAGTATTCCACACAGCAGTCTTTTTTTATATTAGCAGGTTGTTTTGCTTTATATGCATGTTCGTCCATTACAGTAGATTACTCCCTCACCAAATTAACTTTAAATTTCTCATTAATAGCTGAGGTGCTCAGTGGAAATGCATAAATCTACAATCACGGTTCCAATAAATTAGCACCTTAATAAAACAAGCACTTTCATTGAAAATAATAACTTGTCTAATTTCAAATGATGGAGGTTTTTTTTAATTGAACACAATTTGTTTGGCATTAATCCCACCTTATTCTGTATGGTAATATTCCACCTTATTTATGTATAATAGACCTCTCTAGTAACATCTATTTTGTTTTCTGTATCAGTAGCATTTCACATCCAATAAATGATACCATACATAGCAACAGTCTGTCAGTACTTGAATATGTTGTATTTTCTGTTACTTCGTTTTCAGTGTTATTCGTGTGTCTGTTTTCATTTCTCCGTCTCCCTTCCATGTGCTTCTGTTTTCACTTCCTCATTGTGTCAGCCCCGCCTCTCATCTCTGCTCCTGATTACCTATGTGTTTCACCTGCCCTGCTACTCACCTGTTTCTCGTTTGCTTGTTAAGTCTTGTGTATTTAAGCTCCACTCTGTTTCTTGTTCTTTGTGAGTTTGTCACAGTTGTATCTTTGCCCTGTTTTGCTACAAGCCTTTGTTTGACCCGTGTTTCTGCTAGTTTCCCGTTTGCCATGTTCCTGATGATTGTTTCTGTTTTCTGCCTTTTAGATTGTGTTTTGTACTTTTGCCGTGTCTACTGGTTTTGATCTCTGACCACGTCTTTGTCTCGGTTTCGACCCGAAAATAAACTTTATTTTTTACATGCTGTCTGCCCTTGAGTCTCTACCACATCCCTGACAGTCTTATTAACTTAAGTATTAGCCTTATTAATAAGCACAATTACTTTTCACTGGCTACAGATGAGCTGGAGGTCTCCTTATGGGATTGTGATTCAAGAGCCCTTACTGATAACTGCAAATCTGAACATTAAAATAATTGCCTAAATAAAGAGGCATCAACAGAGGTGCTCTTGATTCAGCTTGTCACCATTTCTCTAGGTTAAAAAGGTTGAAAAACACTGGTAAGGCTTTTAAAATGGTAATAATGAAAACAAATTAATCCACCTGATTGCAGTCTGTGGGATTTCTTTCCTCCTTTTCTTTTCATGAACGTTTTCTGAATACTAAACTAAACAAATGAGACTGCTGAGGCCACTGGTCTCACTGGATAAATCCTCAGCACTCAGGCTTGCAAGTGACCATACTGTATTGGCTCATTTGTTTTGTTAGAGAGTACATTCATTTAAAAAAGTACTTCCTGATATGTCTCCATTAGCAAATACCTAAGACCACTCTATTGTTATTGTTGGGATAATAAAGAATAGTCGGGCATATTACACATTTGTGGAGAAAATACACTGCTAAAAGAAATTAAGGGCACACTTAATCAACACAGTATAACACCAAGCCAATTAAACTTCTGGGATATCGATCTGTCCAGTTAGGAAGCGTAAATTATTGTGAATCAATTTCACCTGCTTTGGTGCAAATGAAAGTGACAACAGATGGACAGGAGAGGCAACAGCAAGACACCCCCCAAAAAGTAAATGGTTTTGCAGGTGGTGGCCACAGACCATTTCTCTCTCCTTATCCTTCCTGACTGATTTTTCTCTAGTTTTGCATTTTGCTAGTGCCCTTGTCACTACTGGTAGCATGAGGCGGTACCTGTAGCCCATTCAGGTTGCACAGGTAGTCCAGCTCCTCCAGGATGGCACATTCATACGTGCCGTCGCAAGAAGGTTTGCTGTGTCTCCCAGCATAGTCTCAAGAGCGTGGAGGAGATACCAAGAGATGGGCCATTACACGAGGAGAGCTGGACAGGGTGGTAGAAGGGCAACAACCCAGCGGCAGGATCGGTATTTGCTCCTTTGTGCAAGGAGGAACAGGAAGAGCACTGCCAGAGCCCGACAAAATGACCTCCAGCGGGCTACTTGTGTGCATGTTTCTGACCAAACTTTCAGAAACAGGCTCCATGAGGGTGGCATGAGGACCCGACGTCCTGTAGTGGACCTGTGCTCACAGCCCAGCACCGTGCAGCTCGATTGGCATTTGCCAGAGAACACCAGAATTGGCAGGTTTGCCATTGGCGCCCCGTTCTCTTCACAGATGAGAGCAGAAAACTTTGACAGACGTGAAAGAGTGGCGAATGTTATGCTGCCTGCAACATCATCCAGCATGACCGGTTTGGTTTAATTGACTTGGTGTTATACTGTGATAATTAAGTGTTCCCTTAATTTTTTTGAGCAGTGCAGTTATAAACAGGTCCATCCATCCATCCATTATCTAACCCGCTTATTCCTGGTTAGGGTTGCAGGGGGGCTGGAGCCTATCCCAGCATGCACCGGGCGAGAGACAGGACAGGTCGCAAATCTATTGCAGGGCACACACACCATTCACTCACACACTCATACCTATGGGCAATTTAGAGTCTCCAATTAGCCTAACCTACATGTCTTTGGACTGTGGGAGGAAACTGGAGTACCCGGAGGAAACCCATGCGGACAAGGGGAGAACGTGCAAACTCCGCACAGAAAGGCCCTCAGCCGGGATTTTGAACTCGGTACCTTCTTGCTGTGAGGTGACAGTGCTAACCACTACACCAGTTATAAACAGGTACATATATTTAAATTCTATATGGGATGAATAATAGTGTAACAGCAAACACACAACATGTAGGATAAGACTCCTCTGCCTCTGCATATCAGTCACTGTCAGTCTGGCAGGTCAGGACAGGGAGGGGGACTTGATTAGAGAACAATCTATGCAATTAATGATTGATGATTGCCTGGCACGTGGCAAGTTATTTTTCTGCATTTGATGATGAGCTGCAGTTTTTATTTGACCTGTGCCTTGTGTATAGCAAGCTCATTTTCCAGGGGAAAGGTCCCCTGAAATACGAGGCTGTGGAGTGAGAAAGGGCATGGCTTTCACTAAAAGAGCAGGAGAGCAATAAATGAAAGTAAACAGAAGATGGGTGGTTGTGGAAATCTGACTTGTCCAGCTGGTGCGGGGAGGGCAGGCCTCGCAAGCTGTGCAGAAATAATTTCACCACTGTGAAGGAGCATATAGATTGCAAAACTCATCTTATGTAATATCGCTTATGTAATTATTACCGCAACATAATTAGTCTGCAATGTGTCAGTAGAGTCTCCCCCTTGTTCCCTGTTCAAAGAAATGTGTAAAGGAAACCAGCTGTGCAGGAAACAAAAATAAGCTTGAAAAAGTGTTGTTTAAAAATATGTGTCAAAATGTTGAGCATTTGCTTGTGTGTAATGTTGCAGTCCAGACACACCTGATTTTAAGGGTGTTGTTAGCGTGGAGCAAGAGATGTTGCTCAACACTTTCTGAAGGAAAAGTTTCATAAAAGTTTTTGTCCTGGTTTACATTTCAATGTGTGCAGTGAGGTTGTGCCTGAGGAAAGATATCTTCAAAAGATCATCAAACCCTGTAAATAGAGCCATCTTAAGTGGGGGCCACAAAGTACTTGCAATATGCTTCGCACCCACTAAGGGGACCAGTGCATTATTATTTCAGGGGGCCCAGTGCATTATTATTTCAGGGGGCCCAGAATTCCTGGTTACTCCCCTGCCTACAAACTAACCAAAACTCTCCGTTCTGCAACCTACGCACGTCTGGCCTTTAGGTTTGTGTTCCGGACACTGAGAATCACTGCCTAAGCTGGATATGCCATCTGAATGTGTGACCCAGATCTCCGTTTAAAGAATATTTAGTAATATTTGATTAAAGTTTGTGAATCAGCATAGTCCAGCTTTATCAGTGGGAATGTTTTGAGCAATAACATAAAAATACAGCGTATGTTGTGCCAGAGGGGGAGTCGGGGTGCTATCCACCAGCAGGCAACATTGGCCCTACTTACAGGTATGGCAGCAGCTGTGATTCTTTGTAATCACTTCAGCTGTTTCCCATTACCTAATCATTAGGCTCAATAAAAGTTATCAGGCCTGGAGAGATGACTGTTTGGAGGGACTGTTCTGAGGCTAGTTTTTTGACATGCTGCTGCTGTGTGCTGGTGCCTATTCCTTTTGTGATTTTCGTTTTCATCTTCTGTGGAGTTGGTTGCCAGATTGGACTTTTCTTATTTTAAGCGGTTTTTCTGTCATTTTCAATTATAGCACAATTAAAAGGTGGCACGCCAATTATCCTTTTTTTGTTTCTGTCTGTTCACCACATGATACAGTGGATATCCCCAACCCTGTATCAGATGTATACACAGACAAACACATGCATAATTTCTATAATGTCATGGCACCAACAGATAGCACAAAGGTTTCATACTTAATGTATTTAGATGTGATTTGGCAGAATTGTGCTTTAGGTTCCTATATAAAAGGTTGGCGATATAAAGTATAATCTGGAACAACTCTGGCTATTTACCAAATTACAACTGCCCATGATGACATTGTTCTACATTATAGACCAAGAAGGTATAAATAGGTGGGATTCTGGAAACAACGAACACATGAAACATCAGTTTTATCAGCACTTAGTTTTGAAATTAAAATTTCCCAAATCTGTTTAAAAAACTCATATGACTATTTTATGAAGTTGGACATTTTTTGTGAGACTACCAAACAACGAACACATTATTTCCAGAGATTTACTTGAATGCTTCTTCATGAACCCCAGAGCATTACCTGGGGCTGTGACTGAATATGTAATCTTCTGACCAAGGTGCATGATGCCTCATTTCTGAGATGAAGCTTCAGAGGACAGCTTTTTACAACCCACACTTAGCCAATCCTCCCAAAATGCTCAGTGGTTGCACCATCTCTGCCTCCTACACTGTGTGCCTTCTCACCTTTTTCCGTTACAGGATTTAATCAGCAAGTGTACAACGCATACATTATACTGTGTCTATTCTGACAGAAAAATAGTTTATATTGTATCTGTGCCACCACAGTGCTCTGAGCTTTTCTGTGGAGGGTTACAGATGAAACCCTTAGTTTTTATTGTATTATTTTAATAGACTGACTATCAATTACCTTTGTGTTTTTATTTCCAGGTGCTTTTGGTTCTCTCTGTAGCCAAGTAGAATTCTAAATGATATTATTGAGCATTTCTGGGCTCTAGCATCTGTGGACATCCTCCCACAGCTGAGCAGCCATTAGCTGTATGCAAGTGTGGGAGCGGGTTAATAATGCAAAATCTCTTTTATGATTTCTATTTCAGGCAATGCAACATCAAACCATGAAATACCAATAGGCAGAAAATGTACATGAAATCTCAGGAACAGTTCTTTCCATGTGACAGCAGATCAGTTGCCAGGCAGAAAGCAGAGTCAAACTGATTCATAAAAATAGCTTTGAACGATCTCTCAGAACATCGCATTTATTATAATCCTTGGAGATGTTTTCAGCCATGGGTTTGGTCATTTCAGATCCTGTTAAACACATCTTGTCTTCTCATAAACAGAGTGCATGGGAAATAAATGGAATTTGCAGAATTATTTGAAAAGACCTGCAAAACCTCAAAGGCTTTAAAACAATCTGTATATATTGGTCCCACTTCATTTCTAAGTGATATTTGTAAATACATCAAGTAATTAATTTTGGGTCCTGATGAGGATAATTAGCTTTTTTATGTTACATTGAAGGGATAGCACTTGTACCTGCCTTTTTAAAAAAATGATTTGGACTAGACATGGGGACATTTTTCATGGATTGTGTGACACCTGTGTCGAAGAATGCTGCCCCATTTCTTTAGACTGACACCACATTTGGATATGCGGTGTGACTACATCTAGCAGAAGGCCTTTCAGGGGCATGCTTTATTCTGTGTGGCTACATCTAGCAGAAGGCCTTTCAGGGGCATGCAGACTGATGACTGGAGCCCTGACAGCATGAAAGGCTGTTGCAGCTAATCCATCAGTATTAGTCCTGTATATGGAACAGGTGTAGACTGTCCATGAAGGCCACTGTCCCACTCCACCCTGCCAAAACGGAGTCCCTTCTGATATCCCTCTCCAAATGCACACATGTTTGTAGATTCTTCTCCAAATGCAAAGGGAGGGTTTGGGTCATTTTTTGTTCAGCTGCTATTTTCAATTAATTATTAATCATGTGCAGCTGTACCATCAAGAGCTACAACAAAATGTCAACAGTGACAGCCCAGGCATGTTTAAGAACATAAATAATAATACATAATAATGCAAGTAAGTATCGTTTAAAGTAAGGCATTGCACATTTTAGCATTTTGTATTGAGATAACAATGTAGCTGTCTCCTCAAGCATTTTGACATGCAACATCAAATTATTGTACATATTCATTCACCATAAATGTATGTCAATTGCATTGCATTAAGAAAAAATGGCATTGAAAGATAATTTCCTATTTTTTTAATGCAATTGACATACATTTATTGTGGTTTTAATTGAAATTGCCATTGATACAATATGAGCAAAACCATGGCATAATCACAGAACATCTATAACGCAAAATGTAGCCAGTGTACCTTGAATGAAGGTCAATGGGTACAAGATTGGTTTGTTATCAGGTGCTGTTTGTATCTGTGCTTGAAGGATGAGGGTGATGTAAGGATTCTGAGGTATAGGGGGATTGTATTCCAGATTTTAGTGTAATGATGCTGAAAGGATCTTCGGCCATAGTTATTTTTGAAGTGAGGTACAGGATTATGGAGGTCAGTGGTGGAACGTGTGGTACGGGTACTTTGAGATGAGGAGTATTTGGGTATGAGGTTACAGATGATTTGGGGTAGTTCATTGTTTTGTAGTTGATAGTAAAGTTTTATAGAGTTAAAGGTGCAGTAGTTTTAAAAAGTGAGGGCAGTTGCAGATTGAAGAGCTGTACAGGGGTGGGTCCAGGGGGGAAATTGTGAATGAATTTTGTAAGCTCTATTGTATGATCTGGCAATTGGTTCAATAGCATCTTTAGTTATCAGTGACCAGAGGGGAAGGCAGTAAAATAGAGTAGATATAATTATGGCATTCAAATAAGTAAAAGATACAGAGGTGGTAAGATATGGCCGGATTTTGTGGTAAACAAACAACCTTTGGTTAAGAAGTCTGCTAATATTGTGGATGTGTGGCTTATATGTGAGGTGAGAATCCAAAGTAAAACCCAGGTATTTATAGGTGTCTGTGATTTTGCGTGGATATTGTGACAGAGTGATGGGGGTATTTATGGAAAGTTGTTTTTGTGGAGATCGGAAATACATACACTCAGTTTTTTTTTGTATTTATAGACAGATGATTTGTATAGAGCCAATTGCATAGGGAATGTAGGTCAGCTGTTAGGAGTTGATTTGGTTTGAATCTGAACCAGAGAGGAAAAGTCCAGTGTCATCAGCGTATAAAAGACAATTTGCATATTGACATACTGTGGGTAGATAATTTATGTATAACAGGAATAATAATGGTCCTAAAATGGATCCTTGAGGTAGCCCAATTTAACATGGGGACGGAATGGATTTAGCAAGGCTAATTTGTACAAGCTGAGTTATATTTGTTAGATAGGATGATAACATTTGGACTAAGGAAGTTGATAGGTTGAAGGTCTGAAGTTTGTTTAGCAGAAATGCGTAACTGTGTCGAATGCCTTTCTGAAATCTATAAAAACTGCACCTATGATATTACCATTATTTATTTATGAGTGGATATGTTCAGTGAGGTAAAGGGAAGCTACCAGAGTTGACCTTCGCGGACAGAAACCAATTGTGCACTGCTATAAATCATAAAATCCTATATTTAACTAAAAATCTACTGTTTTGGCTCATATTGTGGGAATTACTATTTTTTAATCAGTATATGGGGATAGATATCTATGGGTCAAATAACTATCAAAAACCAGTCATAAAATGAATAAAATATTTTTTGTCCATTATAAAGCATATACACATTCAAAATCACTACAAGAAAAATTTTACATTCATCTAGCACATATGCACAGCAAATTGCAGTGAGTATTTTCCATGCCCTAAGTGACAAGTATAGCCCAAGGAGATACCATTCATAATATACACTATGGTGTATTAGTAAGGTTACATAATAATATTCCACCATCTGGAAAATGCTTGCAAATGTTCTAGCTTCAGGGCAAATCAAAATGTAAAGCATGCCTGAGCCACCTATGAACGCTTACATTACAGTATGTGAAATGCACTCAAAATGCAAAAATAACAATATAAAACATGGCACAACACTGTGGAAAAACTAATGCACATATCTGAAATATCACAAGCAGTAGTACTTACATATCGAGGAGGAAAATCTCCCTGATAAAATAAATGGCATGGTATCTATGGTATCTTGATAACGATGGTATCTTTTTCTAACCCCCCCCCGAATCCGACACTATCTGAACAGCAGTTCATTTGAAGCATATAGAGCCCTTAAGGCTACTTTGTTTACTCACCCCTCTCCCCTAAGTGGTGCTACACTACTTTACCTCTAGTTCACCTGAGTTTTTTTTCTGCCCTTGAATTTCATGCTGTTACATTACACAACCCACTAAACTAAACATTACTGCCCCCAGGGAAGCTCCTTGTGGAAGTGGATGCCCTGCTGAGCCCCTTCCCAAAGGATGGCTTGCCACTCATACTCCTTGGCAACGTCAACATCCAGAATGAGAGGTACTACTCCTGAAACACAAAATAGCCATAGTTTTTAATGGAGAAAAATGCCAGATGTCACCACAGGCAATATATGTTATGTATAATGGCATATACACAAGTCAACCTAAAATAACAATGGAAAGCAAGCCCGTTTTTTATCTATATATTGAGACACCAATGATTTTTGCTGAACACTAGATGAGGCTGCTCCTGCTATTTTCAGCCTGAATGCAGAAAAACAATAAGCTTCATGGTGTAAGCAAGATAAAGCCTTTACTCGTTTCACACGAGGACAATAAAGACAGCTTCCAAGCTCAATAGCTTCCCACCACTTTAAATGGAAAAAATAAATGATTAGGCTCCAAAGACAATTAGCCCATGGCAGGAAAGCTGTTGTTTTGTGATCGTGATGAAATGACATAAGATTCGTCTCATGATGTACAATACCTTCCATGCCTGGAAACTAGGGAATTACTAGGGATGTTATTTATTTATTTATGTTTAGCAGCTGCACAAAAAAACTCAATAAAATGATAACATTAGGAAAAATCCTGAAATAAAAAACTGTGCCTTAAGAAGGGTGGTTAACCAAAATAAAATCCTAAAAGTGATGCCTTGCTCAGATTGCTCTAAAATGACATTTAACTTTGTAAAATATCTCACCTAGAAAGAAAGAAAAGAAGTTCTAGGCTTTGTATGTGAAAATATGGGACAAACAAGTTAAATGCAAACCTTGTAATATTTAGATAGGATTTTCATATGGCAGTATTGGGAAAAAAATATGCACCCACAAGGATCAAGCAATGACTCCAGTGAAGGTGGCCCTCCCAGTAGCAACTCAACACACCTGCCAGAGCCACAAAAAACATTGATTGCAACCCATCAAGACTGAAGTATCAAAACCTATGAAATATGGTACACATAACATAACATAACTCCTCATAACATAAAAAACATACAATTGCCATATAATCTACATGCTCTACTGCTTATTTCACAAAATCTGCATCAGCTAGTGGCTAAATTGTTATAGCAATAAAATGTTGGCTAACTGGTTAGCTATCGGAAAAAATATATATAAGAACGCACACCCAAAAGAAAGAAAGGTGCTGATTATCGGTCTATTAAATCAGAAAAATATATGAGAATCGCACACTTATCTCCATGCAAAAATATTTTTAAATTTTTAAGTTACCAACATGTTTTGGCAGTATGCCTTCATCAGGGTGTAGTAATGGTATCTGTTCAACAGAACAGCTGGTTAGCTAACAAGTACCCAGGCCTACTTTTCACATCTGATTTTAGAAAGTTGAGTCAGCCTACAATTACCCTACATGGCTTACCAACATATCTGGCTGGCTAACAAATAAAAAAAAGCTCACATTAAATACTTTAGAAAGGATTTTAATACAATTAGACTACTCAGACTAACTGGACTACTCATCCAACTGTTCTATTATAAAAAATAATGCATTTCTACTTACCCCTGTGAGTATGTTAATGCAGAATTACAATATAAATTAGGCCTGCATGTAACTGAAATTATAATGTTTCATAATAGCATCAACCTTGCTGATTTAGTTATTGTAAGTGTTGTTTGTGATACACAGATTTTGTTGATCATAGGCAATTATTACTCCACCAATTCACTTTGCAGTTTACCAGCTGTCACACATCAAAGTTAACGAGAGCAATGTTGTATTTGTATCTGTTTGCATTCATAGCATGTAATGATCTATTTCAACAATATTCTGGTTCTCAGAATATTGTCTCAGAAGCACAATACTAAAGGAAGTAGGTTACCATTATGCTTTTACTGCAGCCTGTGGACATTTGTCAGAGCCAGCTGCTAAACATGTGTCACTGACACTACATAAATATGCCACAAGTACCTCTGTACTCATTGTCCCCCACCACAATGAAGTTTGATCCTCGTGTGTGCGTCTGTCTGTTTGTCTGTCTGTGTGTCACACATGTATGTACCAGAGCCCACCACCAGAGGGGCGGTATTACAATGCATTTCCCCATAGCCAAGTACATTTTGCTTTGTACATAAAAAAACTATGCTTGATGTCTCCGCATAGTCTCTGGCATTTCTACTCCAGTAGACCGTCGACTTTATAAATCAACAGAGTTCAGAGTTTAAGGAGTTTAGTAGCTCTTTGTGGAAAATGTAGAATGTACATGCATTTTCCCATTAAAGGTATACTATGTAGTTTCAGAACACCAGATGGCGATATAGAGCGCGTAGGCGATCACGGTCACTCTAATCAAGCTGTCCTCTTCCAAGTTGGCCCATTATGTCCAGCGAAATGCAAAAATGACATGGTATCTGGATAATTGCAATCAGTAATAGAAGAGATGGTTAATTGTAATAGCCTCCTCAGTGGGAATATTGCAGTTTAAATTTGCCGTGCCAACCAGTGTTCGAGGAGGAGAGGCGCTCAAACTGTCACGTTCTCTTCGTATTCAGAAGAAGTTGTTGTAACGTTACTTGTGGAAGCAAAATTAAGAAACAGGGTACAAACATCATCTACTGTGAAAAAAACAGCAATCCACATAGGAGTCTGACTACAGCTGGAAAGCTGAGCTCAGGAAAACAACTCAGGAGTTCGCAAGAAGAATCTGGCCAGCATGCCACGTACTAAAACATGTGCGGTAGGAGGACACGGGTATGGGAGTAGCCAGGAGTGTATGGGAGGTGCTATTAGGAATTTGGAAAATAAGTACATTTTTAAAAAGGGAAAATAATAAATAGAATAAATAAATAATGGGGTTTCAGCAGTTTTACGATAAGGCCGGGGGAATGAAAAAGCACCTGTCATAAGTAAATAATGGTGTATTAAAAAAGGCTTTTAGAGTAAAAAAATAAAAGCATCTCCCAGGGGCGGAGAAAGGTCCTAAGGCCCACAAAGGGCAGGGTTAAAAGAAGGAAAGGAAAGGATAAAAGAAGTGATACCTGTGTTTTCATTAGCAATCTATAGTTGTCTTTGTCACAAACGGATCTTACTAAGTGTCTCGTGGGAGTGCATGGAGTTGACGGACTTAGACTGGACCGAGTGTGAGAGTGGACCTTGTGTTTAGCAGATCAGCCTGGGAGTTTTTATTCCTTTGAATCTTTCTATAATAAAACTGAGTTCAGACTCTGGAATATAGTGTCTAATTGGGAGAAAGTTTGGACAAAGTGTAGAGGGAGTTCCTGACCCTTCCCGCCAGGGCGGTAAACTGACTTTTCTTCGACATACTGGTTTTCAGGTAAGCTGTCACTTTAAGTAAATTGACATAAAATAGCTATTTTGTTTATTCTGTGACATTTAATACCGTAGCTGGCTAATAAATGCCATTAAAAACGTTAACAAAATAAATAAAGAATAAAGAATAAAGAACATTATACGTCAGGACACCGACTCATTTACAGTAACCTTAGGCTACGTTGTCATAAAGTTTCTTCTTACCGTGAAAATCCCTGACTTGTTTACATTTTGGGACAGATGTTAAGGTAAATCTATCACCACGGCGGCACTTTCGCCACAAGTCAGCAATTATACCAGGAAATGCTCTTTTTGAAAACAAAAAACGAATGAAAATAAAAAGGCTAGTCTGCATACCTAAAGCTGCATCATAGCTATGATAACGCGGAGCTGTCAAAACTATAACAGCGCAGAAACCCTTTAAAAAAAACTAAATAAAAACCATAGCTAGGCTACACGTAGATACAGTTCAGAAGGTGCACTTCAGAAAGCCATATTTCAGCGTGTACTAAAATACATATATAAATAAACAATAATTTAAAAAAAACTTTGAAGTTTATACTTACAAAAGACCCGATATAATTTAAAATTATTGGCACAGATTGTAAAACTGACTGTACTTCAAACAAGCAAAAAGGAGTTCCACACAACATGAGAACAAAAAGGAGTACCACATTTCTGTGATCCCAGCAACATTATAATTTCCAGACATTATGAGGGATCTCCGTCAGAGACAGAGATGGGAATGTTGGAGATCCAAATGCAAATAGCTGGGCAATCTTAAAGTGTTCTTAAGAACACCACTAGAAACGGACAATAATCCGTAGTGGAGAAACAAATAAAAATGAAAGAACACAAACCTCGCAATAAAAACGAGGAGCTCGATAATCGAGCAAAACAAAGGAATAAGCAATAACGCTTATCTAACTCCCGTTTGTGGAGTGAAACAACAAAAAACAGCGAACTGAAAAGACCCCAAAAACTTTGGGTGGGACACTCGTAGGTAGAGTAGAGGAACAAAAGAAAACGAAACCTGCTCTGAAATAAGAGTGTATAACTAGAACAGCTTTCTTTCTAAGGTTGTACTGCTAACAAGTCCCGCGTTGCTAATCAAAGCGGTCGATAGCAATACAACTTCCTATACCCTTTTTTACCAGCTCGAATGTCATGTGAAATAACATGGAAGCAACGAGAGAGGCTGGAAGCGGGGTATAAATAGTGAGCGGAAATAACTGCCAGGTGAACTCACTAATGACAAGGTGAAAGCAAAACCCGTGACGGAACACAGGAAAATCCGATAGATTACCGGTAAACGATAAAAACGAATAAAGCGACGTGGAGATAAGGGAAGAAAGGTCAGATCCATGACAGACATATATCATATATTCCATCGTATACAGTATATGTATCTGTCTGGACTTCTCAGACACACATACTGTATATTGTTATGGTTAGGACAAAAACACAATGGATCATCCTATCTTTTTTTTGCATCCAGATACAATGATCTTCCAGTTTAGTTTACAGAGAAATTTGTTTAATTTACTACCCAACTTTATCAGGCCATGGCATATCCTTTTAACTTGCCATTTCAGAGAGTTCGTAGTGGCTCACAGAGGATTAAGTTACAAAATATTTCCACTGGGAAAGAAAAAGTGTTTTATTTTTAAATCATGAAAGGTTAATATTTCAAGCACTGAACTAAAACACCATCAAATGAGCAATTAGCTTCACAATGTGTGACATGCTTTTAATTAAGAGCAATTATATCAAATTGTGAACTAGTTCTAATTTGCTCAGTGTAGATTAATCACAATGTATGACAACTAATATTTATCACAATAATTTACAAATATAAATATAGAAAATATATGAATATTTTAGGTGAAGCATATACAAGTGACTTTCTTTGGAAAAGATTACTGCCACAAATCCCTGTATCCCTACTTGCATGAAGCATCTGGACTATTACAGACACCTGCACAGTACTCGGCATTCAGATTCAATGCAGTTACTAATTTCTTATTGGGCTCTAGCTTGACAATATTTTGTTCCATACTATTTCTGTGTAATTTACAGCTTAATCTAGTACCACCCCCCAATTCCCATAGAGATCCATTCAAATGCAGAGGTTATAGTATTGCTTGTAAGAGTACCTGAAAATAAGATATCAAGAGTAGTTTGATATCCTTTTATACTCAGTCATGATATCATCACCTGTTTACCTGTGGAATGTTTCAAACAGGTGTTTTTTGAACATTCTTTTTTTTGCCCCTGTCCCAACTTTTTTGGAACGTGTTGCAGGCATCAAACTCGGAATTAGCATATATTTACAAAAATCAATTAAGTTGATACCATTAAATATATTTTCTTTTTACTGTTTTCAATTAAATATATATACAAGATAATTTACAAATCACTGCTTTCTGCTTTTATGTGCATTTTACATACTGTCCCAATGTTTTTGGAATTGGGGTTTGTACAATACCATTTTGAATACAGCTGAATAAACCAGGAAAAAATATATTCCATGAGTACATCTCTGTGAATCAACTTGAAATTGTGCATAATTATACTGAAATGACAAACTGTGATGGTAACAACGTGTGCTTCATTTTTAAATGATTTCTCAACAGGTGGTTTGATGAGAATGTTGTATTAGCACCCCTGGAGTACTGAATTACCAGCTATAAAAACAAGCTGTGTAGAAACTACAAAGACTCAAACACTAGAAATCAGATTTCACATTGTGTTCTTGATAGGAATGTCTCACTGTGTCAGAATAATTCCCAATTTGTATCTGTATCATAATTGCTGATGAGTTCACTGAAACTTTCCAATTATAGCATATTTTAATTCTGCTATGGTTCAGCTCATTCTGAAGAGATCTAAACAGTTTTAAATAATTATAGATCAATCACTAAGCTAACCTTCCTTGCCAAGATCCTATAAAAAATTGTTTAAAAGCAGTTATTTTATTTAAATAATTTATCAAAGATGCCTTTTCTGACATGTTGTTACTAATGCAGATCTTTAACTTGATCACTACTGGGAGGAATTCCACCTTTTGTTATCTGGCCTGTATTCTGACTGGATACTTAAGGTTGCTTTGATCGCTTATGCACCTACATCAGAGATATGGAGAGTACTGCTTTGGAAAGTGATGTGTGCCTAATTCATTTCTGAGTTAAGTGTGGAGCCCACCAACCCAGCTAATCTTATCTACCTTTGTGGTTCCCTCAGGTTCAGCGTGCGGTGACAGGAGGACTTTAGAACTGCTAATCAGTGGTCGAGAAGGCTGGATTTGTCTCTGCCAATACCTACATGCTGTCTCTCCACATTCTTACATTCACTGAAACCTCGATTATGCCTGGAAATACAGTGACACTGCCTGTCCTCTCCTCTACCTACTCCTCCTTCCACACTCCCAGACCCTTTGGCAGAGGGGGAGGCATAGGACTCCTCATCTCCCTTAAGAGGTGCTACACTACTTTACCTCTAGTTCACCTGAATGTTTCTGCCTTTGAATTTCATGCTGTTACTGTTACACTTCACACTAAACTAAACATTATTGCCCTCCAATACCTGCAGGTAAGATCCATGAGGAGGTGTATGCCCTGCTGAGCTCCTTCCCAGAGGATGGCATGCCACTCAAACTTGAACATCCACAATGAGAGTTAGCACTCCTGGAGTTCTCTCCTCGTTTCACATCTCAACTTCCAAGTTACTGCCCACCCACAAGACTGGCAACTTTCTCAGCCTCATTTTCGCCAGGGCCTAATCTGCAACCAACCGTCACCTCACCATACAGCTCAGAAGACCACTCGTTTTCCCTCTCTCTCCCCTCCACTTATGTCCACCCCATCCACCTACCTCGCTGCTGAAGATCTGGGGTGCGTCCCAATAAAAAAATTTAAAAAGCACCCTCCCTTCCTCCACTACCTCCTCCTCTACTCCGTGCCCCGGAAACGTTAATCTAATGTTGCTGATTACATCGTAATTACATATTAATGGTTACATATTAATTAATGTCTCGATGCAAATCGCAATGTCAGGTACATTGCAAATACTTGCACTCGAAACGTTCAGGCAGTTCTGCATACTTCCGGGTAGGAAAAGAGTGGTAGTTGGGGAGTGGAGCAAAGGAGATGGGGAGTGAAGAATATTGGGATGCACCCCTGGTCATCTACTTCAAGAGAGAAGGCTGACATTGTCAAAAGCTTATTATCTGCATCTCTTGCCAAGACTATCTGTCTCAGTAACTCAGTGTTCAAATCACCACCCTTCCATACTATTGAATATTCTTTTTGAGTAGACAGGATGAGAAAATATTTAAGTAAGCAAAATGTTCTCTAAATGTAGTATGCTTAAAACCCCTGAATGATACACTTACTTCCCGGTATTTGCTGAGTACACTTTTAAATAAGTACGCAAGCCTTTTGGTTGCGTAAACATGACAGGCAGCATAGCCTCCCTGACGTTTTCTTTCAATAATGGTATACAGTCAAGCCGGGAAGTCTGCACACCCCTTTCACCTTCTTCACGTTTTATTACGTTACAGACATATTCTACAATAGATTTAGATAGAGTTCATTTTTTGTCTCAAAATTCTACACAAAGTAGCCCATAATAACAAAGTGAATACAGGTTTTTAGACATTTGTGCTAATTTATTAAAAATCAAAATGTTAAATATCATATGTACACAAGTGTGTAAACCCTTTGATATGACACCCAAAAGTGAGCTGAGGTGCATTTTGTTTCCACTGATACTGCTTGAGATGTTTCTACAACTTAATTGGAGTCCACCTGTGATTCAATTCAATTGATTGGACATGATTGGGGATTGCCAACACCTGCCTATATAAGGTCCCACAGTTGACAGTGCATGTCAGAGCAAACTACAAGCCATGGGGTCAAAGGAATTATATGCAGACCTCAGAAACAGGATTGTGTCAAGACATAGATCTGGAGAAGGGTACGGAAAAATCTCTGCAGCTTTACAGGTCCCAAAGAGCACAGTGGCCACCATCATTCGTAAATGGAAGAAGTTTGGAACCACCAAGAATCTTACTAGACCTGGCCGCCCGGCCAAACTGAGCAATCAGGGAAGACGAGCCTTGGCCAGGGAGGTGAGCAGGAACCTGAGAGTCACTCTGACAGAGCTCCAGCGTATCCTTGTGGAGATGGGAGAACCTTTCAGAAGATCAACCATCCAGGCAGCACTCCACCAATCAGGCCTTTATGGTAGAGTGGCCAGACGGAAGCCCCTCCTTAGTAAAAGGCACATCACAGCCCGCTTGGAGTTTGCTAAAAAGGCACCTAGAGGACTCTCAAACCATGAGAATCAAGATTCGCTGGTCTGATGAAACCAAAATTGAACTTTTTGGCCTGAATACCAAGCGTCACATCTGGAGGAAACCAGGCACCGCTCATCACCAGGCTAATACCATCCCTACAGTGAAGCATAGCGGTGGCAGCATCATGATGTGGGGATGTTTTTTCAGCAGCAGGAACGGGGCGACTAGTCCTAATAGAGGGAAAGATGAATGCAGCTAAGTACACCGAGATCCTTGAAGAAAACCTGCTCCAGAGCGCTCTGGACCTCAGACTGGGGTGAAGGTTTACCTTCCAACATGACAACAACCCGAAGCACACAGCCAAGAGGACAAAAGATTGGCTTCGGAGAAAGTCTGTGCATGTCCTTGAGTGGCACAGCCAGAGCCCAGACCTGAATCCAATTGAACATCTGTGAAAAGAGCTGAAAATGGCTGTGTACCGACGCTCCCCATCCAACCTGACAGAGCTTGCAAGGATATAGCAAGAAGAATGGCCAAAAATGTCCAGAAACAAGTGTGCCAAGCCCGTAGCTTCTTTCCCAAGACGCCTTGAAGCTGTAATTGCTGCCAAAGGTGCAGCAACCAAGTATTCGGCTAAGGGTGTGTACAGATATGTAACCCCTAAATAACCTATTTTTGTCATATTTTCTAAAAACCTGTTTTCACTTCGTCATTATTGGCTATTGTGTGTAGATGTTTGAGGCAAAAAATTAACTCAATCTATTGTAGTATAAGTCTTTAACGTAATAAAACGTGGAGAAGTTGAAAGGGGTGTGCAGACTTTCCGGCTTGACTGTATCTGTCAAAGCAATGTAAGTTTTTCAGAATGTAGTTGGCCTGCCACAGAGAAAGCTTAAGATCATGGATGCATTTCATTGGAGCTTGTTTGGATATAAGCTTGGATTCATGGAACTGGAAAAATAATTCTTCCTCTATATTTACTAAACGGGTGGTTAAGTCCAGCTTTTTAAAAACACCAATGTTTTTTTCAGGTTGATATACATGAGCTGGCAGTGAAGCACAAAAGGTACACTTCAAATATGGGGGTCAGAATATCATATTTACTTAGAGTATTTCAAAACCCTAATATCATTATTTGGCGTATAGTTGTAAAAAGAATTTATGCTGCCACTTTACAAGTGATCTATAAGAAATATAGCCTTGGTGTGGATGGGAACTTGGCTGATAAAAGGCTGACCTTGGCATCATAAATATTTGGCCTTCACTAATTCACGGTCTGTGTACATCGTAACATCAGCCTTGGCTGACCATTTCGTAATTTAGAAATCTTTAGAAAATGACCTACAACCATATATCATGACGAGCTTAACATATAATTTAAAACAAATGCAAAGCAATAGCATAACAATTTTATTATTTTACAGGGATGGGAAGTCAGTCATTCATACCTAGAATCAGAACAGGCCTTGCAGCCCATCTGTTCACAGGGGGATTTGTCAGGAGGGTCAATGGTAGCCATGTGTAATGGTACCTGTCCCTTCATCACTTGAGGGGATCATGTGCCGTCTGTCCTCATGGCTGATCTAGGTTACAAGATCTAGAGACAAAGGCAAAACAGTACACCATACACAAGAAACACACAAGTACCAAAATCAAATCCATTTAAGCAATACAGCACAGTAACGCTGTTGGTGGCAGGGTACGTCTATACTGCCCATGTTTTTCATATCTCATTAAGCTAAAACATATATTTCAAGCACTTTTGCATCAAAAATGCAATATTTTAATTTAAATGAATATATTGCATTTAATATAATTACATTTAATTTAAATAGGCTGTGTAGATGAGAATTATAACTTTGTCACCCTGGCATCAATTCAAGTCATGACATGAATTTGTGCCTTGAAACACAATACTTCATCACTGGACCTCTAATAGTGTCAGCCTTCATCACACCATCCCGCATTTAATAGCCCTGCCAGGCCATAATTCAGATTGAACTGGGTAGTGTCAGAAGTGAGGTCGTGCATAAAACTGACCCGTGGCAGAAAGTTGGAGGGATTTGCAGGTCTGCTGGGCCATCCCTGCATACTGCAGCCAAAGTGCCAGATGAAGAGGAGGCTGCTGCATCCATCACTCCTGAAAACAGACCAACCCACATGTCCATCTTTGCACACATTAACCCCCTGTTTTATTGGCCAACTGGTGGTGTCCTCACCTCAACCACAACTTTAGGAGAGGTGCACAAACAACTGGCAGGGACACATCCCTACAGCCAAGCGTTATTTGCCTTTAGTGTTCCTTTCATCAGCAGACAAAATATTTACAGTGAACCATATTGGAGATGAAAGCTGGCAGTTTGCTTCCATCTCAATGAGCTAATATTTCAGACAGTTAGTAAAGGACAATGGAAAAACTGTTAATTTGCAGGTCTTACACTAACAAAATAACAATAATAATGGATTTTATAATAATAATAACAATAAGAAATATAGCTGCCCCGATACACAGGGTCCAAGCACACACAGGCTATAGTAACCCACTTGGCAAACGTTGGTAATGACCCAAATTTCAAGTTATGTGGTCATTTGCTTCATGAGTTGTGGACATTTCCACATTTTGCCCTGCAATCGCGCCACCCGATTATAAAGAATATATCCTTCTTTAAAACTTCCAATTTTCTCAACCTGGTGTCATTTGTCCGTGCATAAATGATTACAAGCTGCAGCTTTCACGGAGTGTTTTTTAATGGCGGGAGCTTGATGTTTTATGTCATCCACTCTCATAACATTTAGGTTGCAATGACAGAATCCTCAGTTACACCTGTGTTCGTCGGAGACGGCAGTAAGAACATGATGAGGCAGAAGCAGGGGTTGATGTGGTAGGGGAGCTGAGAGCTTCAAAACTATTTCAAAGGTGTTTATTTCATTGTTATAACACATTGACTTTGTTATCACAATTAAATAAACGTTGACATTTTGCTCGCTGCGCTGCCTCAAGCATGTTTCTTCCCCTCATGCGGAGGTGAGTGGGCGGGGTTTAGGATGGGAAATAATCTAGGAAAAAATGGAAATAAACAACTGTTTCTATAGGACCACTTTTCTTCTGTTTAAGGAATCAAATGCAACTTGTAAAATATCAGATGTCTGAATTGTTGAGGTCTCACACCCAAAGTATGCAAATAAAGAGGACATCAAGAGGACATCATGTTAAAACATCAGAGAGATGTGATCCAAAGCACAGAAGTAAAGACATGCTGAAACATTCTGAGGATGAGCGACTTTCTTATATGTATAACATGCGGTATGGCTCAACTTTAGTCTGCATTCCAAGACTGCATAAACAAGGAGTACTCTAAGATGTTAATGTATGGCATTCCCCTTATGGTGTGATAGCCAAGGCATAAAATCAGTGTATCTTAAGAGATAATAAGAAACCTCTGATCCTTCAGGAAGAGAGGGGAAAAAATACCTTATAATAAGAATGCATCAACTGGCAGTAACTAATGTGGTAGCTTGCATGAATAAATGATGTGAAAAGATTGTAAACTATTCCAAGAATATAAAGACTAATTTATCAGGTCCACTACATATGCACCTCCTATCTATAATATTATCCTAGTGTGTCGGGAAATAACTGTGGTGACACGATAGAAGAATAATATTCTTAGAATACGTTTTTAGAACCTCCATTTTCAGACCCTATATTTGCTTTCATTGTGTCAATATAGTTAAATGCATGACAGTAATAGGAGAGTGCACTCTGATGTGCTCAGAAACCATTTGCATAAATACGTTCAGAGCCTTCTGCATATACATGGGGTCTTAAGACACTATGGCTAATCTGGCATATGATTAATGAATGAGGTCAAGAGTAGTCTGTATGTGAGAGAGGAAAAAGATGGGGAGGACTGTAAGCATTATTATGTTTTGTATTTATTGTGTTTGGTCCATTACCCCTAGCAACAGCCTCTTTGCTGACCCTGGCCTCCTCGTGGAACATTTAGAGGGGATATGAAAAGCATGAATCGATCTGTGGTAATATTATGCAAATATATTATGTCTCAATTATAGAAAATAACAAAGAAGCATGTAATAAATATAGCAGATTTCAGTCCTAACAGGGGAAAATTGAGATTACCAGCTTCTGCACAAATGTAATTAGTACTCGTCATTTTTAAAGGATTAATACATACAAACTATGCAAGTGTACAACATATGTTAAATAGAATGAAAAGACATGCATAAAACAATGACCTGATATTAATTTCTTATTTAAAAGGAGTCAGGTCCATAAATTGCTAAATTTCCCCCCATTAGTTATTTCATGTCTGTTCTTAAAATGGTGTACAGAGGGGAGACTGTTTATGACCACAATGCTGCTGCTGCTTTTGATTTGGAGCAGGACCAAATCTCATCGGACTGTGGCTTCCTTCAGCAATGCAGTGGGGCGCGTCAGACAGGACTAGCTGGCTGGAGGAGAGACAGACCCGGGGAGATAAACTGCGGACTTCTGTGAAGCCAGCAATGTCTTTAGAGTATATTGGTTTGGAATGCCGTGCATCTCAATGGAAAGCAACCAGGAGAAATGGAGCATGATGCCTTAAGGGCGAGACAGCTGTTTGCAAGTCATTAGTCATCTCTGAAAATTATAGGTGTTTTGCCTTAAGGAAATGCTATTATTATAAGCCCATTTTATATTCAATAATTATATTAGAATTAGAAAAAGATAAAATAGCATGAAACTACATGATGAAACATCTTGAATGTCAGGCATATTTTAAGGCTCTCCTAATACTTTTGTTTCATCATCATAAAACCATACCTTTGGCTTCCCTATCCAGCCCTTGTTCCAGTGACGTACCCCTATCGCCCGACACGGTGGGTGTCCAGAATATGTTGAACTGAGTATGCTGGCAGACCTGCGATCATGCGAGGAGGGGGTAGGGTGGGACCAGAAGGTTGGTGACAATGAATCTGAGCATGGAAACATGGAAGGTGGGGTGGATTCTCATGGATCTGGGGAGCTGGAGACGATAGGCGGTCAGGTTGATCCGCCGCAGCACCTCGAAAGGACTTATGAGCCAGTTTACATGATTCCACATGCAGGGGAATGTGCTGGTGTGGACAACCACACTTTCTGTCCCAGGTGGAATGGGAATGGTACGTCGATGACAGTTAGCTTGTGTCTGGTGTCTGGCCGAGGACTGGAGAAGTGCCGAACTCACCCTCTTCCAAGTGCTGCGGCATCAAAGGACAATTGTTCTTCCCAACGGGACCCCCACATCTCCAACTCAGGGAACACAGCTGGTTGGAAGCCAAACTGGCACTGATAGTGAGATAAACCGGTAGATGAGCTTTGTAGGGAATTATGCACATACTCAGCCAATGGGAGTAGTTCGCTCCAGGAGGATGTGTTGTCAGATGCATAGCATCTGAGGAATGTTTCCAGGTATTGGTTGACCCCCTCCGTCTGCCCATTGAACTAGGACAGGCTTGCTGTAGCTCCTATAAGAGCAGAAGGATTTCCAGAAATGAGATGCAAACTGTGGGTATAGTACGTTTATATACAGAGATAATGCTAATCCAAACTTTTTTTAGTAGAAATAAAAATATATTTTTTATTTTTAACACATATTATGTCAATCATTTGATCTATGTCATGGCTTTCTCAGTTACCAGATATTAACTTAACTGGGCATTTATGGGATATTTTGGCATTTATGGGATATTCTGGCAGAGACAGTATCCAATTCTATTAACAAAGCTTGAGTTGACTAACTTTCTCATGGAAGAGGGGTGTCACATTCCTCCTGCAGAATACACCAAATTCTGATGAACTCTATGCCACCACGCCTGGCCACACTTGCCCAATTTAGTCACCATGCACCTTATAGCTATAGACAATTTGTGCCCTGAAACCTCCTTTAATGATCTGGGTCATTTTTATAAACCTGCTGTCTGGGGACATTCTTTTGCATCAGATTGGAAGATGAACAGTGCCAGCTATAGTAGTTTATCTGTGCTTGTTCTAAGCTTGGACCTGCAGCCATTTGCTAAACAAATGGATGGCTTTTAAAATTACTTTTGTTGAGAGAAAGAATTTACAGAGTGCAGATGGTTGTGAGTTGAAGCCTGCAGCCAGTTGTAGCGTCAGATGTATTTCCATTTTAATGAAGAACCTGGTGGGGATGAGTGCTGACAGGCTACTCCATTAAGACTCCTTCCTCTGTTTTAACCATATGGCTCCATGAGCACTGACAGTTTCTCAGTTGCTTATAGTATAATCATCTATTTTGTGTTGCTAAGATTCAAACTTCTCTAGTGATATGAAGTAAGACGATAAATAATGACAGCAGTGTGAGACAGAATTGCTGAAGACTAAGCTGCAAATCCTTTCAGTTAGTAATACAGTTCACATATAAATAAAACATCTTTATGTTTTTACATGAAAGGCACGCTATGATAAGGAGTTGATTTTGCACAAATTGCTTTATGGAATGCATTTAAAATGTGTGCGGGGAATATATGACAATATCTAAAAGTGTACAGCAACATCATTGAGCAGAAATAAAATGAGAAAAGATAAGTATGTGTAACATGTTCACGGTCTCCCTCAGTGAGAGAGGGAATGTGTGGGGTTCCTGCGGTGGTTGATGAGATAATAGAATAGAATAGAATAGGCTTTATTGTCATTGCACAGTTCCCCATACAACGAAATTAAGAGTGCTTCAGCTGACAGTGCATTAAAATCAGACGTAAATAATAATTAAAAACATTTAAGAGAAAAAAAAAAACAAAAAAAACAAAAAACAACAACATTAAGAACAGATAAGGACACATGACGCCTAGACGGGGGGCAAAAAAGCAGGAACAAAGCAATAATAAAATACAAATAAAATAAAATACTACTGAGGTAGTAAAAGAATATTGCACGTTGATATATTGTATTGCACAAGTTCATGTATTGCACTATCGGAGAATTAACGGCTGCTGCTGTGATTGTTTAGAGTCCGGACAGCCCATGGGAAGAAGCTGTTTTTTAGTCTGTTTGTGCGGCTCTTGATGCTCCTGTACCTCCTGCCCGAGGGCAGCAGGCTGAGCAGGTGATGACCAGGGTGGAGGTGGTCGCGGATGATCCGCTCTGCCCTGGAGAGACAGCGAGAGTTGGCTATAGCATCTAGGGAGGGGAGAGGACAGCCAGTTATCCTCTCGGCTGACTTGATCATCCTCTGTAGCCTCGTCCTGTCAGCTGCGGTGGAGCCAGCGTACCACACTGTGATGGCATACGCCAGTACGCTTTCGATGGTGGATCGGTAGAAGGTTACCAGCAGCTTCTCCTCCAGATTGTTCCGTCTGAGTACTCTCAGGAAGTGGAGTCGCTGCTGGGCCTTCTTTACCACCGCTGCGGTGTTGACTGACCAGGCGAGGTCCTCGGAGATGTGTGCCCCCAGGAACTTAAAATGGGGGACCCTCACCACACAGTCCCCATTGATGTAGAGCGGGGCAGGGGCAGTCTTATTCTTCCTGTAGTCAATGACCACCTCCTTAGTTTTCTTGGTGTTGAGGGAGAGGTTGTTCCTGGCGCACCACCCCACCAGCCGCTGCACCTCGTCCCTGTACGCCCTCTCATCATCATTTGAAATGAGCCCCACCAGGGTGGTGTCATCCGCAAATTTGATGATGGCGTTGGTGGGGTGGGTGGGAGTGCAGTCGTGGGTGTAAATGCCATACAGGAGCAGGCTCAACACGCGGCCTTGTGGGGAGCCGGTGCTGAGCGTCAGGGTGGAGGAGCTGTGTGTCCCGATTTTAACAGATTGTGGGCAGTTTGTGAGTAAGTCTTTGATCCAGGCGCAGGTGGATGAGGGGAAGTCCAGAGCAACCAGCTTGTCCACTAGAATGTCAGGAAGGATGGTGTTGAATGCCGAGCTGTAGTCGACAAAGAGCATCCTGACGGAGGACCCTGGATGTTCCAAGTGGCTCAGGGCAGTGTGGAGAGCTGTGGAGATGGCGTCGTCGGTGGATCTCTTTTCCCTGTATGCAAATTGATGTGGGTCAAAGGCAGGGGGGAGGCAGTCCTTGATGTGGGCTAACATCAGTCTCTCAAAACATTTAGCCACCACAGGTGTAAGTGCGATGGGCCTGTAGTCATTGAGACTCGTGATGTTGTTGCTTTTAGGGACCGGGATTATAATGGCCGTCTTGAGGCAGGGTGGGACTGAGGCCTGTGCCAGGGAGAGATTGAAGATCTTGGTAAAGACCCCCGAGAGCTCATTAGCACATGCCTTGATGACACTGGCAGGGATCCCATCCGGCCCTACAGCCTTCCTCGTGTTGACAGACCTGAACACGTGTCTCACCTGATGTTCCTGTAGGGTGAGTGGGCTCGTGGACTGTGGGGGCAGAACAGCTGAGTGAGGTGGAGTTGACTCAAAGCGGGCAAAGAAATGGTTCAACTCCTCTGCCCGACTAGCATCGACGCTGCCCGCCGACGAGGTGTTATAGTTTGTAAGGTGTTTTAGACCCTGCCACACCTGTCGTGGATTGTTGTCAGCAAGGTGGTCCTCCACCGACCTTTTGTACACCTCCTTGGCACCTTTAATGCCTCTCCGCAGGTCTGCTCTTGCCGCGCTGTACAGGGTTTGATCTCCTGACCTGAATGCAGTGTTGCGGGCTCTCAGGAGTGCCTGGACGTTGCTGGTCATCCAAGGTTTCCGGTTTGGATAAGCCCGGATCCGCTTGTCGACCGTGACCTTGTCAATGCAAAACTTGACATAGGATAGAGTGGAGTCAGTGAAGCCCTGGAGGTCCTGTTGTTCGAACATGCTCCATTCGGTGTCAGCAAAGCAGTCCTGTAGCTCAGGGAGAGCATCCACTGGCCAGGTTTTAACACACTTAGTAATGGGTCTAGTTTTCCTCCTGAGAGGAGTGTACGCAGGGATGAGGAGCAGAGAGAGATGGTCAGATAGGGCCAAATGAGGGAGGGGGACTGCTCTGTACGCATGCTTCAGGTTAGAATAGACACGGTCCAGTGTATTATGCCCTCTGGTGGAACATTTGACATATTGTACAAATTTAGGGAGGACAGTCTTTAGGCATGCTTGATTAAAATCCCCGGCGATGATATGGGCACCTTCAGGGTGGGCTAGCTGCTGTTTGTTTACAGTAACATGCAAGTGGGCAAGAGCTAGGCTAATGTTAGCATCGGGAGGAATGTAAACAGACGTGATGGATACCACTGTTAGCTCTCTCGGCAGATGGAAGGGTCTGCAAACAACAGTCATTACTTCGATATCCGGAGAGCAGAAGGTGCTAATGATCTTGCTGTTAGTGCACCAGTCATTATGGACATAAACACATAGTCCCCCTCCTCTGCTCTTACCGGAATCTCCGTTCCTGTCGTGGCGGTGGATGGTGCGACCGGCTAGCTGTACTGTAGCATCCGGGATCAGCTGATGTAGCCATGTCTCCGTGATGATTAACACACAGCAGTCCCGAACGGAGGCATTTGCGGTGATATGTAATTCCAGTTCATCCATCTTGTTGACGATAGATCTGGCGTTAGTCAGGAAGATGCTGGGCAGGGGGGGTTTGAGTGGTTGTTTCCTTAGCCTGGCTAGCAGGCCCGCTCGGCAGCCCCGCTTCTGCTTGCGCTCTCGGCGCCTTCGGCGTCGCTTGCTCTGGCCGACTACCATCCAGGCAGAGCCCGGAGGTCTGGCTATATCCAGCGGGATGTTGTTAGACTGCTGGAAGTCGCTCATGACTGGGATCTGGCATCGGAATCCAATACTTAGAAGCTCACTGTAGCTGTAGCCATGTTTGGCATGACACAACATGCTAAGACAGACTACATGAACAAACAACGCAATAATAATACAACTCGTCAGAGAGCTAAGAGCCGCTGCGACCGTGCGCGCCGCCATTGATGTAACACTGCGGAGCCGCATTGAATGATTGGGGAATTGAGTGAATGATTGAATGATTTGACAAATGGAGGATTGGATGAATGGATGGTACTCATTGGGAAATTGGGTGATTGTAAGGGGAATACAGGGGCTGGCTTCCCTGAGGGAACATATAGAGTGCACCTGGGTTAAGCGAGAGATCTGATGAGAGATGAGTGTGAGAGGGCGGATTGCCTTTGAGTGTGTGACGGTGGAGATTATTATTTTTTTGTTTGTTTGGTTAAGTTTTATTATTTTGTGTGAGTGTGCAGTAAGTGTGTTCATGTACAGCAGAACTTATCTGAGTGTGGCAAACAGCGGGAGTAAGCTGAAGCGGCCAGAGACTGTGGAGAAAAACAAACTAAACAGCTGCGTTATACCCGGAACTGACGGTCAACAACGACGGCGGACTGCAGAGCTGATCGGGGTGTTGGAGCCGTTGTACCAGGGAGATCTGGTGATGAGCTGTTGCTGGGGGAACTGACTTTCCCAGACCATAAGAGACGTGTTCAAAGCTGCAGCGTGTGTGTGAGTCTCAGACCGAGGCAAGCGGGGAACTGAGCGGCAGCGGGTGTGTCCTTTTCTCCCCTGTCAGAGTCAGTGTCCCGCATCTAACCCGGCGAGTGTGACTAGGGCGACAGTGTGCAGCGACGGCCTGTGTCCCGTGATTCGCCCGAGGGGTGGACAGTCTGAATCCACGTTGGCGACCACCAAGGCCGGCAAAAGCTGTCCTGTTGTGTATTTGTGTGTGTGTGACTATTTTGGCCGGACGGCTTGTGTTTATTTGAGTTTTTCTATATTTCTTAATTGTGGTAGTTCTCCCAGGGTTGCAGTGTGGGCAGAACTCCACAACACGTATTCTTTACATCTTTAATGTTGCTTGTTCGTGAGGTGGAATGATAGTTAGTATGGCTATTGTATGAATGTGAATACCGCCGTGTCTGTCTGTGTGTGGGCTTTTCCCCCGTAAGCATTGTGGGGCCGGGCGGCCGGCAACCCCCGAGGTGGGCTATTGAAGGGGTGATCACGAGTGTGTGTGCATGCCCTTTTTATAGTAGCCTAAGTAAGCCTAACGAGCACAGTGTGTCTGCATGTGGGGTGAGTGATAGTGTGTATTGCGTGTGGTGTGTGGGGAGGCACGCTTACCTGCGTGAGGGGTCGGCTTTGTCCGGCAGGATTGGAGAGAGAGAGATGGGGAGGGAAAAGGGACCCACGGACAGGCATAGCCTCTGTCAGATTGTGCTTGTGTGACCAATTTTTAAATTAACTTTTGTACCCAATAAAACATAATTTTTACCTTTTACTTCTGTCTGGTGTACTGTTTGGAGAGTGGTTGATTCCACAAAAACCTGGACCGGATTTGGGCACGGGATTTGCCCGTTTCAAATCGTGACATATGGACAGAAGACTGCAAACAGGATGTGAAGGTGAGGGCATTCTCGAGCATAGTGAGTAGAGCATAGACAACAACAGCGCAAACCAAACTACAGACGGTTTTCCCATTCTTAATTGTGCAAACATTTCTCTGGTGTTAATGAGAGCATGAAAAAGCAGCCACAGAAGTATTCTCTCAACCCAATGTCACAGCCAGTAGGAAGAATTTTAAGTGAGGGATCAGACTCAAATTATTCTAGAGTGACATCCAGGTCAGGGCCCATAACAAAAACCAGTCCTCTGTTCTCCATTTCTCCCTCAATGATGTATCACTTTAATGTATTTCTGTTCCTACCATACAAAGGCTATGTTTGCTATTAAAACATCTAGAAAAATCTTAATTTTCTTTCTTACAACATGTCTGTTTAGGATACTTTGTTCACTCAGCTTTACTAACCTTTGCTGAAAAATGACTTGAATTATTTAAAATATATATAGACTTAAAGGAAAATAATCCTTGTCATTATATTAACTTTGCATTGTTTTTCTAGACTGCTTTTCTTGTGGGGGCATGAAGAGATGTTGGTGGGGCACAAGAGGGGGATGTAGCGGGGGGTCCTCCTCTGGGGGGAGCCTTTTAAAACTAATTTCCTGTATTTCTACAGTACCGCACACAGGGCATTTTCTAAAATAAAATGTTTAATTTATGAACATTTTGAAGATTTTTTTCCCCCCCCAAAGCCCAAGATGAGATTTGAGATGCTTTCATATAAAGCTATAGGCTAATCAGTATATTAGTGGATAAGATAATTTTATTACATTTTAAACCCACCTCCACCCCCCTCATCTTATAGGAGGACCACTTTATTTATGCCCAATAATACCAAATCATTATCTAATCATATATGGAAACATGTATATTAAAGATGAGCTATATTCCTTCATCATTTCAGTCTCTTTGTGCTGTTTACATGTGAAACTACATTACTGTAACTGGCTCATCATTTTCATTTATATTTTAGCCATACTCTCCCTTCCCTTATGGAGGACAACTTTATCAATGCCCACTTAAATCAAATTATAGAATTTTACTTATTCCTTATTCCTTCATCATTTCAGTCTCTTTCTTTGTGCCATTTTCGATTTACATGTGAAACTAAGGTAGCCTATTGTAGCATAATTCGCTCATCGTTTAATTTATATACAGTATATACTGTATTATATCATTTTTTAATATATATTTTATGCCTGAGGTGCTGGGGGGCTTGCCTCTGTTGACGGCTGCCATTTCGCTGTTATTGTGATAGTGTGATGGGTTTAGTAGCAGTGAATCAAATGCGAAGGTAAGGTGAGGACCACTAAGGGAGTATAAACTACTAATAAGTAGAAAGAAAAAAGGAATAAATCCTAGTAGCTAAACAGCCAAATAATAATCAACCCAGGAAAATAGGGCGAACTTGAAAACACAAGTGAGAGCACAAAACAAAGTCTCCCGAGCTCAATACTAGAGCTAACACGGAAAACTAGAAAAGAAAAGAACACCTTCAGCACGTAACACTAAGACGGCCCATTACATTACATTACATTCCTTTAGCAGACGCTTTTATCCAAAGCGACGTACAGTAAGTGCATACAGAAAGGTCATCGAAGTAACTACAGAACAGATAAGAAAGCACATTCTTCCCATACAGTAGCAGCTATCCCTAGTAATGAACACAATGCAGTTCACAGTGAACTGGATAAATCAGCTCTAATACAATTCTATTCTAACTATTATAAACTTGACTATCTTGAGTACACAGTTCAACAAGAACACAAACCATGAGGTCCTAGATAAGTATTAGTCCAGGTGGAGTCTGAAAAGGTGCGTTTTCAGGCCACGACGGAAAGTAGGCAGGGTTGGCATGGAACGTAGGGGAATGGGAAGTTCGTTCCACCACTGGGGAGCTAGGGTGGAAAAGCTCCACAGTCGGGATGAGCGAGTACCATTTACACGGAGGGGGGAAGTGCAAGTCGCCCTGCAGTAGATGAGCGAAGCGGTCGAGCAGGAACATAGTTCTGGATCAAGTCCTGCAGGTAGACAGGGCCTGTCCTATTGGCTGCAGTGTAGGCCAGGGTCAGAACTTTGAACCTGATCCTGGCTGCAACTGGCAGCCAGTGGAGTGACCTCAACAGGGGGGTGACATGTGAAAATTTCGGGAGGTTGAACACAAGCCGGGCAGCTGCGTTCTGGATCAGTTGGAGAGGCAGGATGGCGCAGGCCGGTAGGCTTGCGAGCAGGGAGTTACAGTAGTCCAGGCGTGAGGTGACCATGGTCTGGACCAAAAGCTGGGTGGAATAGGTGGTCAGGTACGGTCGAATCCTCCTGATGTTGTACAGGAGGAACCTGCAGGACCATGCCGTCGCCCTGATCTGGTCTTTGAAGTTCAGCTGGTCGTCCAGGACCACCCCCAGGTTATTTGCAGAGCGGGAGGCAGCCACCACGGTCCCGTCAACGGTGATGGAGAGGTCAAGTAGCGGGGAGGTTTTGTGTGGCATGAAGAGGAGCTCTGTCTTGTCGAGGTTGAGCTTCAGGTGATGGGTAGTCATCCACTCAGAGATGTCGGCCAGACAAGCAGATATCCTCTCCTTCACCTGTTGGGTAGAGGGAGGGAAAGAGAGGAAGAGTTGAGTATCGTCACCATAACTATGGTATGAGAAGCCATGTGAATTGATTACTGAACCAAGAGATTTTGTATAGATGGAGAACAGCAGAGGACCCAGTACAGATCCCTGCGGGACTCCTGTAGACAGGGGATGGGGTGCAGACACAGAACCCTTCCAAGAGCACATCTGCGTCCTCCAGAGTCTTGAAGGACGACAGCGTGGCGATAGGTTCGGTACGGGGGATGTGGGGTGTCACCTGGGGTGTGAAGGAGTTGCGAATCATGGCCACCTTCCCCTCAAAGTGGGTCAGGAAGTCATCTGCAGAGAGGGAGGAGGGTGAAGGGGGTGGAGGGGGGGTAAGCAGGGAGGAGAAGGTGGAAAAGAGTTTCCGTGGATTAGACACACATGCATTAATTTTTGTCTGAAAAAAAAATTTCACCATAGAAGGTGAAACAAAAGTGAAACCACTAAAGAAAAAGTCTCAGTGAGAACAGCACGGAAAAAATAGCACAGTGAAGCTAACAGGAGGAAAATTATCCTATACCTGAATAATAAGCTAAGCAAGTCCCTTGTGAACATAAAACAAGTTTAATATCACGAGGTCGCTTGTACCTGGCTATACCTGGCTCAATGTAATACGGAATGACAAAGAAGCACTGGGGAAGCGGAAGTGAAGAGCTACCCTGCAGGCCGTAGCACAGGTCAAAAGAATGATAGGCGAGGTGAATCAAAACCCCAGAACGGAACGTGGAAAAAATCTGATAGATTCTCAACCGGAGGGAACGGACGAGAACCACAGCGGAAAAGGAAAAAAATAACCCACGAACCATGACAGATAGAGAATGTGAGAGAATGAGATACAGATATGATAATGTATTTTAATATATGTGAAATATTCCAAAGTTTGAGGAAAGCTGGGCTGACTAGCCAACACGCAGTAGGCTAGCTATCACACACACACAGGCGCGCACACACACGTGCAGCCAGCTAATACAATGCTGCAGATGTTTCGCAGAATCGCAGCTATAACTAGGCTAGATGCAACTATCCTCAACTCACTGAGTAAGCTAGGCTAGCTAATATTATATCCTAAGCAATGCGTAAGTTAGTTATCAAGAAGAGACGGCATAGACTGATCAAAGAAACTGACCTTTTTTCTCTCGCTGTGTCTCCGAGTTTTATATGGCCAAACTAACTAATCAGATATTAGAGAAATATATTATTTCGATGTGGCCCCCCTAGACACGGCCCTAGAGTGGAGGCTGTTCTAACAACAAAGAGGGGACCAAATCCACAATAATGCCCATGATTTTTGAATGAGATGTTGGATGAGCAGGTATACATGTACTTTTTGGCCATGTAGTGTATTACAACTTCAATTTTGGGTACTCTTATTATTTTAATGTCATAATCTAAATGAATCTTATTTTCACTTCATCTCCAAAATTCACATTTTAATTTATGTTCATGTGTGTGAGAACCCTGATATACTGTATATACTGTATATACACCACAGTATATATATATATATATATATATATATTATATATATGTCTTTTTGGAAGCACTGCACACATTGGGTTCATTCCAATCGCTTATTTTATGTATCCTTGTCTCTTAGGCCCTCGTGTGACCTCAAAATCAATCAAGGTCAGCTGTCTTTTAGGATGTTCCAATTCGTTAAATGCTCCGTGGAGGAGCGAGGAGCAAGGAGGCTTCTGGAGAAGCATGCTGAGGCAAATGTGGACATGTTAAAGTAAAGAAGAAGTTTCATCAAAGATAAAAACTATTTTTCTGTTCCACAATATTATAAATTTTATGATTCAGGATTTGAGAGGACTAATACCATAGATAATGACTGTACTACTTAGTTTAAACCAAAATGACAAAAGTGTGAGACGTTGTATATTTGTGATGCGTTTTCATATTTCTTCTACATTTTTGGTTGGAAAATTTTACAAAAATATAAAAGCTACTACAGTCTATAGTGTATGTATTGTGGACCATTAACCTAAATCATCTGAGGAAGTTTGAGGGATAAATTTATTTATATTTTGGTAGTTAGCACATCTGCTTCTGCTACTGGCCCAATTCTGTTTCTGTTACTCAACCATTTCTCTTACTTTCTTCTATTTTCCAATGTGGATATAAACAGATCAATGAAACAATGTCAAATTATAAATGCCAGTCTGTTATAAGGGGTCAGTATATGTCTCTTGACTACATATATATATATATATATATATATATATATATATATATATATATATATCTCATAATAAATCAAATGTAATAAAGGGAGACGCACCTCTGCACAGAGCCAGCAGTTACTTGGCATGCTACCAGCATCCGCAGTACCCCTGAATGGCAGCTTTGATGGACATTATTAAAACCATGCTAGTAAGATGACAGGGGACAGGCTATCCTTTTGGAGAAATTATCTTGTGCAAACCTAGTTTCGCAACAAATTTAGAAATGGGAACTGCAAACTGCATCAGCGTTTGGTTTTAGGGTGATAAATATAAAGACCCCTTTTAGACTGAAGAGAGATGGGCAGGAAGGTATTTCATATATTTGCTATGCAGCTTCCACATTGCCCTTCTGCAAGGGGAAGTAGTGTTCTCTAGCCTGTGTTGTCCAAGCCTGAAATGGGTACATTTTGCATTAAGGATATTATATTGTAGCGAGCGCATCTAAAGACAGACTAGGCGGATTGTAAACGGTACACCTGTCTTGTTTAATTTAAGCCATTTACCAAGTTTCTGTGATGCTCACACCTGGAGTTACAAAAGCTTAAACAGAGCACCCTCTAAATAGGTGAGAATTGACCAAAATTTCCATCTGCGCCAATGGGTTAATAACCCTGATGCACTTTCGGTTTAGAAGACACCTCATTTTTTTCTCCAAAATCTCTCTTAGAAATATGTTATGAAACCAAATATATTACCTGTATATAAAGCTACAACTGTTTTCTGATTAACCCTGAAGAGTTTATCTTGTTACATTTCTCCAAAGTCCCATACAGTAGACATTTCCACAGTGACCACCTATCAAACTTATGAAATACGTTGCTGTTGTTATGTAAAAATACACGTGCTTTTGTAATTTAAAAAAACATTTAAATGCATTAGGATATTTATTTTATGCATATTATGTATATACTGTGTGACTATTCTGAAATAAATGTATTCCGTTGCAAATTTCTGAATGACACAGCCTCTTCTTCAATTCTAACTGTAAACCATGGGTGTGCAGTGAATTATATTTGAGATATTGACACTAAAATAAGACTAGTAGAAACTAAGTGGAAATGGCCTCTGGATGTAGGGGGAAAGTAGGGTTCAGAGGACCTTCAGTGAAAAGGAGGGGGAAAAAATAACAAACAAAAAATGAACAGACTCCCACTCTCAATACTGGAGAGCAAATTGGGGAGCAAAAGGAAATGAGGAGAAACTAAAGCGAATAAACGGGCGAAACTCGAGTAATACAAAACTAAAGGAAAACGAAAGTAAACCTCTCGCTCTCAGGAGAGAGAGCAGTAAGAGTAAACAGAAAAGCAGAAAGACAAACAAAACTGTCTAGCAAAACTGGTAAAAACCCAAAATGAAGGAAAGAAAATGCAAAGAGAAAGAAACCTAAGTAAACACAAAAGCACTTTCTGAAGTTCCCTTGTTACACAAAAGCAGGGCAATAGTGTAAAAAGGTCTTCTATGTACCAGAACTAAACCATACCGGCTTCGTATACAATGAAATAATGCTGAAGCGCCGGGAAACAGAAATACGGGGCTTAGATAGCCGGCAGGTAACACAAACAGGTGCAAGGACTGAGTGCCGGGATAAAATGAAACACCGGAACGGAAGACGGAAAATCCGATAGAGTGCCCTGGTGTCTCTAAGAGAAAGAACGACTGCAGAAATAAAAGGAGGCTGTCAAGACCATGACCCTGGAGGGCCACAGTTAATATGGTTAAGCAGAGCAACTACAAAAGGAAATGTTTCCATACAATATGGTGTTAATGTTGATATGAGGGCACCCATGTTTAACCTCTTTGTGCAGAGGCTTTATTTCGCCAATTTTTGTTTTTGTTTTGTTTTAAAGCTTTTTAACTCCCTATGTCAATGTTACACAAACACAAATAATGGCTTAAATTAAAGAAGACCCTTGACATTTATACGGTGGCTGAGAAGTGCAAAACACAACGACATTTCACAAAACACAACGACATTTCACAAAACACAACGACATTTCACAAAACACAACGACATTTCACAAAACAACGACATTTCACAAAACACAACGACATTTCACAAAACACAACGACATTTCACAAAACACAACGACATTTCACAAAACGGAAAGGGTAGGACAACACTTCTTGTTTGTGATTGGACAGAACCCAAGCCCCTCAATGTAATTTTCTTTCACAAAACGGAAAGGGTAGGACAACACTTCTTGTTTGTGATTGGACAGAACCCAAGCCCCTCAGCGAAATTACGAATCCTACTATGGCCATGCCAAGACCCGCCCTCCTCTGTCTCTGATTGGCTGGTCGTTCTGTGCGCTCTACCCACCTCATCTTCTTCAGTCTAATGTCTTGTTTCCACTTGCACATTCGACCCGTTCCAGAGCCGCGCTGGCTCGACTTCTGAGCATTTCCATTAGTTCAAATTCGAGCCGCGCCAACAAGACCCACTCCAAAAACGGCCCGATTTGTCCTCTGGTGCTGGCTCGAATATAATGGAGCCGCCAGTGCGTTGCTATGGTGATTCACCACAGCAACGTAGCCGAAGAAGACGCGCTTACTCACTTTGTCGGCTGTTTAATAACAACAACAACAACAAAATGGAAAAAATAAACAACCCGTGGGGTTTCGAGGAAGTCCAGGCCCTTTTAATGATTTGGGCAGACGAGTCGGTTCAGCAGCAGCTGAATTCATCGCTCAGAAACGAGAATAAATAAATGTTAATTGAAAAAAAGAATCCGATCCAGTAGGAAACTATTTTCTATGCCTATTTTGAACCGATCCAACGATCGCGGACTCTGCTGGTTTAAACAATTGAATGTGTTTAGCGAAGATCAATCCACATAAATAACGACTGGGAGGGAGGCTTTTTGTGATAACATATGTCTGCGCTGACAGATACGTTGTTGCTTTTGAAGCAACATATTCCACAACACCAACACAAACAAACGCAACTCGTAGTTCGCCATGTTATAATAGCTAACATTAGCAAGGTACTTTGGAACAGCTGTGTCGCGTTACATAGCACCGATACATAACGAATCTCTGGCGGAGAACCAGCTCGGATTAATGGAAAAGCAATTTGAGCCGCGCTGTACGTCTCGCATTTGGGTTGGGTTGGCTCTGGAACGGGTCGAATGTGCAAGTGGAAACAAGACATAAGAACGCGCTCGATTGCCCTGTTCTCGAAATTCAGGGAGGTAAACGTTACAGGATAAAACGTACTGACATCCATAAGCGTATGTTTTTAATAAATACCACCAATGTTGATAACAGTTCTTATATATTCTACTATTCTAGCACAATCTAGCTCGTTTCTACTGTTCTAACTAGTGCTAGCTGATCACTGAGGGGAAATCAAGTTTAATAAAATAAATGAATACATTACGTTTTTTAGTAAATACCACCAGTGTTTCGCAGTGTTGATAACAGTTCTTTGTGTCATTGAAAAGTCATTAGTCACAATGTTCATTTTCACAAATCTATACAAAACCTGATCTCATAAGTCTGTTCACTTTCCTGCAACGCTGAGGGTTTTATTCTTGGTTTTATGACATGCAAGGTCATACAAGTTTTCCCTGGACATGTTTTCTTATGCCTTGTGTGCATGTAGGCCTAAGTGAGTTTGTTCACAGGCAGATAGAAGACGGTTAAACCCGATAATGGAACAGCAATAAAGTGTGACCATATTTGGTCCCTTTATGTACAATAACTATTCCAGCACACTGTAACATCCTATGTGACTAATTACTTTTCAATGAGACACATAGGATAATTGTTATCAACACGGGCGGTATTTTTTTTTTTTTTAAACGTATGCTTATTTAACTTGAATTCCCCTCCGAGTGATCAGCCAGCTGATTTTCTAGCTAGCACTAGAATGTGCAATGAGACACATAGCCTAGAACTATTATCAACATTGGTGGTATTAAAAACGTAAACTTATTTTAGGCTAATGGATGTCAGTACACGTTTTATGCTGTAACGTTAGTTAGGCTACCTGAATTTGCATGCAATTTCGGAAAATAAGTTACTGCAATGCGCTCCAGCGAAGAGAGTCACCTTAAACTCAAACAGAGGGTTGGGTGGGTAGAGCGCACAGAACGACCAGCCAATCAGAGACAGAGGAGGGCGGGTCTTGGCATGGCCATAGTAGGATTCGTAATTTCGCTGAGGGGCTTGGGTTCTGTCCAATCACAAACAAGAAGTGTTGTCCTACCCTTTCCGTTTTGTGAAATGTCGTTGTGTTTTGTGAAATGTCGTTGTGTTTTGTGAAATGTCGTTGTGTTTTGTGAAATGTCGTTAAAGGCGTTTAAGGCCATGCCTTAAAATAATTTATTTTCATAATGAATTTGTAAATTATGGGTAGTGAATACACAACCAACGATTCCACCATTCTAGTTTACTGTGAACTCCTGAGAGTCAAATATGGGAATAAGGTAAAACTTTAGATTTTCTGGTTCCCAAATGTCTTGTCTGCATGTGTACAAAATATGAAACTGATATGTATTACTGCTCAAGTCCCAAAAGGCAATTTGAAATGGTGTACCATGGCGTCCAAAAATCTATCCAAAATGGATAATTGTGCATCACAGTAATTCAGAAGATACAAATCTTTCAACAGATAAACTCTTTTGACCCATTGGAAATATATTTGCATCCAGATCATTAGATAGTTTTCAACTTTTGCAAAAAATTAGGGGAATGGATATAGGTGTCCTAGCCAAAACCCATGAAAACCTATGCAAAGCTATCCAAACATGAACACAGCTTTATTGTCCATTTGAAGCACATTATTATGTCTTATAAGGAGGCAATTAATGAGGGGAATTACCCTTATATAGTACATTTCTTAGTCTCAGTTTAATTTCCAGTGACAAAAATGCCAAACACAGCCCCATTCTGGTCATAAAAAGTAATTTATTACCAACTAGTCAGACTAACAATGAGAACATGCACAAAATGTACAGGGTCATATGAATTACTACAACTATGTTTTATATGAACATACGCCAGCCAATGGATTATTATACAAGACAACTAGCTATCATGTCATTGTAAGGATCTGTGTTTTGCTGGTTATCTGTATCTTTATTTTGAATGTATTGTTTATTCGTAGTTCTCATCTGACTTGTTTATTTTCTGGTTTTTCCTAGTTGTCCTTTGTCTGCTTGTTTACTTCTGATCTGTCACTCCCTGTTTATGTCTCTGTACCATTCGGGTGATCTCATTGGTGTTCGGGTTCCCTCTTGCTTCACACCTATCTCTGTGCACTTAAATTTACTAATTACCACTAACATACTAACGATAGATTAGATCTACTAACTCCACTAACAGACTAATTCGTATATACTTACTAATCATACTAACGGCAGGGGTGTGTATAGTTACTAATCTCACTAACATATGAGAGCGCACATTTTCACGCTGTTCTGTCCTTGCTAATCATTCCCAGCTGCATCTGATCTTCTCTCCCTGTCCTCTTAATCTATGCACGATTTCCTGAAACTCCAGGTCATCTGTTATCGTGTGTATGTTTGGAATCCAGTCCGCGTCTTCCCTAGTTGTCTCCGTGATTGTTTCATTGTTTCCCAAATGTATTTCAATTGTCTCGTTTGGATCCCCGCCCTTTCACACACCTGATTCCCTTTGTGTCATTTGTACATCATGCATTTATACCTGCTGTCTTTGTTCCTCGTCGCTAGTTCGTCTTCTAAAGATTGTTAATGTTTATCTGTTGCCTGTTTCTTCCTCCGAGTTTATATAGCTGTTTTTTCCGAGTCAGTGTTCTTGTGTCTAGTTGTTGGTTTTTGTTGTTCGTTCTCTTGTTTAGTTTTTCGTGTTATTGATTTTCCCGGTTTCGACCTCAGTCCGTGTTCTCGCTACCCTGCTACTGGATTCTGATTTGTACCTCTGCCGTGCCTTCCCGTAATCGAACCCTGCCTGTCTTGACTTCCCCCTGGACTTTGATTTTGTACCTCTCTGGAAATAAAACATCGTTTTTGTTCATTCCTGCCTGCTATTGGGTTCCTGTTTTCACCGGACATAACAGTCATCTGTTATATTATCTATGCCTGTGCACCAAACATAATGAATGGCTAGGCCACACATGGAAGCTTCTACTATAGTGTAGTATAAATTCCTAGTAACATTACAGTCTAGCCGTAATAGATTGACAGTTCACCACCATTGTCATTACTTATGGTATACAAATCCAGGTCATCTCAGCAGGGACTTTTTTTTCCAGACTCTCCATACTTTATCATTGAGTCTTGGGCAGGCTTAGCTTATAGCTAATACCTAATAGGTTGCTAGCTAACTAGGCATAAACGAAACTAATACAGACTACCTTTAACTCTGAACTCGGCTACACTACTGCAAAACTGTCACAATATGAACTACATAACACAACCTAGCTAGCCTTTATGTGGCTAGCCAGCTATACTACTATGAACACAACACCATAAAGCACGTACTTTGTACACGTGGCAACACTTAGCTATGGAATCCATGCTTTCTGCTTCAGATGAAGAGTCATGAATGTAAATCTCCTCATCTGAATCCAGACTACACAATTCAGCAGCCTTAAAGGTCCCATATCATACAATTTTTTATTATTCTACAATATCTACCAAACATGTTGATAAGTTTTTTTAAGGAAAAAGGTTTTGCAATATATTTTCTAAAATATAAATCCAGTGAGTTTTTTACTCTTGCAGCTGAACGGTTCCGTTTTTTTTCACATGCTCTGCGTTGATTGGCTAACTGACCCGGAATCACAATCACACTCTTGCCTACACTACACTTTCGCTCCGAAAAACCGAAAAAACTAATTAAAAAAAGCAAACGAAGACATTAAAGAACATATTTTTTACAAGGCAAATACATGTAACATATATACAATATAGCGATTACCTCTTAAGTGTTTAAATTATAGTTAGCCTGTAGGCTAACATTACTTTTCAAGCAGTCGAAGATGCATCCCTGCATGCTTTCAAATGTATCCTATAGATCAACAAATGCGACATTATTTACGTGTTCCCCCTTTTGCAAGCTATTGTTTTTAAGCATTCGTCTGAATTATTTTTGGTAAAATACAGCCACACTTTAGACAGTTTTGCTTTTAGAAAATTGACAGAGTTTAACGTGAGCTGGCTTGCTAACAGTAGGCTACCTGCGGTCACTGACTGAGCGTAACATTAGCAATCGGAAGCTTGTGCATTGTATTTTACAGTGGCACTGAAATCTGCGTTGGATTCTGTTCGGTAGGTAATGAATGGTATCGGTCGTATGGGTTAACGTTACAGGACTCCATTCGCAACCAGGCAGCTTTGCTCGATAGCTGTAGACTAACGTTAAAGCTGTAAACGTCGAAGCGCTTACTATTGTAGCTGGAAAGAATGCCCTGACACAGCACATTTAACATGGCCAGTTTTCCTTGTCATGAACTCTCCACTTGCTCGTAATTATACTCTGTGGTGATAGAAGAATGGAAAGGCTGGCTACAGAACTGTATATCTACCCTGTTCTTTAGAGGCTGAAGGAGGGCGGGTTTATGCAAATGACATCTGGCTGTTTTCACAGGAGTCCAGTAATGACGTCACAGCTGAAGCCAATTCTGAACAGACTTTTAAGCCGAGTGATTTTTTTTTCTTATGCAACAACAAAAAATGGCAGGTAGTACCAACTTAATATTTTACCAGCACATAAATATCATGATACACTGCATATAAATGCTAAAAGTAGCTAAACTCTTTAAAACCTCTTCTTAAAACCTTTAAGGACGGAAAATCTTTTTGTTGCTTCACCATTGTACAAACAAAACAATTTCTCACCGGTGGTCACTACTCGATGCGTATAACGCACCTTTGTCAGTCTGCACCAATAGGGGGCCTGTGCAAAGGGGTTAATCAAATTTAGCATTATTTGTTATAAGAGCAGTAAACAAATGCATTAGAACAGCTAAAATATGAACACAGAATTTAGTGACAGTAAAGACTTGAGGGTAGTCTTTGAGGGCCTAGCAAATTTTATATTACAAGCACATTCCTAAACATTGACTACATGAATACATTTAGAATACATAATTAAGTCTCGAGAGTGTGAGCTCATTCGTTAATTTATTATCAAATAAACATATTGAAGAGCATGAAATTCCAAATCAACAAGGACACATTATATATCTGGCTAAAAATGATCTCTCATTTCTTTCCCTTAACTTCACAGTACTTCAACTTTGCCAGTTAAGCGATCTTTTAATAGAACCTGTGGAGTTAATTCATATAAACCAGCCATTACAAAGCTAGCTTTACCATCTTGTCAGATCACATCAATGGCACTAGGCACGTGCTTGTGATGAACAAACAGGCCAGCTCTCATCCCCAGCCATCATCTCCCTCAAAATCAATAGTCAATCCTCTTTCATCACTGTTGCATGCCGGTCTAGGTCAAAGTCACTTTCACACATTTCACGATTTATTGAGTGTGGCAATCCCAGGGAAATCCTATCATATGTTCATCTCTAACCCTCAGATTTGTTCAGAAGCCCTCCTACTATATCCTTAAACTAAACGTTTGGATCCTGCTTTTTGTGACAATGAAATGTAGCTAATCAGTAAGTTTGAATGGAATGCTAACCCTTTGGCGTATATGAACATGCCAGTGTGTCCATTCTTTTCTTTCCATAAGTACTGGGCGTGTTTAAAATACATTTACCCTTTACCATTTAAAATACATAACGGTTAAATAGGAATCACTACTCATGTTATCTAGCAAGTATCTAATAAGACAGCTAAAATACTTCAATAAAATAGATTTGGTGAACACATAAATCATGAACAACAGTGAATTATGTTACTCCATGGCAGGATATCATGAAAACACAACTAAAGTGTTACAGCAGTACTCAGGATAGGACCGAAATGCTGATCTGTCCAGTTAGGAAGCGTAAACTATTGTGAAAAAATTTCACCTGCTTTGGTGCAAATGAAAGTGACAACAGATGGACAGGAGAGGCAACAGCAAGACAACCCCCAAAAAGTAAATGGTTTTGCCGGTGGTGGCCACAGACCATTTTTCTCTCCTTATCCTTCCCGACTGATTTTTCTCTAGTTTCGCATTTTGCTAGTGCCCTCGCCACTACTGGGAGCATGAGGCGGTACCTGCAGCCCATTCACTTTGCACAGGTAGTCCAGCTCCTCCAGGATGGCACATCCATATGCGCCGTCGCAAGAAGGTTTGCTGTGTCTCCCAGCACAGTCTCAAAAGCGTGGAGGACATACCGGAAGATGGGCCATTACACGAGGAGAGCTGGACAAGGCCGTAGAAGGGCAACAACCCAGCGGCAGGACCGATATCTGCTCCTTTGTGCGAGGAGGAACAGGAGGAGCACTGCCAGAGCCCTACAAAATGACCTCCAGCGGGCTACTTGTGTGCATGTTTCTGACCAAACTGTCAGAAACAGACTCCATGAGGGTGGCATGAGGGCCCCACGTCCAGCACCGTGCAGCTCGATTGGCATTTGCCAGAGAAAATCATAATTGGCTGGTTCGCCATTGGCGCCTGTTCTCTTCACAGATGAGAGCAGGTTCACACTGAGCACATGTGACAGACGTGAAAGAGTCTGGAGACGTTGTGGCGAATGTTATGCTGGCTGCAACATCAGGGGCGTAGCATGACATTCTGGGCCCCGTGCAAATGCAGTCTCTCTGGGCCCCCTTCCCAATGCAAACTCTTTAGTTCGGGCTTTCTGGGGGCCCCTCCCCACCTTGGGGCCCTGGGTGGTCAGGTCCACTTGTCCCCCCACTACGACGCCCCTGTGCAACATCATCCAGCATGACCGGTTTGGTTTAATTGACTTGGTAATACTGTTAGGATTAAGTGTTCCTTTAATTTTTTTAAGCAGTGTATATAAGTGCCCACCCAGGGCAGCAGGCAGGAGATCAGGAATGGGCAGGCAGGAAACAAGGCTGGGCAAAAGCAAAGTCCAGGAGCAGGCAGGACCGGGGAATCTGTCAGAGCAGGGGATCAGGAGGACAAAGGGCAGGAGCAGGGCTAGGACAGGGAAGGGCAGGACAGGAGCAGGCTGGACAGGCAGAAGAACAGGAGCAGGGCTGGAGCGGGGCTTGGATGGAGACGGGCAGGTGGGCAGGAGGACTGGGGCAGGACTGGACGAGGACAGGCAGGGTAGGCAGGAGAACAGGAACCGGACGGGTACACAGGACTGGGAACAAGGAGCAGGCAAGGAGCAGGCAAGGAGCAGGCAAGGAGCAGGCAAGGAGCAGGCAAGGAGCAGGCAAGGAGCAGGCAAGGAGCAGGCAAGGAAAGGTGCTGGAAAACAATGAGACAAGCACAAGGCAGGGCACAAGACAATCTGGCACAGAACAAAGAAATGGGAGAATATATGCCAGATTACTAATGAGACAATGAGGAACAGGTGAAACGAAACAACATGAACAAACACATATCAGGTGCGGGAAGTGGAGACACGAAATGGAGGGAGAAAGGGAAAACACGGAATTAATTACTTTTTAGAAGTAGCTTTAGCAGTATGCAGTTGTGGCTAGAACTCTAAAGATTCAGTATGGTTAACTGTAACTATGTCGCTTTGGATAAAAGCATCTGCTAAATTACTGTAATGTAACGTTATTCTTAAATTTCAGACTTATTTTTACATCGAAATGTGTTAACTAACAGGCGCACTTGTGAGGGCAATTATTTGTCGGGATGTGCTGTAGCCTAAATACCCAAGCAATGCATCCTTCAGGACTTGTTATCTTGTTTACACATATGCAAAACTTAAAAAATAAATATGTGGTAGAAAACTAGAATATACATTTTAAGCTAAAATTAAGTAGTTCCCCGAACATACATGCTACTCTCTATAAAAACATTGAGAGATGGTATAAGAAATGTATAAAAATATATAATATAATTCTAATTAACATATATAATTTTTATAAAACTTTGCAAGTATGATCATATATGATTTTTACAGACCTTTTGCATATGGGTAGTTAAATACAAGATTTATGTGACAGAATTATAGTCCAAAAGGGTTCTGTTTTTGATCTTCATTAAAAGTAAATCTGGCTTTCTTAATAGCCAATGCCTATCCATCCACAGACCTCATCACACGTAACTGCAGTTTGATGTAATTTGCATGTCTCACTTGCATAAAAACAATGGGACCAAGAAGCTCAATAGAGCTAGTACAGTCTACAATTCAGTGAACAGGGTCATCTGCTCCCAAGAATATCTAAACCCTTGAGGGATCTTTGGCACAGGGGCTACACAGCTATTTTAAAACCATGAGCACCCCTGTTCTGCAATTTAAAGGTAGCAATTCCCACTCTGAACAACCTTCACATTTTGTTCTGAAAATGTGTGGTGACACAACAGCTGGTCATCACGCATCACTATTAGAAGGCTGGAACAGTATTTAAAGGCAAATAATCTTTAAAATAACATTAAACAGCAATATGGATGTCTAAGTTGTCTGTTAGTTACAGCACTACTGCAATGAATGGTCCTAATTGTAATAAGGATGTAGAGACATGTTTTAAAAAGCAGTTATCAAACAAAACCTTTGATATAGTAAACAAATAAGCAGACATGCTGTAACTGAGCTTGCTGACATAGTACACTGCTATCACTGACAGATTCACAAACTCTAAACTGCCTGGCTCACACATGGGACACTCAGAAGCACAAACCTCAATACAGTGATGATTTCCAGACCCAGCTCCAATGTTTAACTTGACAGTTGTGAGTTACATCAGATCATTAATCACTTTCACTGGGGTACACTGCATTTTTGCTACCCATGATCTATTTACCTGCTTTCACTGCTTATCAATAGTTGTGACATATAAAACAGCCAGTCAGTTACCAACAGACATAATATTCAAGCTAGGAAGTCTTCTACGTCTCAGATTTCCCAAGAGTACACCATGTAAAATACCACTCTATTTGATATGTTCTGTGATAAAAAATAAATAAATAAATAACATAAAAACAGAAGCTATGCTTGACCTGCCAGTAGCTGTTACACTATAAGAATCACAGGCAAGAACACAATCTCTATTTGCAAAAGCCATACATGCACGCTATCTGCTGTTCGGTCCTTTTAGCTGATTCTGATCTAATGCTCTTCTCAGATCTTGTCTCCTAGGAGCACTTTGACATGATGGCTCTTCAAATGGATGAAATTGAACCCAGAGGGTGTAGTGTAATGTAGGCAAGATTCCAAATCAATTATTACAACCATTACAACCATAACAAACAATTTACGTTTGCATTTTGACGGTACCTGGGATGCAGAATACCTGCCATGAGAATCAAAGAGCTAAGAATGGTGCATAGATATTTTATTATTACTTTTTTAGTTGAAAAGCTATTTGTTTTTACATACATATTTGGCCCTTGAACAAAGGTTTACAGCCCTTGTGCAACCGATGAGATGCCAATGCATTATTTTGCTGGGTTGTCACATGGTGTTCAATTAGGTAGGTTCTATTTAAGTGCTAACCAGTCAGGTTATTGACCTTTTTGCCCTCTTGTCAGCTTCAATGAGTTCCCTATGATAACTTCCTTCCTGTTTTGGTCAGGTATGTGCCTAGTGCTTCACCAGTTTTGTAAGTTTTAGTAGGAAAAATAAGAAAAAACACGCACATTCCAAAAAAAACAAGTGCAAAAAAAAAATGCAAGAAATAAAATGAGAAAAAATCTGCACACTGGAAATGCTCCCTAATATCAAATTTTATTAAAGGTTTATTTTGGAAGTTTTAGTACCTTGTATTTTCCCTGTAATTTTTTATAATGTTAACAATGATGGTTCTAGGTTCACACGCACTTACCACAAACCTCCTTCAGGCTGAGGTATCAGCTGCCGTGATTGCCGCTGAGAGGTATGTTTTTCGGTCTGGTGTCATGATATCCATCAGGTTAGACAGGCCCGCCGCTAGGGGGGTCGAATGGGGCAACCACACAGGGCCTTGCCTTGCGCCTGTGAGGGCCTCACCCAAGGCAGGTATTATTTTTTGCCTTTAAAGATAGACCCTGATGTGACATCAGATACGGAGCAAAGATTATATAGTGAGCAACTGAGAGTCACACCTGTTTCAGTGCTCTCATTTGTTTGTCTGACAGAACGTCAAGATAATCTAAATACTAGCAACTATACAATTTTATTATTGTCTATTATATATCAGCAGTGCAGTGTAGGGTAGGCTATAGCACAAAAGCGGTGGAGGGCACATGATGAGCGCATTTTGATGATGCGTGTCGCACGTATATGTTTCTGCTAAAGGCCTTGCGTTGCCAACTTCGGACAGGGCCTTGCATATTTCCCAGATGGCCCTGAGGTTAGCAATTATTAATAGCACTGTCTCCTTCCATTGCTAGTGCATTGCCAATACAATGGTAGATCAGTTCTCCTAGCCGACTTCAGGTTATTGTCGCTGTGAACTGCACTTTCTGCAACCATTTCAGGTAACATAAATTCAGTAGGCTACCCCTAGAATTGCCTTATGGCATTCGTTGTGACAGGGAGAGGTTTTCTCCTTTAAGAACTTTGCACGTGGTAATCAGTGTTAGCCAGTAGGGACAGTCACCGGTGTCACTATATATCTTGGTAAAATTCACTGATAGTAATGACACCACTGCAAATATTTATTACCGCGAACACTGTAACACTGTGAAAAAAGTCAAAATATTATCCAACATGTGTAAAGGTTTCAGTAGCGGTGAATCAATCGCGACGGGAAGGGGGATCAGAACAAGTCACCCACGAATGTGAGGACCACTAAGGGAGCTTAAACCACTAATGGCAAGAAAAAAAAAGGAAAGAATCGTAGTAGCTGAACAGCCAAATAATAATCAGCCCAGGAAAACAGAGCGAAATCAAACACACGAGTGTGAGCACAAAACAAAGTCTCCCGAGCTCAATACTAGAGCTTAAATGGGGGAAACTGAAAAGAAAAGAAACACCTTCGACACGTAACACTAAAACGGCCGCTAGAAGGTGAAACAAAAATGAAACCACCAAAGAAAAACTGTCTCAGTGAGAACAGCACGGGAAAAAAAGCACAGTGAAGCTAACAGGAGGAAAATAATCCTATACCTGAATAATAAGCTAAGAAGCAAGTCCCTCGTGAACATAAAACACGTTTTATATCATGAGGTCACTTTACCTGGCTCAATGTAATACTGAATGACAAAGAAACACCGTGAAGCAGAAGTGAGGTGCTTAAATACCCCGCAGGCAGTTACACAGGTGAAACGAATAATCAGCGAGGTGAAACAAAACCTCGGAATGGAATGTGGGAAAAAATCAGATGGACTCCCAACCGGAGAAAAAGAATGATAAACCACAGACCATGACAACATGTCTTCTTGTCATTAGGTGTTATATTTTGCATAGCCACAAGAGTGAGTGCCTCTCACATCTACTTTGCGTATCCCACTCAGCAACTGTGAGCATAGCGTACTATGGTGAAGAGTGAATGTCCCGACTACTAGCCAGCAACTAACACCATGGCAGAAGGCAGTGAGGCAAAAGACGATCAAGTCCGATGTATGGACATATTTTGAATACAATGAGATTGCAAATGGGAAATTAAAAGAAGATTACTCTGTCTGCAAAACACACTACAAAAAGGTTTCCATGAAAGGGATCCAACTATCATGGTTTTTGGCAGCCTTCGCTGTTTTCTGTGGTCGTTCTTTCTCTTGGCGGAGTCGGGGCACTCGGATTTTCTATCTTCCGTTCCGGTGTTTTGATCTCGCCCGGCAATTACCCTCGCACCTGTTTTGGATTTTCTGTTGGCTATATATAGCTCAAGGTTTCCTCTTTTCGGTGCTTGATATTGTCTTTGCTATTTGACATAGAAGCCGGTAAGGCATAGGTAGTTACAAAGCGACCTCTTCACTTTTAAGCTTGCTTAAGAGATATGAGGGACTTGCTTTATAGTTTCATTAAAGATTTTTCGTAGTTGGATTTGTTTTTCTCTTCTGTGCTTTCTGTCCCTCGTTTTGGTTTGCACTTCTGTTCTCGTTGAGACAGATTGCCTTTGTTTACTTTCTTTGCTTATCTCTCCTGTGCTCTCCCTTATTGAGAGTGAGAGACTTCTTTTCTTTTCCTGTTTTGCTTCTCATTTGTTTTTATACCTCTGGTTATATCGCTTACTCGTATTGTAAGCGAGAGGTATTTTAATTTCTCTCAGATCTCGAGTTCTCCCTGTTTTCATTGGATAGTTTTGATTGGGCTTTTGCATGGAGTGTTTTTCATTCTCCATTTTTTGTTTGTTATTTCCCTGATGGGGACCTGTCTGCTTTATTGGGGTATACTACGGTGAACACTTCAAGATTCCTTGGCTGTCACGTTTTGTACTCCGAGCCTAACACTCCACCTTACACGAACTTGATGACCCATCTCCGTGATTATCACGCGATACTGTACAACGAATGCAGGTAAAAGTTAACTTATAAGTGTTGGGGGATCTCTGTGTCAGAGACACAGATGGAATATTGGAAGTCCAGATGCGATAGCTGAGCAAACTGAAAATGTTCGAAAGAACACCACCGACGGACAATAATCCGTAGTGGAATAAAGGAAAATAACCAAACACAAATAACCTCGCGATAAGCACGAGGAACTCGATCTCCGAGCGAAAACAAAGAAATAAGCTATACGCTTATCTAACTCCTGTTAGTGGAGCGAAACAAAAGTAAAACACAAATAACCTCGCGATAAGAACGAGGAAACTCGATCTCCGAGCGAAAACAAAGAAATAAGCTATACGCTTATCTAACTCCTGTTAGTGGAGCGAAACAAAAAGTATAATACAGAGAGCTCAACAGAACCCCAAACGTTTTAGGGTAAGAGCACTCCTAGATAAGAAAAGAAACCCAAAAGAAATGAAAAGCCTCTGCTCTGCACTGAGAGCGAAAAAAGAGAACTTACTTTCTAAACTTCCTAACCTTTCTTTTTTAAACTAGCTTTGTCTAGCTAACCTCCTATACCTCTTGTACCGGCTCGAATGTTGAATAACATGGAAGCAACGAGAGAGGCAGGAAGCGGAGTATAAATAGTCAACAGAAATTAATCACAGGTGAACCTACTAATGACGAGGCGAAAGCAAAACCCCGTCGCAGAACCAAGGAAAATCCGATAGATTACCGGTAACGACAAAAAGGAATAAAGAGGACGCGGAGATAAGAGAAGGAAGGCAAGATCCATGACAGGACCCCCCCTCTAAGTAACGGCACCGGACGTTTCCACAACCTTATCTCTGCGGAAGTCGGTGATTAACTGAGGGTCCAGGATGTTTCTTGATGGAACCCAGCAACGTTCCTCTGGGCCGTAGCCCTCCCAGTCTACGAGGAACTGCCACCCTCTGCCCACACGTCTCTCGGCCACAATGCGCCGAACGGTATAAGCCGGACCCCCCTTAATGAGTCGGGGAGGCGGAGGTGGTTTCTCCACCGGGGCGAGGGGACTGACGAGCACTGGTTTTAAACGGGAGACGTGAAACGTGGGGTGGATGCGCATTGAGCGCGGCAGTTGCAGTCGAAAAGTGACTGGATTGATCTTCTTTATGATCTTGAAGGGTCCCACAAAACGAGGGGCGAGTTTGCGGGACTCGACCCGCAACGGAAGGTCACGCGTAGAAAGCCAAACCCGCTGACCAACTCTATAGGATGGTGCGGCTCGACGATGCCTATCAGCCGTGGCTTTTTGTTTAGCCGATGCTCGTATGAGAGACAAACGCACTTGTCTCCAGATCAACCGACACCTCCGAACGAAAAGTTCTGCGGAGGGCACCTCCTCCTCACTCTCCAGCTCAGGAAAAAGAGGTGGTTGATAACCCAGCTGAGCTTCGAAGGGTGAGAGGCCGGTGGAGGCGTTACGCAGCGTGTTATGAGCGTACTCAGCCCAGGCGAGGTGACGACTCCAGGTGGTGGGCTTGGACGCGGCAAGGCAGCGAAGAGTACTCTCCAGAGTCTGATTAGTACGCTCTGTCTGGCCGTTAGTCTCCGGGTGAAAACCGGAAGACAGACTAACCGAAGCCCCCAGCAAAGAGCAAAACGCCCGCCAAAACTTGGCGGCGAACTGAGGACCACGATCGGACACCACGTCCGACGGAAGGCCGTGCGGCCTAAACACATGGTCAATCATAAGTTGCGCTGTCTCAGGTGCAGAAGGCAGCTTGGGCAGCGCAATGAAGTGAGCCGCTTTAGAAAAACGGTCGACCACCACTAAAATGGTGGTATTGCCTGCGGATAACGGCAACCCTGTGACGAAGTCCAGGGAAATATGACTCCAGGGACGGGTGGGAATAGGTAGGGGACGAAGAAGACCCGAGGGGGGAAGGTGAGAGGCCTTGCTGCGAGCGCAAACTGGACAAGCCGCGACAAATGAGCGTACGTCCCTCTCCAGACTAGGCCACCAAAAACGCCGGGATAAAAAATCCCTAGTACGATGAACACCGGGGTGACCGGTGAGTTGGGAGGCGTGACCTAAGACGAGGAGGCACGAAAAGACAATTAGCCGGTGCCCCACCTGGACCTGGGTCCGAGCGCAAGGCTCTTTGCACCGCTGCCTCAACCTCCCATATAACCGGGGCAACAACGAGGTCAGTGGCGATAATCGGCTCAGGAACAGAGTCAGTCTCAGAGCGGTCGTAAATCCGCGAGAGGGCGTCAGGTTTTACGTTCTTGGACCCGGGGCGGTATGTAATGATAAAATTGAATCTTAAAAAGAACAGCGCCCACCGCGCTTGCCGTGAATTGCGCCTCTTAGCCAGCTGAACATACTCCAGATTTTTATGGTCAGTCCAAACCGTAAACGGATGTTCCGCTCCTTCGAGCCAATGGCGCCACTCCTCCAAAGCCAACTTGACCGCAAGCAATTCTCGATCCCCTACATCGTAATTCCTCTCCGCCGATGTTAGGACGCGAGAGAAATACGCGCAGGGGTGCATCTTGTGGTCAAGTGGCGAGCATTGGGACAGAATGGCACCGGCGCCTAGCTCGGAGGCGTCCACCTCTACCACAAAGGGAAGGGAGGGGTTGGGTGTGACCAGGATGGGTTCGGAAGTGAATCTTCTCTTCAACTCCGTGAAAGCTGCCCCCGCCTTGGAATTCCATTGGAACTGACCGCCGCGATTTTTTTTTGTAAGTGCAGTAATAGGTGCTGCTACCGCACTAAAATTGCGAATAAATCGCCGATAAAAATTCGCAAACCCTAAAAAACGTTGTATCTGTTTTATGGAAGACGGCGTGGGCCAGTTTTTTACCGCGGAGACCTTCTCCGGATCCATCTGTACCTTCCCCTCCTTTACAATGAAACCCAAAAATGACACAGAGCCAGAGTGAAAGACGCACTTCTCTGCTTTTACAAATAATTGGGCCTTGAGAAGAGCCGAAAGAACCTGACGAACGTGACCGACATGTGTGGTAAGATCGGGCGAAAATATTAAAATATCGTCAAGATAAACAAAGACGAATCTCTCCAGCATCTCCCTCAGCACATCGTTAACTAACGCCTGAAACACAGAGGGGGCGCTAGTGAGCCCGAACGGCATAACGAGATATTCGTAGTGGCCGCTGTGCGTGTTAAAAGCGGTCTTCCATTCGTCGCCTTCACGAATTCGAACGAGGTTATAGGCATTGCGTAAGTCCAGCTTAGTGAAGACAGACGCCCCCTGAAGACGCTCGAAGGCGGAGTTCATAAGAGGAAGGGGGTACCTGTTCTTCACCGTTATGTCGTTAAGGGACCTGTAGTCAATACAGGGTCTGAGTCCTCCATCTTTTTTTTTAACAAAAAAAAAACCCGCCCCTGCAGGCGAGGTGGAAGGTCTAATGAACCCATTAGCCAAGGCCTCCTCAATATATTTACGCATAGATGTGCTCTCCGGAATGGATAAGGAGTAAAGAGACCCTCTAGAGGGGGTAGTGCCCGGGTATAGCTCTATGGCGCAGTCATAAGGTCTGTGAGGTGGAAGTGAAGTGGACCGTTGTTTGCTGAATGTCTCAGCAAGATCGGCGTATAATTTAGGAACATTAGCGGGAAGCTGAAATTCGAGCGCCCCTCCCACTTCAAACTCCTCCGTGTCCGAGACAGAGTGAATCTCCCAGTCGATCTCTGATTCAGACGTCAACTCCTGCCACACATGAGGTTGCTCTGTAGAGTGATCCCAATCTAAACTCTCCTCTCCATTCTCGGAGGGAGCATAAAATAACTCCTGTTTAACGGAGTCATCACTCTCTGAGTCAGACTCAGCACAATCCTCACCCCTTCCTTCCGACAAAAACGGCCTGGAGGCAGAACAGTGGCGTTTACATCCGGGCCCCCACTGACGAATAACGGGCCCCGCCCCCCCCCCAATTAATATGTGGGTTATGGCGAGTAAGCCAGGAATGACCCAAAACCAGCGGATAAGCTGGGGACTCCACTAAAAAAATTTTTACCTCCTCCGTATGCTCTCGATACGGAACGCGCATGCGTATGGCGGCGGTAACCCGGGAAATAGTGCCTGTGCCTAGCGGGTGGCCGTCCAAAGCCGTAACAAGGCGAGGAAGAGAAAGAGGGTGGGTGGGAATCTTGTGGGATTTAACCCAGTCGGAATCGACGAGGCACTCAACCGCCCCGGAATCAATAAACGCTTTGCAGTGAATCCGCCGGTCGTTCCAGCGTAATTCAACCGGGAGGAAGGTCCGAGGGTAATTTAATTTTCGTCCCGCTAGGCGACTCGGTTCCCCTAGCGAGACCCCTCTTTTCCCGAAAGTTTGGGACAGTGGTCCTTTAAATGACCCCTCCTCTTACAGTACACACACCACCACTCGCGAGACTTAGCATCCCCTGTTTCGCGCATGGAGGAGCCATCGACCTGCATGGATTCCTCCTGCTTAGTGGGAGCTAAAAACGAAAAACAAGACGGCGTTGGCGTGGAAGAGGAAGAATAACGGGCTGGGCGATATTTAAAACCCTTATCAGCCCTCTCCTTCTCTCTCTCTCTAAACCGGTTGTCTAACCGAATAGCTGCAGATACCAGAGCCCCGAATGTAGCGGGTGGTTCGATACCCGCAATGGCGTCTTTTATGGGTTCTGATAGTGCATTCAGGAACAGTGCACAAAGAGGCTCATCGGCCCATCCTGTCACCCCCGCGAGAGCATGGAAAGTAATTGCAAAGGCCGCCACGGTGTCGGTGCCCTGACGAAGACGGGTCAAACGCATGGCAGCTTCCTTGCCAGAAACGTCTTGATCAAAAACTGACACCATCTCCGCCATAAGCCTCTCTGTGTTACTCATGATGGGTGAATCTGCTCTGATCAGTGGGTCAGCCCATGCGAGAGCATTTCCCGTTAAAAGAGACAGAATAAAAGCGACTTTTGATTCCTGTGCACAAAACCGCGAGGGCTGCATTTAAAAAAAAATTAAGCACTGCGTTAAAAAACCCTGACACTTTCCTGATTCCCCGCTATATCGCAATGGGAGTTCGAGTCTCGGTTCCCTAGCGTTAGGTGGAAATGACGGGGGAGTGACCAGTGTATGTGCTTGTGTGACTGGGGGCGGATCTGCCCTGAGAGAGAGAGTCCGGATACTCTCTGACAATTCTCGCAGACCTATTGCCTGCAGTTGCATCTGCTCGTGCAACGCTTGCTGCAAATATTGCAGAGAACGAACACTCTCTCTCTGTTCCGCCAGGGCTGCCTCCTGAGTAGCTATAACTCCTTTCATATTTGCAACTATCGCTGGAACTTCCCCTGTGGCTTCCATGTTCTGTTGGGGGATCTCTGTGTCAGAGACACAGATGGAATATTGGAAGTCCAGATGCGATAGCTGAGCAAACTGAAAATGTTCGAAAGAACACCACCGACGGACAATAATCCGTAGTGGAATAAAGGAAAATAACCAAACACAAATAACCTCGCAATAAGCACGAGGAACTCGATCTCCGAGCGAAAACAAAGAAATAAGCTATACGCTTATCTAACTCCTGTTAGTGGAGCGAAACAAAAGTAAAACACAAATAACCTCGCGATAAGAACGAGGAAACTCGATCTCCGAGCGAAAACAAAGAAATAAGCTATACGCTTATCTAACTCCTGTTAGTGGAGCGAAACAAAAAGTATAATACAGAGAGCTCAACAGAACCCCAAACGTTTTAGGGTAAGAGCACTCCTAGATAAGAAAAGAAACCCAAAAGAAACGAAAAGCCTCTGCTCTGCACTGAGAGCGAAAAAAGAGAACTTACTTTCTAAACTTCCTAACCTTTCTTTTTTAAACTAGCTGTGTCTAGCTAACCTCCTATACCTCTTGTACCGGCTCGAATGTTGAATAACATGGAAGCAACGAGAGAGGCAGGAAGCGGAGTATAAATAGTCAACAGAAATTAATCACAGGTGAACCTACTAATGACGAGGCGAAAGCAAAACCCCGTCGCAGAACCAAGGAAAATCCGATAGATTACCGGTAACGACAAAAAGGAATAAAGAGGACGCGGAGATAAGAGAAGGAAGGCAAGATCCATGACAATAAGTCCAATGCATGTGGGAATTTGGGAATTTGGGAATATGGGAAAATATCAAACACACTAACTGCGTATAGTGCTTACAATTTTTTCAGTTCCTGGAATTAGGCTATGCATTTCTCACTCATGGGCGGTTCACGCCTCCTGGACATACAGTCAAGCCGGAAAGTCTGCACACCCCTTTCACCTTCTCCACGTTTTATTACGCTACAGACTTATACTACAATAGATTGAGTTCATTTTTTGCCTCAAACATCTAAACACAATAGTCAATAATGACGAAGTGAAAACAGGTTTTTAGAAAATATGCTATTTTATTTTACTGAAAAAATTGGTTATTTAGGGGTTACATATCTGTACACACCCTTAGCCTAATACTTGGTTGCTGCACCTTTGGCAGCGATTACAGCTTCAAGGCGTCTTGGGAAAGAAGCTACGAGCTTGGCACACTTGTTTCTGGACATTTTTGCCCATTCCTCTTGGCATATCCTTGCAAGCTCCATCAGGTTGGATGGAGAGCGTCGGTACACAGCCATTTTCAGCTCTTTCCACAGATGTTCAATTGGATTCAGGTCTGGGCTCTGGCTGGGCCACTCAAGGACATGCACAGAATTTCTACAAAGCCACTCATTTGTTCTCTTGGCTGTGTGCTTCGGTCATTGTCATGTTGGAAGGTAAACCTTCGCCCCAGTCTGAGGTACAGAGCGCTCTGGAGCAGGTTTTCTTCAAGTATCTCGGTGTACTTAGCTGCATTCATCTTTCCCTCTATCAGGACTAGTCGTCCCGTTCCCGCTGCTGAAAAACATCCCCACATCATGATGCTGCCACCGCCATGCTTCACTGTAGGGATGGTATTAGCCAGGTGATGAGCGGTGCCTGGTTTCTTCCAGATGTGACGCTTGGTATTCAGGCCAAAAAGTTCAATTTTGGTTTCATCAGACCAGAAAATCTTGATTCTCATGGTTTGAGAGTTCTCTTGGTGCCTTTTGGAAAACTCCAAGTGGGCTGTGATGTGCCTTTTACTAAGGAGGGGCTTCTGGCCACTCTACCATAAAGGCCTGATTGGTGGAGTGCTGCCTGGATGGTTGATCTTCTGATAGGTTCTCCCATCTCCACAAGGAATACGCTGGAGCTCTGTCAGAGTGACCCTCCGGTTCCTGCTCACCTCCCTGGCCAAGGCCCGTCTTCCCTGATTGCTCAGTTTGGCCGGGTGGCCAGGTCTAGGAAGATTCTTAGTGGTTCCAAACTTCTTCTATTTACGAATGATGGTGGCCACTGTGCTCTTTGGTACCTGTAAAGCTGCAGAAATTTTTTCGTACCCTTCTCCAGATCTATGCCTTGACACAATCCTGTTTCTGAGGTCTGCAGATAATTCCTTTGACCCCATGGCTTGGAGTTTGCTCTGACATGCACTGTCAACTGTGGGACCTTATATAGGCAGGTGTTAGCAATCCCCAATCATGTCCAATCAATTGAATTTATCACAGGTGGACTCCAATTAAATTGTAGAAACATCTCAAGCAGTATCAGTGGAAACAAAATGCACCTCAGCTCACTTTTGGGTGTCATATCAAAGGGTATGCACACTTGTGTACATATATTTTACAATATTTTAGATTTTTAATAAATTAGCACAAATGTCTAAAAACCTGTTTTTACTTTGTCATTATGGGCTATTTTGTGCATAATTTTGCGACAAAAAATTAACTCAATCTATTGTAGAATATGTCTGTAACATAATAAAACGTGGAGAAGGTGAAAGGGTTGTGCAGACTTTCAGGCTTGACTGTATATGTTATCATATGATATCGTCCATGAGCATGTGTGTATTTTCAATTGTAGAATTAATAACTGCTTGTTTATTAATTGTTAGAATTTGAAAGAACTGTTATTAATTGTTTCTAGCCGGCCTGGTCTCAAGGGGTTCTTTTTTGTTTTGCCGTCTACCACCTGCCCTTTGTATGTTTCATTTCTGTTCAATAAATTGAACCTTTTCTTTGATTTTAGAATCACGTCTCTGTCTTTCCTACTACCAAGATAACTTCTATTTAACCAAAATGTTGAGAAGGAGGGGGAAAAAACTGTTGGGTAAGTTGACACGCTCACCCAGAATACAAACCTGCAGCCGTCTAGTCATCCCTGCACACTAAAAACAAACATTTAATAAAAAGGGTCCTTCTAAGAGTATTAGTGTGACATGGTTATTTATTTTTAAAGGCTGTCTCCTTCATTATGTGCTGTTCAGCTCTGTCTGACTCACCACAGGCAGGATAACATATCTTTGCTCTTGCCTTCATCAAATTTCAAAATATACAAGCACTGTTCTGAAAACCTTTGGGAAATAACACAGGTCTTATCCAGGAAATTGAAAATATGTTGTTTCCTCTGTGTACAATATGCCTTTCCTTGAGATAACTCAATCAGAAGAAAATAAAAAAGGTAGTGTATTGTGTCAACACTACCTGATCTTGTTTGTAGCATTTCTAGTGGCCAATAAAAGACAATTTGGCAGGACACTGTGTTTTAAAATGCAAGCAAACGGTACCTCAAAAACAGGCAGATCATCTCATGCAAACTTGACATCCCTGAAGCCTGGGTCATTTTTTCTGAAAGAAGACTTGATGCCTTTGATTTCATTCTTTGAGAATGAAATTAGAACAAACATTAATAACAAAAAACAATTTATTTAGTGAGAAGTTTGGATTGGTCAAAAGCCGCAAAAATTTCAAATGAGCACCACCAAGCCAAACGTCAGCTCTCTACACTATCAGGGATTTCCACTGCTCTGTTTTAAATAATATATATCTGACTGCTATACAGTTCTGTAGCTATGTTGGTTTACTGTGTTTCAAACATGTACTTATCACTAGGCAGTTTGGTTCAAAGAGCCTAATTCATACTCGTAGAGTATGTGCTCCCGCCCATGATAGTGATCTGTATGAAAAAGCTTTGTATTTGCCTACTGCAGTTTTGTGTAGGCTAATTTTCTATTCCTCTTATACCTCATAGCAATATTGATAGCAACATTTTGATCGCTTTTCAGAGGTGGATATCATTTTTTACAAAAAAATAAAGTTTACATTTCAAATCTTTTATAATAAGTAGACTAAAGCTATATGGTTAGAAGTGTGATTGTATACTGTGATTGCATTAGGCTATTCAATGTATACTTTTACCTATTGTTTTTATTGCTACACTTTGAACTCCACTGACATATTACTGGAAGTCTATGGGAATTGGGGGGTGGGACTAGATTTAGCTGTAAATTACACTGGAACAGTATGGAACCCATGGTTGGCTATTTGGCTCTAAGTTATCAAGGGTCTGATGTATGAACAACAAGCCTTAAACCATCACTCTGCTGCCAGAAATACAGATATGGGTGGATAATTTTCAATAGGAACATTTGTCAGGAGAAACAACCCTTAAAGTTATCCATCCATATCTACTGCATGTCTGGCAGCAGAGTGATGGTTTGAGGCTTGTTTGATACCTCAGACCCTTGATGACTTACAGCCATTTTACCAACCATGTATTCCATACTGTTCCAACCTAATTTACAGCTGAATCTAGTCTCACCCCCCAATTCCCATAGAGATCCATTCAAATGCAGACACGCTTTTGTATCGCTTATAAGAGTACCAGGAAATAATATATCTTTAATATAAATAAGATAAATAAGAGTCTTTTGATGTTGTTGGGTCACAGACATCAGGAAGTCATGGCATGCAAAATATATGCTTCCAAATATTAAATATGATACTTTAAAAATATGTTAAAGCAAAGGGTATGAATACTTATGTAAATGAGAGATTTCAGTTTTAGATTTTTTATAAATTTGCAAAAATTTCTAAAAACATTTTTTCACTTTGTCATTATGGGTTATTGAGTGTAGATTGATGGGCAAAAATGGCAATTTTATCCAATTAAAATTTAATCTACAACACAATAAAGTGTGCAAAAAGTGAAGGGGTATGAATACTTTCCGTCCCCACTGTATATATATATATATATATATATATATCTATTGCATGCACATTTCAAAACTAAAAACATTGACATATGTTTTATAAACAGATGGTTTTTCTGTTGTTTTTGATTGTGGTGATTGTTTTATTACCTGATCATTTATCACTTTTATTTACCTAAGTAACTTGTCAATAAGCACTGCATAACTTAACTATTAGATCAGTGTTTTTCAACCTTTTTTGAGCCAAGGCACATTTTTTACATTAAAAAAATCCTGAGTCACACCACCAACCAAAAGTGTTACTAATTAAGTGAAGTTAATAGGATAAGATAATTTCCCACAGCACACCTGACGATCTCTCGTCCAGTTGCAGTTTTCCTGCCTGCCCAGCCTGTGGAAGTATTGTCCACTGTGTCACGCTTGGGTCGGTATAGTTATAGGTCAGACTGGGTGGGGGGTTTCTTGTTAAATGGACTTGCTACGTGACGATAGTGACACTCCGTATTCGGCAGAGTTGTCACAAATTGTATACAAATAAAGCTAAAACATGCAGTTTATTGTTTCCACTCATAGTTTGGTTGCAGGAAAAATGAATATCTGAGTTGAACAAAATTTTCCTGCCGGCACCATGCCCGCTAGGGGTTCTGTGCGAAGGGGTTACAAATCTGTGATGAAATATCTCATTTTAGAGTCTGAGGTAAGTGAAAGTTTGTGAAGATTAAAACCTATATGTCAGGGTAGCGTATGAATGACAAAGAAGCACCGGGGAAGCGGAAGTGAGGAACTTAAATACGGATTTTGAGGCATTTCGCCCTTGGTGATTGCCTCATCCTCGTTTCATATCTGCTGGCTGCTCCCTGTTCTGTGTCCTCAGAGACTGTTGGCACTCCATAACACTACTGACAGATGAGTGTCTAATTGCAGGATTCCAACATCGTGTTCCTGGTGCAAGATTTTTCTGAATTTACGAGGTAGATGTAAATAATTGAAACCATGTTTCATCTTGGATTTATGCCTGCATTTATTTGATGTGGTCCCCTGACAAATATTTGCCCTTCTGTCAGAGCAGTGTTTAGTCCAAACACATTATACCTCTGCTTTTCTCCTACTCCCACAGGGGAAATCCTTGAGAATAGCTTTGCCATAAACACTTCTGCTATATAAGTTGTATCGACAAATCATTAAGGACATACAGTAACTTATAAATCCCACCATGTTTATTCCAAATATTTGTAGGGATTTGTAGTAAATACATGCGTATGCAAGGCTAGGCGCGGAATCCAATATATGCATGGACTGTTCCTTGTTCCTGTGTCCAGTCCTGTGTAGCCGTCCAGTTGCAGTTTTCCTGCCTGTCCAGCCTGTGGAAGTTTGTGAAGATTAAAACATAGATGTCGAGATAGCGTATGAATTAAAAAATATTTAAACTCCTAGATAGACGCTATTGTCCACTGTGTCACGCTTGGGTCGGTATAGTTATAGGTCAGACTGGGTGGGGGGTTGCTTGTTAAATGGACTTGCTATGTGACGATAGTGACACTCCGTATTCAGCAGAGTTGTCACAAATTGTGTACAAATAAGCTAAAACATGCAGTTTATTGTTTCCACTCATAGTTTGGTTGCAGGAAAAAAATTAATATCTGAGTTGAACAAAATTTTCCCGCCGGCGCCATGCCCGCTAGGGGTTCTGTGCGAAGGGGTTACAAATCTGTGATGAAATATCTCATTTTAGAGTCTGAGGTAAGTGAAAGTTTGTGAAGATTAAAACCTATATGTCAGGGTAGCGTATGAATGACAAAGAAGCACCAGGGAAGCGGAAGTGAGGAACTTAAATACCCCGCAGGTAGAAGCACAGGTGAAAATAATAATGAAGGAAAGCAAACCCCGTAACAGAACGTCGAAAGAAATTAGATAGATTCTCAATCGGGAAACCAGGACGAGAACCGCAACGGAAAAGAAAATAAGAACCCACAAACCATGACACAACGAGAGAAAAACCACTACCAAACTGAAAGCGACCCGGATGGGGCGAAAGGCTCTGAAGCTAGAGCCTAGTAAAATTAAAAGAGAAAGACAGAACTCTCGCTCTCACAAATGAGAGCTGGAAAAAACAAAGAGGTAGAAAAGAAACGGCGAAGACAGAACTGTCTAGGACAGAAAGACAGTGAAATCCCGAGAGGGAAAAACAAAGGGCAGAGAGTAAATAGAGCAGGGGTTTCCTAGCTCTAAAGACACCAAAAACAAGTCCCGCATTAATTCAAACAAGTTGAGGTAAAGTGGTCGATTCAAACTGTCTGTCCTATACCGTAGATTACCGGCTTTCGTTGTCAAGCAATAGACAATATGGAAGCGCAGAGTGAAAAAGACGCAAGTTTTAAATAAGGAAGCAGAACTGCAGCACAGGTGAAAACACTGAGTAGCAGCACATGCAAAAACACGGAACGGATAACGAAAAACAGAAGACAGAAGATGTTAACCGAGTGCTGAGTGGCCGCTTAACACAGAACAGGCTGAGAACCATGACACTATATGGAAAAGTGCCACCAGAATTTCCCACACAAAATCAGAGATAAAAACAATCAGTGAAATCAGGATGATATTTACATTGGTAAAACCATTTTGAGGTTGATTAATGGAGAGATGAGTCATATTTCATTGATCACACACATGGAAATTCAATTTAAAAACAAGCTATGATCCGATGTCATTGTCATCCTAGATAGAGACCTTTATTTGACTCAATTTTACAAAGGTACTCTGAAAATACAACAGCAAATACAAGAAACAACACATTGAATATAACAGTCTAAATAGAATACACAAAATAAAATGTATATTCATTTAAAATATGGTTACTCTAATAACTACAGATAATTTTATCGGAGAAAAGGAAAGAAGGAAATAAAGAATTCCAGTAAAAACAATACTTTTCCAGCACTACGTGCTTGGAACCTTAATAAACACCATCCTGATTCCACTGACAGCTTATGACATAGAGATGGGAACCTTGGGACTTAAACTGACAAACTTGTGCTGCCTCTAAGGCCTGATCCTTAACCACTAGGCCACACCCCGGTTGAATGTATTGGAGGTGAATGGGATTTTAAGAAGTGGAGTGTCACAGCAGTCCAAACTGTGTTGACAGTCTCAGAAAGAATATTATAACTTTATTAGGTTTTTCCATCAGTCAATTTAAAAATGGCTTTTTGCGAGTCCTTAAGTCTTTCATTTGATGAAGATTTATCATTTTTAATGAAGTTTAATTTTCAATTCATCCGGACAACACTGTAGGACAACAGTCAGTTATAAATAGAGTGGGTCGACTTCAGAATCAGTGGTAGGTACCAGTGTACAAAGGATTTGGCTCACGTCAGCTGATGTGTCCTCAAAATGGCAGCTCTCTGGGCCAACTTTTTGAGATTGTATACTCATTTGATAAATTTTTTGTATTATTTTGAGTTTGAAAGACGATTATAGGTTAGGTTAACACGTATACCCAGTTTCACAATGATTTAACTAACTGGCAAGGAATTCTGGTCATTATATAGTTTGCCACAGTTTTTTGCAAGTTAATTTGATAATAGCAGCCAAATGGTTCATGGGATTTGATTGGATTATTGTTATGAGAACCGATCGGAACTACTCACAGACACCAAAAGTAATGGGAATGAGGCTTTATTCGAGGTCGACAGAACAGGGTCAAAGTCCAGTAAACAGTGCAATACAGGCAAAGCAGATGAGGCGCAAGCGAAGTCCAGGACAGGCTGGGGTCAGAACCGGGAGAATCCGTCAGAGAAGAGGAGAGTGAAGCGCAGGAACAGGGCTAGGTCGGGGAAGGGCAGGCGTGCAGGAGGACTGGAACAGGGCTGGACGGGAACAGGTAAGACAGGCAGGAGAACAGAAACTGGATGGGTAGACACAGGACTGGAAACAGGAACTCGGAACAGGAAAGGAGCAGGCAGGAATCAAACGCTGGAAAGACTGAGGCGGTGTCCGAATACGACCCCTACACCCTTTTGAGGGCGCATATTTGAGTCCACTTCATCAAAAAGCTTTTGAGTGGGCGACTTTTTCTCACAAATGGGGGCACTTAAAATACCAGGATGAACCCCGTATTTCCGGGGTTTTGTTGAGGGAATTCAGGAGCACACTCATCTGCAGAACGGTGCACTAATCTGACAATTTCAGTAAGTAACCCGGAAGTAAAAGCGTAAAAGACATAGAGCATATATGTATATCTATGGTATAAGATATTATTTATAATAAGGTATTCTTTTTGTTAATTCTATCTTCATTCATAATCTAAACTCGGCATATGTTAACTGATTGATAGAGATTGATACTTCCTCACTAGTTTAGAAAGAGTTTTGCGGGATTTATTTTGCCCACTGCTTGCAAAGTGAGGAGACAGGGCACATAGGGACAGCGGTCTGAGTGGACAGGGGACATATTCGTTCACAGCCTGAGACAAGCACGAATGCAGGGCACAAGACAATCTGGCATGGGGGGGGGCGGTTGGTCGGGGGGTGGGTGGTTGCCCATTTTTCTAGCTTGAGCCATTGCCCCTCCAAATGTCTGTGCATGCCCCTGCCAGCAGTATGTGCTTGGAACCATAATTATTTTAGAGAGGCTGCAATATCACAGTGAAGTAGTAGAAATCCTCCTAGGGGCATTGCCGTATACAGAGGGCAAGCAGCAAACATATTACATTTTTTAATGCTTTCAGTAGTACCCAAGTCAAATTTGTTGCATACACTTCTAAGATAATTATTTCAGCTCAAATTTGTATGGGGTTATATTACAGGCCATTAGACATAGGACTAGAAATATATTTTTTTCTCTAGCCAGCGTTGATTTCCATAATCTGCTCAAATGAAATTTAGATTTTTGTAAGAATAGAAACAAGAAAGATTTTGTTTCTACATAAATGATTGCGCTCATATATTCAATGCAATGCTTGATAGTGCAGAAATATTATAAAATGTACAGAAATAGATTACATGTATAACTAGTGCTTGCATTAATACTTAGAATATCAGCAGTAGCTGTAGTAGGTTTTCACTGTTTCACTGTTTCTAACATTGAAATGCTAATGAAGCGAGTGGGAGATAAAGGATGGTTGTGATTTGTTATTTCACATTTTTAGGTACCAAATGTTATGGAACAGATGTGCTGGGATGATCTCTTTTCTGCATCTCTAATGCTGTGTAAGGTAGGACTCATTCATTTGCATTAGTATTATAGAGTAGAGATGGCTTTTGAAATGAGTTCTAGCTGGGTAACCACCTGCTTTCTGTAAAGAGCTGCCAAGGTTCTTGCCTAAAATGTTAATTTATTTTCTGTTTGTGTCACTGGCAAATATTGATTATATAAGTTTAGCCCGTTAGCACATTGTTTAAACTCATTCCTATCAATCTAGTAAACTCCATGTAAACAATAACTACCATTCCATTCCCCCCTCTTCTGCTTTTTCATTCGTCTGAATGAATCACCTTGCACTCAATTGGGGAAACCATTTACATAAAATCAGACACCTGTGGTGTTTAATTTTCCCCTTTCTACCTGCAATGTCGGCTGTGCTGTAGACTCTAAATGAACTACGAAGCTGATTGGAACACTATGATGTGTACAAGAGCATAGAGTATCAATCAGCAAAGTCTGAAAGCTCAAAGAGCCCTCACACTGGGCCAATTTATAATGTTGCTGGGGGGCTTCGCTTAACTGTTTGGGGAACATTAATGGCTGTGGACCCTCGGAACCACACATCGTGAGCATGTTAGGGCTGGCAGATCCAACTTTCTCAAAGTAACTGGTCTAATGTCCACTGATTTGGCATGTTGCAGTTGGCGCTGTTCTGATAATCTCGTAAATTTTGCCACACCTGCCCACTTTACACACATTAAATTCACACGATACTCTGTCTATATTAATGAGCAACCAATGCAGCTTTTCAGGCCAAATCACCACTGGTGAACATGGCCAGCCTGTTCTGCAGCCATACAAATGACTGCCAAGCATAAATCATAAATATGCATTAAACATCATGGATGAATATAACTCATTAGTGGCATGTTTTTTTTAGGTGATGTACTAACATTTTTGAATCCATACATTTTCAGTAAATGTATAACTTTGGTGGTAAACAGAAATGTTATTGTTGTTTTTTGGATATAAATGTCCCAACAATTACTAATAATACAGTAATGTCAAAATGGTCCTACTGTTATCTTTATATCTAAATCATACTGCAGTATGGAGTTTGCAAATAGACTCTGGGATGTCAGGAAGGGTGAAGCAGGACAGAGTGCTGCTTCTGTGTTCATGGTGATGCTGTCTATTCATCACCTCGATGATTTCAACTACCTGGGAGGCCTGTAGGGCCTTTCTGACACTGGTGGGATTTACAGTGACTGCCTTCTGTCCTCTGTATATCAGGTGCACTATTATAGACCCAATAATTGAAGCTCCTTGTAACATTCCAAAGTCCTGTTTGCTGGCACTACTGTCAATTTGAAGAAACATATCGGTAAGTACTAGATCATTTGTTTGGAATTCATGTCTCAGAGCAAACAATTTAGGTTGTTAGCTGAATTAAATCTTACTTGGAAGGACTCCAAACCTTCTGGACATTCTGCTTCGCAAATAATAATAATAATACATATAGCTGTGAGCAGTGATTCTCTGGGACTGAGCAGCATAATCAGCATTTGTCAAACACAGAGACTCCAAAATGGTGGACAATTCAAGACAGAGTTGACCCAAAAAGCAAATATCTAAATATCTAATCTAATAGTTTCTAATCAGGGCTTTTGTTTGAAATCTCTGCAAGGGAACAGTGAATGTTTGGATCTCTATAGCGCCACCATGTCGTTTGATTGAGTCTTGATCTCTCAATCACCCCACCAAGTTTCAGAACTTTATGTCAAATGGTTTTAGAATTATTAGAATTTATGTGATAAGCCACGCCCACTGCAAATTAATTAGATCGTCATTCAGCCATTTTAACATAGGCGTTAGAAAGATAATGCCTATATGAGGGCATATGAGATGAGTCCCTCTAACAAGTTTTGTGCAAATTTGGAAAATTTAGTAGGAGGAGTAGCACTTTAAGTGTTTTACAAAACTTGATTTGTGATTTGAATTTGATTTGCGATTGAATCTGTTCCTAACAATGTTCTGTTAAGGCAAAAAAAAATGCTCTTTCTTTCTGTGAGCGATTAAATGCACCGGCCTATCAATGTATTTTACTCATATTTATTTGTAGCGGCAGCTGCCCACAATTATTATTTTGAAACTTCAAGGTACTTGTTACTGTTATTACTAGGGATACACCAATATATCTGCCAACGATATTGTCCGATAGTGTTTAAAACAACCGATGGTCCGCTCCGATAATATCCTATTAATCAAAAATCAAAAAGATCAAATCAAATCAATATTTATTTATATAGCGCATTTCACAACTAGTTGTCACAATGCGCTTCACAGAAAAACCTAGCCTAAACCCCCACAAGAGCAAGCCAAAGGCAACAGTGGTAAGCAAAAACTCCCTGGTGTAACTAGGAAGAGACCTTGGGAGGAATCAGACTCAAGGGGGAACCCATCCTCCTCTGGTTTGCTCAGGGTCTAGGTCTTAATGACCAGCTTGGTCAAAACAGCCAATGTCCGTGATGATAGAATTTGCAGCAGCTAGATGACAGTCCAGATGTGGCGGCAATGATGGTAGGGAACCGGGTGCCGATGGCGGCGGGAGCAGTTGGCAGCGGTGGTGAGGAGGGAGGGGCAAGCGGTGACGGACAGGAAGCCGGACAGCAACTCTTGAGATGCGGCCGGCATAATGTAGAAAAAAGAGAGAGAGAAGGGGAATGTGTAATAGAGCAGCAGTAACACCAACTGGGGGTGGGGGGGTTGGACAAGTTCCCCCGCCAGGAGTAATCTATGGCTGCATAGCTATGAAGACAGAGTTTGAGAACCCATCCAGTCATGAGAGGGAAAACAATCCTACCCACCTATCAAAAGCCAGCCCAGGAAGATGGGGTCACAGCTGTTGACTGGTGACAGTAAGGAAAGAATCTCACCCCACATTACTCTATGGCTAAAGGCTTCTCTGGTCCTGTCTCTGGACTACAACTCATTATAAGCCTGATCATAAAGGTGCGTTTTTAATCTAGACTTAAATATTGAGACTGTGTCTGATTAGTACACAGTAGTGCCACTCTGTAGGAGAAAGCCCTACCACCCATCAAGTTTAGATATTCTAGGGACTACTATGTAACCTGCGTCTTGGGAACGAAAAAATCTTTTCGACTTATATTGTAAAAGCAGATTACATATATACACTGGCAGTCCATTTAAAGATTTAAAGGTCAGAAGCAAAACCTTAAAGTCTATCCTATACTTAATTTGTAGCCAATGAAGTGATGCTAGCACTGGAGTAATATGCTTATATTTCTTAGTTCTAGAACTATGCGAGCAGCTGCATTCTGCACAAGCTGGATATTATTTAGCAAGGATTTAGGGCAGCCAGATAGCTGGGCATTACAGTAATCTAGACTAGACATAGCAAAAGCATGGATCAATTTCTCTGCATCCCCTTCTGATAGGAAGTGCCTAATTTTAGCTATGTTCCTTAACTAAAAGAAAGCTCTAGATATCTTTTTTATGTGCATGCTACAGGTTAGATCTGGGTCTATAGTAGCACCTAGGTCTTTCACAGCTGAATTTTTTTTCCCAGCTGAACAACTAAACAACCATCAAAATTTAAAGTATATACACAATTTCTCCCTTTGTTTTTTTGGACCTAAAACCAGCATTTCGGTCTTCTCTGAGTTTAGGAGGTGGAAATTGGAAAGCATCCAAGCTTTAATATCTGCAATACATGCCTCTAATCGAGAAAGTGGTAGTGCCTCGCCGGGTTTCATGGAAATGTATATCTGCGTATCATCCGCCTAGCAGTGAAAATCTACCCCATGTGCCCGAATAGTATCACCAAGAGGTAGCATATATAATGAAAAGAGTACTGGACCTAGCACTGATCCTTGTGGAATACCATATTTTATTACTGAGTAACTGGATACAAACTGCTTCCTATTGTATAAGTATGATCTGAACCATGCAAGTGCTTGACCATTAAGTCCAACACAGCCCTGGAGTCTGTTCAGTAGAATCTCATGATCTATTGTATCAAAAGCTGCACTTAGGTCAAGGAGTACAAGAACAGACACAGAGTTTCGGTCGGCTGATAATAGTAAATTGCTAATAACTTTAACAAGTGCCGTTTCAGTGCTATGGTAGGGTCTAAATCCTGACTGGAATATTTCATGGATATGGTTTGAGCTAAGGTATGCACCAAGTTGCTTCGCAACAGCTTTCTCTAATATTTTTGATAGAAATGGAAGATTTGAAATGGGTCTATAGTTTTCCAGTTTGTCAGGTTCGAGGTTTGGTTTCTTCAGTAATGGCTTAATAACTGCCATTTTAGTGACTGTGGTACATATCCTGCTACTAAGGATGTTTTTAACATATGCTGGCCTAGTATGGGGAAAACTTGGAGTGGACCAGAGACATCCAAGGCTTCTCAAAGTGAAAGTAAGTTTTTGATAGGCTATTTAATATTTTCTTGTGGAACTGCAATGTGACTATATGTCTTTTGTTTGCACTGTAAATAGTACATCCTAACATTACGGCGTGTTTGTGTCCACTCCATTTTTTGTTACTGTCTCGCTCAGATTTCCCAAGCAGTGGCTTCGAAGCGCAAATGATTATTGATTTCCAAATTAATATATTTGCGTTATTTTCGGCATTAAAAATATATATTTTCTTCGCCTGGTGTTGGTTCTCGTATATATTATTGGGGAAACACTGAGGTAGTCTAATGCTTATGGTTGAACATTACCTTCCTAATACAACATAACATTATTGGATCAACTCTATTTAAATAATAAACTAGCGCCACACGGATACTGCCTCTCATAGCTAGCTAGCAAATCAAGACAATGAATTACCACTGATTGTTGAAAGGGACATCTCTATGCATAAAACAAATGGTAGGATTGTATATTTATTTCATATTTCGTAGCTGATATTGATAGTAGAATGATGTGGTAAGAATTTCACTTGATTATTTTGCTATTGAGCGAGCAGGTTTTTTCACCGCTGTATTGGCATACGTTCGGGCTGTTATTGGCTATATCTTGTTGCTATGACATAATACAAATTATTGGTTGTGAAAAAATATTTTAACTCCCAGATAGACGCTATTATCCACTGTGTCACGCTTGGGTCGGTATAGTTATAAGTGAGAATGGGTGGGGGGTTACTTGTTAAATGGATGAGCGACGCAAAAATAGTGGTACTTAGAAACTCCGTAGTCTGCATAGTTGTCACGAATTGTGTATTAGTAAAGCTAGAACACTGAGTTTGTTTTTTCCACTCAAAGTTTGGTTGCAGTAGCAATGAATGTATCAGTTGAGCAATCTCAGGGTACTGGCAGCATGGCTACTCGGGGGTCTGCTCGAAGGGGTTAATTATATCATATTGAGGGAAGTCGGGGACATTGCATGTTCGTACTGGAAGAGCACTTATGTCTAGCTCCTTTACTTTCTAAACCTACTTATGTAAAGATGGGAATGAATAATGTAATTACTGGTATTTTCATTACAGTGATATGTAATGAAATATGAAATAATGTAATTTCTGCCAGGACAACTCACATATTCAAATTACATGTTTCAATGAATGTGCTGCATAATTATTTTGGTTTGGCACTGAATGGATCTGCTTTAATATTACTCTGGAGCATGGGCATCTCCCCCTGCTAAACCAGAGATGACCCACTACCACTTCTCTACTACCCGGAAGTTTGTGGAGAAAGGGAGGGGAGTAGGGGAGTGGAGAAAAAGAGCCGTGATGAAAATTGGGACAGCAAATCTGCTTCACCGTCCTCAAAATCGCGGTCATCTATTGATGAATGTGCCCTATCATAACTTTGACTGATGCCGAGCCCACAAATATTCCCAAAGCCAATCAGATCTTCCACATGCTCAGCCCATTTAAAGCGGCAAAAATATATTTTAAGCGTAAACATAGCCTGTATTGCGGTTCGCGTCGAGACACTAATTAACATGTAATCAGCAACATTACATTAAAGTAAACATGGTGTAGTATAGGCTACGCAAACATAACAATTTTATGTAATTCCAGAATACCGATGTTCTGAACATACCGAGCACTAATTCACCTCATAGGCCTATAGGCTACTGTAGTTACAATACAGCCTACTATTGTCAGTTCCTTGCATCTCACATAGACAAATTGGGAAACATTTCTGTAGATTAGTGGAACAAATTATCATCATATTATCGGATATAGGCCTATCATTCCCAATGTTCATAGTATCGCAGTGGTCACACCAAAAAACAATTAGGCCTATTTCCCACTGTAACATCTGAAATCTAATTTAAAAACGTCTTTTGGAATGGTTGAATAAATTCATTAATGCATATTCACATACTGAAACGGTAGCTTTCATGCTTAGGCTATATTTATGCATAGTCATGTTCGTTAATAAGCAACGTTAATGTGCAAGCAAATAAGTAAATCTGTTTCCTCTAAGCTGCCAAATTGTTATGTAGGATATGAACCACAAAAACGGACTGGCATTTTGTTATCCGTTGTAGGATGCTATGTCCTTTGTGTGCTAATAACCTACTGAAGCACACAATGTAGGCTAAATATCTTGCATTAGGGCATCATTATCTTGGGGAAATTCATATAAGACATAGCTACACATCATTACTGTTGCCTTTAAATCTCTGTGGGCGTGAGCATGATGATGTCACCCAAAAATGTGAAAAAACTTCCGCAGTAGGATACATCGATGTATGTTTCGCCGGAGGAGAGTTTGAAGCCGAGTTTGAAGCCGCTTCGCTCGTCTTTTCCAATATTGGGACGGGGAGAGAGGGAGGACACCAAAATTGGTTTCTGGGGCATGGAGTAGAGAAGGTGATAGTAGAGGAAGGGAGGGTGCATTTTTCAACTATTGGGATGCACCCTGAGTCTAAAAAGGGCTCTCCATTAGAGGTGTGTGCATGTGATTGGTTGAGTATGAGACGCATGGTTGCTAGCCGACCAATGGTCGGCTACAGCAAGAGTTACCTGACAGAACTTGCTATGCGCACTAATCAACGCTCATGAAGTTCTCTTGTTGTGTGAATGAGTACTTTAAATAAAAATTGCAATACATTCAATTCTACTTACTGTCATTCCAATTCAAATTCCAGTTCAACATCCAGTGGGGTGTGGCTGATTTAATTCAAATTCGAACTCATGAATTGAATGGAAGCAAAGTAAAAAAAAAAAACATTTTGCACAACCCTGGTACACACTCCAAATGTGTGCAGATGCAAATTGCCTTTTTATACCTATTTCAGCCTGTTTTGCAATGTGCATGTATATTTCAGAATCTTTTTTAAAATAGTTTTGAATGTCCAAAAATTCAAGATTATGTTGTTACATATTGTTAACCTCCCACATTATACATATTGATAATAGATATGGTTTTATTGGAAATGAAGGCAGTTTTATATGTGCAATACACTTTGACAGTGCTGAAATAGTCAGGATGCCAATTGTGCGTATCTTCTGCATTTACTGTGCTTGGCATAAATATAATTTAGAATGAGGATATCACATTCCTCTCAGCATGGTATCTATCTAAACCCGGCCCCTGGCCCAGTCTCTCCCACATGCACTCCCACAGCCTTGGAGGGAGGTCACCATACTCCTGCAGCACACAGCTAGCACAAAGCTGAAGTTTTAGCTCTATTCAGAGGAAAGTGGTATGTTTTACTTTATTCCTCTGATGTGCATACCTCCTCAGAATTCTCCAAATGTTTATTTTTCTGGCTGTCATTCCTCTTGCTGAACGTAGTTATCTCCGAGTCAAAGAGATGTATTTCTTTGTGACTTGTTTCCAGATAGAGGGGTAAGATTACCTTACCCCTCTACCTATAAAACCTCAAGATGACTCCTTCTCATATTGCCAAGAACCTTGGTTTAATACCTGGCAAATGTCTCTCATCTGCAGCAAGAACACTGTGGCACAGTGACTCCTGCTGATTATTTGTATCCTGCATCCAAAGATTCTTCCCAATCCTCACCAACTGGCTTTTCTCTCAGCCAACTCTATCCAACTGCTGAGAACTGTTCAGAACTCTCCTGACCGTCTGGTATTTTCCTTCCCCTCCTTCTCCCACGCCGACCCAGCCCACAGCTCCCACCATTGGCTACCGAGTGATACCTGCATGCCCTTCAAGGTACTGGTGCTACTTATTGCGTATCTGGTGGAGTTCTGGGTAAATTTTTAATGGCAAAGTTCACGCTACTTTATAGCCTATGCATATCTGGAAGAAAGCAAAGTTAAGGTCCAAGAAAATTAAGTATGGTAAAAAAATCCTATTGGTCACATTTGTGGGTGAAATTGACCATTTGCCCTGCTTCCAAAAGTTGTATCGTGACCATAATGACTGTGAAGGCAATGGCAATCATCTTTAATTGAATTAAAGTAAGCCCTCAGCCACCTATCAAGATCCCTGTTGGGTACAAATTAAGTTATGAATTAATACTGACAAACCCATTGACCTACTCTGGTCCTCTTAGCCATGGAAAAATGAATACAGTTGAATAATCTACAGAATCCATAAATTAGGAGAGTGTTATCTTAATCTATGCCAAAAACTGGTATCTATCAAAGCTTAAACTTGGAATAGAACTTGTGGTATAGGTGGTAAGTTCGCCATGATGACCAAGCGAGACTGGCCACACTTAGACACCACCTAAGCCACTTATTGAGCCAGAAAAAACCTTGACTAACATAATTCCAAACTGTCGAAATCAAATACCACATACGAAGGAGGCTTGTATCCCAGCTAAAAAATTGGAAACCTTGTTTTTTTCTTGTGTTTACACTTTGAACAATTAAATCCGATCTATGTCAGATGTGTGAGAAAAATCGGAATCAGTTCGCATCAGAGTGGTAGTGTAAATGCATGCTATGATTGGATTAATGGTTGCAATGATTAAATAGGCTGTTTCAAGCAATCCATCTACATTTTTTGCATTCATTATTTCACTATCATATACATGGGCTTCAAATTTAGCCACATCTTCACAGATGTCCTTAAATTGCACACATTGCACCACTATAATTAGACTGGGCTGAGTGTTTACTTAGGCCCTATCAAAGATAAATTGCCATTTAAGAAACTGATCTCAAGCACTTTCTTTGAAAGCTGAAAAACATGTCTAGGGAAAACAGTGTGAAAACAGAAAAATGCAGAAAGGACTTATTTATAAGGCATAAACAAACACATCATTAACCACTGGGATTCCCCTTGTTTAAACCTTGTCACATTATAATATGTCAAGATGTGTGGTGAAAAACAGCTAAAGTTACTGGATTACAAAATGTGTTGATGTGCTGACAAAACTTGCTGATGTGATTGTTTAATAGCAATGACAAATTCCGTAAATCATTGTGATGAGTCTTTTACTGCCTTTACTGTAACTCAAGCTTGTTAAAAAGTTATATATATATTTTTGGCCATCCATCTGACAAAATGTACAGGAAAACAATGAAAAGTGGCTGACTACTTTACTGTTCTAGGTTTATTACATTTTAGCTACAGCTATCTTTTTTCTAAGACCAATAGCCTCATAATTCTAACAAAATCCTGTGTCTGGTAAGGTCCCTGCAGTTACAATTTTAGCACAAGATCTTTGTGCTAAATTACACCAGGTGTTTACCTCAGTCCCCATGGGAATCACTGTTGCCTGTTTGGTCAATGTTAACTAAGTAAAAAAAATCTATCACTTGTATTTTCTGGTACCATTCTGCCCCTGTCACCTTTGCATGACTTGACCTTTCTTCCATTATGTTGCGGAACAATGTCACCAGAGACGGAACGTGAAGGAATTCCAAGTGGCACAAATCCTCCTCCACAATAATGCAGGCACATGATCTGGTGTTTGTTCCCAGAGCTGCTGGCCTAGAATGTTTAATGCATTCCATCTCAGCAGTGGAATGATCTCATTGTGTCAAAGTCTGGGCTTTGAGTAATCACTCTGAAACAAAGGTGCATGAGTTCCAAATGTGGCACTGTACTATTTCTGTCCGACAATTTCCTTCTTATGGCCCTCAAACTTTTATGCCATGAACTCATTGCATACATGTTTCTAGCGCTTGTCCTGAAGAGTGCAGTATAGTATACGAGTGCAGTATATTTTTTGACAGCTGAAATTTTAGTAAATGCATATTCATTTTGTTTTTGACAGAGGATCATCTAAAATTGTCCAGGGGCTAACTCACAAATGCTAATCATAGAGTGCCCCTTGAATGACTGTAGCGAATTAATGGTGAGTCTTGTGCACTTGCACTAAAATATATAATGCTTAACCTTATCAGCAGTTCTGGATCAAGTTCAGGCAGAGGGAAAGAGTTTTGATGAATGTCAGAGATCATTATAGAATTCCAACGGTGTGTACCAGTGCAGTTATATCATTTCTGTGCTTATTTAGTAATGCCCAAAATATATATATAATAATTAACATCCGTGAAAATATGAGTGTTGCGAGTAAGAGTAATTCCTCCCAAAAACAACATTAACCTTATTGAACAGATCAAGGCGCAACTAATTAAGTCTTTCTTTGTGGCTGGTTATTTTAATATAAAGTAGAAAATTTGGTAGAGGTATACGTAATTTTGATGTATACCTCTACCACTTCCTCATTTTAGAAAGACTACAGTGTTTTCAAGTGGGCGTGTAAATTACATAGCAAGTAGGTGGAACCAGCGAGGGAAGAATTGCTGCCTGCATCTCACTGTTCTGAATAGGGACACATTGTGGATCAAGCTAGCGATCATTGCTATTTTATTATAATGTCAGAAAATGACATTGATAGGCTACGTTATTTCCTAAAAATGTTTTGGCAAACTAAACCAAACAGGACTCGAGTGCTCTCAGTTACAGAGTGGAGCTCCTCCGGTATTCCCCGATTCTCGGTAGCCTACATCTTCCTCTGCCTTATTGAATCACCCAGTAAGGAATCATGCCAACTAACGTTACATTATGATCCATGACCATTAAAGGGTAACAAAGCACTAAAACCACTTATTTTAGATGATAACTGATACGTTTGGGCGTATCAGTATTACTCATTGAGCCTGGTCCAAATCTTGACAAATTACTGTAGTCAGCGCAAAAAAGCATAAACTTTAAGAATCTGGCTCAAAAGTGTCTCTAGTGGTAAAATGTTAGATACTGCACGTTCAATCTGTGATTGGCCAGAAAAGTCTTTGCCTACATATTTCTCCCTCAGCTACAAAATAGAAACTTGTACAGCTACGCCCACCGATAGTTCTGTGGCTACGCCCTGAAGTTTTGGAACAAGGGCGGCCTACACAGAAGCTATAAAAGTGAATCTCAGGGCAGCGGTTCATCTGCATGGAGACTGGAGAGGAGAATCAGGAGATAGAGAGCGAGCGAGCGAGTGATATAGCTAGCTTACAGTTGAGCTTTTTTGAATATTCTAGTTATAGTAGCCTATTTTTTATAGATAGCTTGATAGTCCCTTGCTTTTTTTCAGTCTAGCTTAGCAAGCAACTAGTTTTTAAAATATTTTTATAAATACATAGGCTACTTTATAAAAAATAATTAGGCTATATAGAACAATGCATATGGAAACTACATATCTGACAGGGACGTGGAGAGCTCCTCTCTGCGTTGCATGCAAGATGTGGATATTTCCTATATTTTTATGTTAAAACAAAACTAAATTTTACGTTCTGACGAGGTAAGTAGAGTATCAATTGTTTACTTTGTTCACACTGTGCCCTTGCTGGCCTGTTTATGTCCAATATTTTTGTAAGCAAATTATTATTCGCGCTGCATGACACCGTTCAGTGTGAGCTGCAGTGCTCACTGTGGACTACAGCAGTTATTTACATTTTGTTGGTTTAATGAAGTCACTTTTAAAAAATATTTGAATTTATGTTTTAGGATATATTATTGCTATATGTGGCATTTCCTGCAGAAAGGGTGGATTTGGGTCAAATAGGAATGTCAGCTTTGGTTTTGTATATAATGTCCATCAGTCAGACACCTGCCTTCCATAAACTAGAGTCCAGGTGGGGGTATTGCACCAAGCAGGATTACTCAGTTAGCCAGGTAACTTCTAAAATAGCATGCAACAACCTATCTGAACATTTGTTAATAAATAACAATAATCAACACGTATGACTAAGTGACACCTAATATATTCAAGTTCAGTTTTACAAATTCAGATTTAAAACATTAAAAACTATAACCAAATATTTTTCACAGGTGAGCTGACAATCCAGCTTCCTGGGACACCCTGAGACCTAAACCTGTACTAAACAAAATATTCCCACCTGGGCTTTTCACAAAGACAAAATTGCAAGTTGTAGTTTGCAAAAAATGGCAAAAAAGTAATTGAATTACTTGAATCACTATGCAAATATGAATGTAGTTGAACTACCAGCAAGCTACTGCAAAATGTAGTTAAACTACTAGTTTAATTACATGTAGTTCACTACTCCCCAACACTGCCTATGCATGCTACACATTTACCTTTGCAACATACGTCCCTACAACATATATTCTCTCTTGGGCCTCGTAGCTACACACTGGGGTTTTATTTTAGAGGTTTTCGCTACCTTGACCTGCAGTACACAAAGTACACCTTAGTCTACTTGCAGGCATTTTGTGGTTTTATAATTCTCAGCGATGCACGTTTCCTTGACAACTAATTTGATGTTTTGCGTTTCTTGGTATCCATATCGATAAAATAAACAACATGGATCATTTGCCGCGATCAAGTGGTGTAAATGCATCTTCTTCTTCCAAATTGAAACACGACTGACAGTCACAATATAGAGATAAAATAATGTAATAATCATAAAATAAACACAAATGTTCAACTGTCAAACTGTCATCTTTGTGAAGATGTTTGAAATTCACACAGAATTTGCGAGTGCCACCAATGGAACTGTAGGCTATACGTTATTTATGACGCAAGCAAAATTATTCTAAAGGTTGGTTTCGACACCCGATCCTGTACACACTGATGGCTAACATCATAAAATGAGTAGTCTACATGGCGTGGGTAACTATTTGGACAGCGTGTGATTTTCTGTTTGCTGGCCGCATCATTATAAGCTCAAACGGGGCATGGCAGCAGCATAGAAATGTCCAGAGTAGAAATTAGCTTTTGGCTACTAGTGAAAAAAAAATAGCTGGAGTGTTGTTTGATACCTGGAGCTCAGCCCCTATATTACCACCTTATCTCACCCAGATTTAGGCATTTTTCGAATTTCAAAAGGGGGCGGGGTGGAATTACCCTTTAATTGACTTTTTCCACATGTTACATTTATGTAAGTTTCTATACAAAGTACATACAAATGTTTTACAAATTCTTCATATTACATTAATTTAGTAGACTCATACAGACTGACAATGTAATGTATAAGAAACATAAGTGCATTGATTGATTAATATAAGCAATTGTGCTGGCTAACAACATTCCCAAGTTAACTATGCTAACCATACACTTAAATGCAAATTACATCCATAACAAGTCATAAAAGGAGAAACATAAAACTGTAAAAATACAACATTTTCAGTCTACATCGGAAGAAGGTTTGGGTGTAGGGTTTAAAGATTAATTGGAGGTATGGTGGAGCTTTTCCATTCGTTGCCCTGTAGGCTATACTACTAAGTAATACACTTTTATTACCCTGGTTCCTGTCGATCCCTCAGATGGCACTGCATTAAAAACCGACATGCTTCTGTAATGAATATAACCACATGGGCTTGGGAATACTTCGGAAAACCATTGTCAGTAAACACAGTTTGTCGCTACAAATATGACGCAAAGTCTAAGCCATATATAGTGCCTATGGCATGGGTAACTTTCACTTATATACTGTATATGTCATTAAACTTTAAAACCTTCCAAGATTGGACAATAAACAGCTGTTAAATAAACATGAGGCCAAATCAATGTTCTTGGGTCAGCAGAATCCTCCCACAGCTCTCTATAAAAATGTACATTGTATAGCCATTCCAGAATGATAATATGCTGCCTATTTCCTTTAACCTGTACAGTTAAGATAAGACAATAATCACTTGTTGTTGATTAAAACATACTACAGTCAACTTGTAGAACGTTAATCAATAGCCTGTGGCAATAATTAATGTGTGTTCATTAAGAACTGATTGTTTACTTTGCATGTAAAAGTCTTTATACTGAGTAAACAAGTCGAAAAACTGAATTACAAAAAAGGCTTGTTCATTTTAGTGTTTCAATTCATTAAGGGAAAGGGTGAATTTGCTGTGACAAATAAATAAATGAACGAGAGAAACAAATTAACACAAACCAAATGAATTTAGACACTTGCATTGGCAATAGCCTCAAGGGCCTCAAATTATAATTTTTTTAATCATCTCACCTTTTTTCATCTTCCTGCTGTGTGAATCAGACTGTGTGACATTCTGAGTGATTATGTAATTCGAACATGTGTGAAGCAAATTGGGCAGTTTTTGCATTGGACTACAGTAGAATTAATTTATATCTGGAGTCCACAGCTAGAATAAATCATAGGCCACAAGAGCAGCCAGTTTCTTAAAATAACTATTCACACTCACTTGGGTATCACTCCACACAGTGGCAACAGCAAATTGAACAGCTCCCCCAAATTGAAGTTGCGCCGGGCAAAAGGCAAGGGGACAGAAGAGGGCTGCATGGGGAATAACTTCAGGACACAGACTGTAGCACATCTTTTTATGGTGTCCCAGGCTTCAGGCTTGGCTGAGAAAACTTTTCCAATGGTTTTAGCACCACACAATTGGCTTCACGCCAAATTTGTATTTGTGTATTTACCACTGAATCTTGGAAGGGACATCTCTTTATGTAAAACTAATGTTAGGAATGTATATTTATTTAATATTTAGTAGCATACATTGATAGTAGGATGACATGGTATAATTACACAGGAATTTCACTTATTTATTTTGCTATTGAGTTTGCAGTGGTTTTCACCGCCATATTGGCATACATTAAGGCTATTGTTGGCTTTATGTTGTTGTTATGACAGAATACAAATATTTGGTGGTGAACGAATATTTTTATGAACTCTCAGATAGACACTATTTTCCACTGTGTCATGCTTGGGTCGCTATGGTTGCAGGTGAGATTGGGTGGGGGGTTGCTTGTTAATTGGATGAGCTACGTGATAATAGTGGCACTTAGAAACTCCATATTTGGCATAGTTGTCACAAAACGTGTACTAATAAAGCCAAAACACACTTTGTTCCACTCATAGTTCTGTTGCAGGATCAAATAATGTTTGAACAGTCTCATGGCATTGGTAGCATGGCCACTAGGGGGTCTGTGCGAAGGGGTTAAAATACCCACCTAGTTTGCTTACATGTACTTTCCTGGCATCAACATAACAGAAAAGAATTAGATCTTAATGTTGTCCAAAACCTGTAACTTTAACAATATTAAGATATTAACATTAACATTACTGATAAGTCGTACTGTGACAACTTGTATATGTTCAACAATTGTTGTATTGCGTTCTAAACAGATGTATCAGCATAGTGAGCAGAGAAGTAAGGTGATTCCTTTCATATATCTGTGAGTTTAAATATATGAGGATAAACAAATATCCTATTTCACTTTTGGTAGAACATTCTCAGTGTTCCTGGAGCTCAGATTAGCATGAGTGTTGAGCATGTTGTCTTTGAAAGAACATGGCCAATTATTATTATTCTTCAAAAGATAAAACTGAAAACATGAATAGTTATAGCAAATCCCTGGTATTCACAGTCATAGTCATAGACATTCTCTTTTTCATCTACAGCAGATATATTTGCAGCCATCCTTTCAGCCATCCATTATTTTTAGTAATTCTGAGTGGGCGTAGCTTGCCTTCTCATGAATTTTCATGAGATTCTCAATGTGTAGGCTGACCTGCCTCATGCATCTTTTTTAAACAAAATATAGACACAATGTTCAAATAAATACACAATTAAATTAATAGAGTTTAAGTAGATAGAAATCGAATGTATGACATCATGATTAGAAACAGTATCAATATATAAGGGCTTAACTTTACTTCAGTTCGGAATACTATACAAGCAGTATTTAAACGTAGTGTGTAAAACTGAAACAATATTCAAATTACTGACAAAATATTAACACAGGAAAGCTACACATTCAGAATGGTAACAGAATATATGAGTAAAACCTGGCTGAAAATTATATGGTGGAATTATATGGAGTCCTGAAATTTATTTTCAGTAATTTATGCATTGGACGGTGTGGAAAAACAAAAAGCATTTAATATTTTTAATTATGATCAACTGTAATTGTGTCTGTTTTTCTGGAGAAAATAAATATTGGTTTCCAGTTGGAGCTGTAATTTTAGATCCGCCGTTTCCCTCCAGTCCACCTTCCTTTTGTTTCTCTTGTTTCCCATTCCTCTTGTTTCATGTCGTGTTTTTCAGGTTACCCTGTCTGTCTTGTTCCGTGTTTGTGCAGGCTGGGCGTGGTTTCCTCGTTTCGTTCCTTGTTTTTTTCCCTTATTGGTTAGCCTATCACTCTCCTTCTTGCACACATTCCGCACTCTCTTCAGTCATTCAATTAGCCCTCTCACCTGTTCCCTTCATTATTTAACCCTTTGACACGTACGGTCACACCGGTTGTACAGCGCTAGAGTGGTCCCTGAAGCGTACGGTCACACCGGTGTGATTAGAACACAAGATTAGAACGTCTATTAACGAATGACGCAACAATAGGCCTGTGGGCTGACGCAACAATAGGCCTGTGGGCTAACCCTAGGACTAAACACACAGTTCCACAAAAACATTGTACCAAATAAACATCTTTACAACATTTACATTTATTTGTTTATGCAGACGTTCACACTTTCACAGAAGTAATGTAAGCAGCAAATACCCCCTAGCCTATAACGTTGATTTAGCTACAGTTCGCTAACGTCATTGCTAACCAAGCTGCCCAAATGAGCTAACTACGGACTGACAGAAAATATAATATACACAAGCGATTGTGATATAGCGATTACACTTTACAATGTTTTACATCACGGGTAAACTCATCCGTGATCAAAATAATTGACGAAATACTCGAAAAACGCATTTTCGAAAAAAAATCCGGCAGTAAGCTAATATTGTTCTTCCGCATTCAACCAAAGATGATGCATTTTGAAAAGATACTCCACTTGCTCCCAACTGTAACCATATCAATTATCAACCAAGTTAACCTGGAAGTGAGTTATCTTGTCACGTTATCATCTTTGGTTGGACCAGAGATGACGTTAAATGGCTGCGCCCGTGTTATTAGCTTTATCAGAGATCAATAGCATACTCCGGAGCAGAAGGTGGCGGTAATGCACCAACAAGCTGGATGCCAACCGCCGTAAAAAAACACGAAGAAGAATAGCATCTCATAGCATATGGTAAGCAGTAACGTACAACCTTCAAAAATGTACTTTACCAACATCATGGGTGTCCATTGCAATGGTTGCTTGAATCGGAACACGCCATTTGTAACAACTATTTAAAAACATGCGAAAAATATTTAAAATAAAAACATTTTCACCACACAATTAGCTGACAGATATTTTTATTGATGCAAATGAAAGACAGTGCAGTTAGCTTCGGAGTCAGATGATGACTGTCCCTTGTCGCCTCACACATACTGAGAGTCATCTAGTGTTGTTATATATATATATAGTGTAGGCTATGTATATGTATGTATGCGTGTGTGCTAATATTAGCGAACTCTCAACCGTGCGAAGGCTACTACTGTGACGTAACAATAGAATTATAGAACACCTGTTGCACACAGAAAAAAAACAAAAAAAAACTCACGCTTTGGGGCTGTTGAAAATATTTTGGAACTTACGTGCGAAAGGGTTAAGTTCCCCTCTTTCTCAATTTCGTTGCCAGTTCGTTGTTTGTCCCTGCTCTGTTCTATACATTCCCCGGCCATTCTGTCTGTTTAGCTGTATCTATTTAACTTGTTTGTTCTATTCCTCGCTCCAGCTCGTCCAGCCTGCTTCGCGTTCCTGCTCGCTCCAGCTCGTCCAGCCTGCTTCGCGTTCCTGCTCGCTCCAGCTCGTCCAGCCTGCTTCGCGTTCCTGCTCGCTCCAGCTCGTCCAGCCTGCTTCGCGTTCCTGCTCGCTCCAGCTCGTCCAGCCCTATTAGTTTCACCTATTCGTTTCCAGCCTCTCACTTAGCTTTCCCTGTTGCTTTGTTCTGTTTTCTCGTGTTCGGAATAAAATACTCCTCGCGTATTTTATTCCTAGGTCCTTTTGCCTTACTTTGCCTCCGAGTCCTGCATTTGGGTCCATACCAGTGTTCCAAACCATAACATGTCATTTGAAAATATGATGAAATGGCCTCAAGTTAATCTTGTTTTGCATCTGAAAAGCCATTAGTTATTTTCTTTGGATTGAAACTGGGCACAGATGGTAAACTGTCATTATATAGAGGAGGACACCATACTCTACTGCCATAACTTTTTATTGGCAACAGATGTGTGAAAACTATTTGGAAAATATTTCCCTAAAACCTAAATCTACTGGAATAAAATTTTTGGGGGATTTGTTTATTTTCTACAGAGCACTGTTTTATATGTGAATCACACAGATGAAGTATGCTTTTCATAATAATCATGACTTTACCAATAGGTTTCTGAAGTGCAAACATTTATTTTTATTTTGATCTTGTGGTTACAAGCTGTGATTGGGCATTCCAAATTGGGGATGAAAATAGAAAAGAAAAAAAACTGACAGAATCTACCTCAAATCTCACAATTTACACTCAGTATCTACTGTATTAGGAATACCTACCTAGTATTATCTAATCTTCTGCTGCTGCAGCCCATCCCTTTCAGGGTTCAACACATGCATTCAGTGATGCCCCTCTGCTCACCAATGTTGTCACCACATTTTTATTTTTTTGCCCATTCTATTAGCTTGAATGTGTCTGGCCATTCTCCTCTGACCTCTCATTAACAAGGTTGTTTCTTCTCTCAGAACTGCCACTTACTGGATGTTTTTGGGGTATCACAATGAACCCCAACCCAATTTCCAACAAATAGCATATATATTAACCTTGAGTATTGGTAACTATATCATTAAAAACTAAGTACAAAGTACTCATTCTCTAAAGCAAATGAATGGCTGTTATAATCCACACACGTTGACTCCATATTATTTACAATGACCACCATCAAATCTATTAAGCGTGGTTTTTATGACACATTAGAGATAGGCCTACTGTAGGGTTCGCCCAGAAGCATAGTCTGAATGACTGAATATTGTCAAATATAGGCTATCATTGAAAATAACTACTAATTATGCACTTTCTAAGATAAATTAAAATAACATAAAACATTTGATATTACTGTCACCATTTGCACAAGGGAAGGAGCCTTTCCACTGGCAGAATTTTCCTTAAGAGAACAGCTTTGTCAGCATGCTGTCAGGAGGCGTTTTGGCGCCCCCAAAATGGATAAATCCACCACTGATGGTCTGAGAAGCTTTTGTCTACCTAACTGGTTTGCAGCTACTTTGATGACATGTTACTTAATGTATGAGTTAATGCTCATTAACTGACGATACATTAAGTGTACAGTAATCACATGAATTAATAATGACTTGATGACTTGATCGTTTATTAATATTGAGCCGCAGAGTTCATGAGACATCATGCATTAATTCAGGCATTAAATCATGATGAGTCATGCATTAGTTAAGGCATGAGGTGTGTTTCCTTCTTGTAAACTGTTACCGCCTAATTGGCAAAAATAATATTGGAATAAGTTATCAAATGTAGCTTAAATGGAATGAAGCATGAGCCAGTTAAAATGATTGAATCACGAAATAGCCTCTGTATAAGGATATATTGGAGACGACCATATGAGAATAATTCCACATCCAGTCATGTTGTATGAAAGATACACTGTGTTATTCATAAGTATGATGACTTTGGTTGCTATTGTTACATTGATACGCTGTTTCCATTTCAACCTAATACGTCGGTGACCATTACCATCAGAAAGTGAATGTTGATTCGACCATTGAAAATTGGTTGATGACCAATACTGACGCTTATAACACAATATCCATGTTGATTCAATACTTCCTTGCTATCTGGGAAATGTATTTCGCTATTCAGAGGAAGCATTATTTACAGCCCTGGTTATCCTCTGCCAGCTAGGCTGCACACCACTACTAACAAAGATAATTGACATTTTATTGTACTTGTTAACTGCACTTGATATTTCTTTGAACATGGCTGTACTTTAATTCACTTCATTCACTTGATTGATGTAATGATACTGTTGGATGTCTTTGTTTGATATGTTTGTTTGTGTGTTGTGGGTCTGCCCCACTGTCTGTCTTTTTTTGTTGTTGCTGAGGCTACAACTGAAGTTCCCTTGCAAGAAAATAAAAGTTATTCTATTATATTCTATTCTATGGCCGCATTGTTTCTTGATTTGTATCAATGCTTTTGTGAATCAGTCATTCATTTTGCACAGTGTTCATAGTTGTTGCAAAATAAGCAGCACAAACTACACTCTATTTTCTATGTTTTTACATTAATGTGAGTGGTTATTTTTCTTATATTTTGCATTTATTTGAATAATCATTTTTAGCTGGGATATTCCTTGAGCTCTGGGAATTTTGGTCATATAATCATAATCAATGTTGCTACAGTTTCTACAATGTACAAAATCACGTGTAAAACTGTTACCACCTGCAAAAAAAGTCTGAGATGATCAAATAATGAGGTGTAAAGACGACTTTAACTGTGTTAAAATTGAAAGATACATGCCAAGTTAGCCTGAATGAGTATGCACAATTGGGCGTCCCTACGTTACGATCATTTCGGTCCTGACAGACATCTGTAACTCCCGGCAGAATCTAAGAGACATTCACAACAGTTTGTAGTAAACCACCAGCTTGTTCAGTGTAACAGTAGCCTATACCTACACTGTAAAAAATATATAAATAAATCCCATAAAAAACGGCATTGTTGCCAATGAAAAACAATTTAATGAAGGGGAAAACTGTATAAATCCTGTTATTTGGCTGTAGCCTATAAATCTTATTTAACTGTTTAAATCCTGTTATCTTCTGGGAAGATTGTTTAATAATGAGTTACTGCTGTTATTCTACATAACTTTAACAGTGTTAAAAAAACAGTGAAATCATGTAACATTTTTTTACAGTGTACCGTGGAAAAAAACTATTTTTTTAAATAAAATGTTTGTAAAGAATTTTCTAAACACTGCCAAAGTCAGTAATTATTTAACAGTCCTGAAATAACAGGATTTATAAATTTTTTCCCATTCATTAAATGGTTTTTCACTGGAAACACTGATGCCAATCTTTTCACCATTTTCTTACAATATATTTTTTACAGTGTAACCAGACATTATTCCATGGTAACAAGGACAGGTTTCAGAATAAATACAAAAATGCATTTATTCCATAAAAGGGAATCAATTTGTTTCTAAATGAACATTAAAGTGCAGCTGCTTTGTGCTTGCCTGAACAAAGCAGCTGTGCTGTAATGTTCAATGTCATATCGCCAGCTTGGAGTTGGAGGGGGCGGGGAGTTACGTGGAAAATGTTACTAGCTGTCCGGGATTTGCCAATTGTCAGCATGCACACTGCATGCAGACAGTATATCTTGAAATCTAGACAACTTCAAGTTCAGTGCATGCTTTTTATTGGGAAAGGGGCCTTGATAAAGTATAAATTGTTATTAGCTGTCTTGGGGGTGTGATGCGATTTAGGAGAAATTTGATAATTGTAATTGAGAGAGAGGGAGAAATAGCAGTGCCAAAAAAATGACAAGCATTTAGCAGACACTCTTATCCAGAGTGACTCACACAACTTTTATATAACCTGAATTGCTCCAGTTTTTTTGAGGTCATAAATAATAAAAAAAGATTTACATGTAAGAATAAAGGTTTCATGTTTTGTATTGTTCTATCCATAAATTCATTGACCTAGCTTGTTCATTTCAAATTGACAAATTCAGTTGGATTGCTTGGTTTAAATTGTAGGCTACAGTATGTTATTATAGAGCAGGGGTGGGGAACCTCATCCACAAAGGGTGGGTTTTTGTTTTAGCCCAGCACTAAAACAACTGATTCTACTTATAAAGGTCTTGATTGAAGACCATGATTAGTTAATTAGTTCAATCAGGTGTCTTAGTGCTGGGCTAAAAGAAAAACCTGCACCCACACCAGCCCTTTGCGGATCTCCACCCCTGTTATAGAGCAAGCACATTTTATTATATGGCATCCTGTGCCTACAAATAGGCTAGCATGGTTGTTGGTTTTTATCTAACATGTGACCAGCTACATTGGATTTTGGCTAACTAGCCAGATGGGAAGCCTTTGCCCATGAAAATGAAGTGTTGGATTAAGTCGTAGTTGGATTAGTAGAAAAGTCACTTTATGTAATAATGTCATTATCTAATTTGTGTTCTTTCTTTGGTGTGGTGAACTCTGCTGCACTAGCTAGAACAGAACTTGAATTGGGGGTTTTTTACATGAGTGCAACAATGAAATCTTAACCAGATGATATTTTCAGACTTTATTTTTTCTGCCTGACAAATGAGATATTGTGCCCATACTGCGTAATGTTATATGTGGTGGTAGCGATTAGGATACCGGGCCATGTTGGCAGACTTTCACTGTTTCACTTGTTTAAGTACAAGTGAACAGTTAATATATATGAATATATACAGTATATAATACAGTATATATCTAAAACAAATGCATGAAATACATGTAATTTCTATTTCCAAAATACATTTCAGAAGTTTCAATTCTGGGATTGTTCAAACCTGACTTTGATCAGTTACAAGCATTACCCTGTTATAAAAGAAAATAGTATATACAAATTTTTAATAATATATTATTGTTTCTATATCGGAACATGATCTTTTTTCGCGTGTAGAAATGGTGCATTTCATTGTCTGACTGTGGCAAGATGAAGGTCGTAAACGGCTCAGGCTATTAATAGCAACCTGCTGTTTTATTGCCCTGCAGTGCAACTTGAGAGGCTGAGGCTTTCCCAAGCGGTAACACTTTTCAACAATCCTGCATCTGAATTTTGAGGGTTTTCTTAAAGCTGTAATTTACTATTTATATTGGTCGTGAAACATGAGTAATATAATTGGGATGTCAACGACTACTGCTAGGGTTAAGAGCTGTGAGCTTTGCGCCCCAGCGTACTGCCCATTTGCATGATCTATTACTGCACTGGAAGACGAGGATCTACTCATCAAAAGAAGCTTCTCCCAAGAGGAAACTGTTGGGAAAGAGGAAAAAGTGTGGAAGGTGCAGACTCAATTTGAAATAATCTATGGCACCTCAAGCCGACCGCTAAGAGCAGATGATGTTAACACTAGAACCGCCATGATTAGTTGTTTACCTAGAACCACCAATGGTTATAATTTACAAATTTGGCTTCACAAGCTCAAAAACTATTTGGAGGCAGATCTTATCATTGCAGTAATGTGCTTTTTAACCATGTTGTCCTCTGAAAATATTTTTTGCTGCTCAAATAAAGCATTAGTTACTCAAAGGTGTTCCTTCCGCCTTCCAACATATTCTTAGTGGAGGTAAGAGTTTCACCGTCTTTGCTAAAAATGGCCTAGGTGATGTTTCACTTTCCCCTCCTGAGATGACAAATATTTTCTAGTACAGATTTGAAGCCTCCAAGACCTCTCCAAATTGCTCCCACACCTTGGCTTTTGCTTCTGCAGCTGCAGCTTTATTCACTTGCCGGTACCTGACTGATGAATCTGGAGCCCTCCATGCCAAGCAGGCCCAAAAAGACCTCCTTCTTCAGCTTGACAACTTCCCTCACTGCCTGAGTTCACCAATGGGCTCTTGGCTTGCCACCAGAACAGGCACAAACTAGCTTATGACCACAGCATCTTGCAGCCACATCTACAATAGTGGTAGTCCTTTCAGACTCAATGTCAACAACCTCCTTCGGGATGCGGGAGAAGAGGTGAGAGTTGAAATTGATCCAGACAAGATCCTCTGCTAGGTCTTCGCAGCAACCCTCCCAACAGTTTTGGGCTTACCAGGTCTGTCCGGCAGCTTCCCCCGCCATATGATCCAACTTACCAACAGATGGTGATCAGTTCACTTGGCTCAGCTCCTCTCTTCACCAGAGTGTGGAGAACATATGGCCTGATGACACTACAAAGGTGATCACTGACCTTTGGCCCAAGGTGCTTAGGTACCATGTACACTTTGAGCATTCAAACTTTGTGTCACATGAAAGTGTCCTAATGTAATTATTTCATTATATAAAATAAAAAAATGACTACACTATATGTTTAAACAATTGTCTGCATCCAGCTATTATTATTATTATTATTATTATTATTATTATTATTATTATTATTATTATGTTCAGAAAAATTGGTTCAACAAATAAGATTTTTTACGAATTTACACTTTTAAATAAATCTTACTATTTTACTTACTTTGCTAAACTTTATATGACCCACAAACATACAGTACATTAATGGGGAAAGCATACTGTATGTCTGGAATCTGGATAGGTCTGTAAGATTCAATATGTATTTAGTAGGCCTACATATTTGAAATTTGTATCTGTATTTATGTATTCATCCCCCCCTTTCTCTAGTGCAAGTAATTGTATTTGTCTTGGTATAAATGTCTATTTGCAAATGTGAATGTTATATGCTGCTCGAAAAACTTCTCTACAGGGATAATAATGTATTGTATCTATTTATGTATTCCTCCATGAGGCAATTTTTGTTATTTGACACTTTGATGTGACACATAAAGTTTGAATGACCACATTCTCTTCAGTTGGTACGATGAAAAAACACAGGTTACTAATAATATGAACTAATAATTTTAATAATATTATAGGACACATTCAGTTTTCAATTCAATTTATTTTGTATAGCGCTTTTTTACAGAGAACTGTCACAAAGACGCTGTACAGAGAAACAAAAGGAGAATTGGGCAAAAACTAGGCCTGAATCCCCGAACAGCAAAACAGAAAAAACACTCAAATGGTGGCGAGAAAAAACTCCCCGATGGGAAGAAACCTCAGAAGGAACCTGGCTAGAGAGGGGGAGCTCATCTATCGCTGGCCAGCCCGATTAAACTAAATGTAGAATCGATGGTAACAGAATGTAATGAGGGATCTAACACAGTAAATAATCAAGTGGGTTGAACATTTTACAGTCTGAGATAGTAAACTAGCTTGTAGAAGAAAGTCCAATGAAATGATGTATAATATGCAATTCAGAGGACATTGAACATTGAAATCATTCACAAGGAGCTCAAGAAAAATGGATTTGTACTGACAGTTATCAGTTTAGCCAACAAAAAATTAAAAAACAAACTTCTGACAATTCAGGAGGAGACAAGTATTTAGTGTGATATATAGTCACCCAGAACACTGTACACTACACTGCTACAATCTGCTTTATAAAGCTCAGTACCTTCTCATGGATTTGTGCAGTAATGATCACTCAAAAAAGTTCAGTGGGCATTCTGTGGCTCATCACTCGCCCAACAAATTCAATTTATTTTTAACTTGTGTCCCCATGTCAGGAATAATAAAAAGCACCACTTCTACAGCAAAGCCTTTAAATGAAACAGAAAAAAAAAACATGGTAGCTGCATTGAAGTGGAAGAAACAGCTTGTCTGCCTTGAAGAGAATGTTTTATTTTTATTTCATATGTGGCTTTTTTTAAAAACAGAATCATCATTTTGCCTGTAGGGAAACAGCAGATGGCAGACTTTTTTCTCTGATACATTAGAATTAATTAGATTAATTAAATCTATACTGTAGGATTACAAGTGATAGAAATTAAGGCAATGTTATTTAAAAAATTTTAGTATTTGCCCAACGCAGAGCTGTATGTATATCCAATTCCCACCCCAATCTGGAATGTCCAGCTATCTGCAACCACAGCCATGTTCCATGCGTGAACCACCCTGCCAATTCAGAAGAGCTGGGACATCCCTGGTTTTCCTCCGAAGCACGTGGTGTCAACAGCTACTCCTTTTCGCGTCGCAGACCGCAGCTAAGCTCGCACAGAGCAGTGTCTTTGGCATGCAGTCTTACGTGCGCCGTTTAGGCCAGATGAGGTCACCCAAGAGCGAAGGAACCCTGTCTGACTGACCCCTCCCATACCCTGGGTGACGCAGGCACTAATTGTGGAGCTACCGACCACAGTCTGCAGTCAGGATTCGATCAAGGCCGTGAGGGTCATCCAGGTGCCTTAATATCCAGCAGCCTGGCAGTGCTTTTTTATGGCTGATCATATTATGTATTCATTTAGGCTTTCCCTTATATGCATAGAATCTGCATACTGTAACAATTGAATATGTCTCGTCTTATATATAGGATGAGAGACATTTCCTAGTTACAGTATACAGGCTCTATGCATACAATGGAAATACCAAAAAACCAAAGAGAATTGGCCTTTTTCTCCAAAGGTTGTGGGATTGATTCCCAGCTGGGGTGCTGCTGTATCCTTGACTTTTTTGGTAAAAATTAACCAGCTGTATACATTTATGTAAAATGTAATCTCATTCCTCAAAATCCATTTTTTACATCGTGGCACTAGTGCTCCCAAACTCAAAAAGTTAGGCGCACCAGCAAAAACTTTGGAATACTCACCAAAATTTAAGGAGCACCAGGAATTTTTTATTGAACAATGAACAGTAGCCTAGTGTATGTCTGCTGAAAGTTACAGTTACAAAGTTTTGAATGTTAGCACATGGGATCGTCTTCCAGGTACACTTGGATTGAAGTCATTATATAGTTTGGTTAAGGCAGAAGCCTTCTGAATAAATCATTCCAGGCCCATATTGAATGTACTTTCCAGATTATTGAGGTCATTATGTTACCATAGAACCTGCTGTGTGTTTAATAACTAACATACTTGATTAGCATTAATCCAGCATAGCTACTGTATCTGTATGCAGCCAGCATACTGCATGAAACTCAAATAACTCTCTGTAATACCATTTCATACCAGGTTAAAAAACCATAAATAGTCATTCCAGGACAAGGCAGACACCATTGTTATCCCGTTTTGGAGTGTTTGTGTATAATGAAATTTTAATTGTTTTGAATTATTTGTTGACGTAAGGATGATGGGGACATAAGGTAAAAATAAAATCACCCTCAGTCTGAAATCTCTTGGTAGTTGAATTAGGAAATTCAGGGCCTTTGAAAATTAATGCACATAGCTTGTGTCTATGCAGAACACAATTCATTTCCAAATATTTTGTCTTGGGAAAAAGCTATAAATGACAGAATTTGAATAGCAAATTTGAATATCGAATTGCAAGCTTTACAGCAGTGTTGCAAACTGGTTTTCACCTGCAATCTCCACTCCACATTATTTACAGTTCACAGTAGCCTGCATTTTGACAAACTCGTAACTTAACCAGGAGAATTCCATTAGCCACTCTTGCGAAAGGTGTACAGATTGCCTTTCTTTGCTGATGGTTGGACATCTCAATCAACTTCACTGGTCGAGGTAGTCATGTTTTTCCGAATCACTAATAGCCCATTGATATTCACTTGCTAAAAATTATGTGATTGTTCTATTTGTTTAATTTTATTTAGTTTGACGCAGACTTGCAGCTAATATGTAGCGCATTTGCTGCAAATTAAATTGTTTTCCACAAAATGTTGCCAGAGGTTTGCCAGTAAGGGTGAACTAAAAACTTTACCAGAAGTGAATGCCAGTTCCCACAAAAAAGATTTTGCATGTGAAAATATGAGCTTGCTGTAACCTTGTGGCAACAATTCCAAAAGCTTGCTACAAATTTGCTGGAAGGCCAATATTTTTGTAAGGGTTATCCTTGAGGGAAGAAACTGATTCAGTTAACTAACGTTAGTTAGGTTTAGTAAATGCTGGCTCACTTGGCAGCTGTCATTGACGAATTTGAGCAAATCTAAAACCAGCATAGAGGTAGGCTATAAGGAAGTGAAGCTGATGTTTGGTTGGTTAGAATGGTTACAGGGGAAATAAACTTGGTAGTTTGTCTGATTGCGATAGGTTGCTTTCATTGCTAAAAACAAAACTAAAAAACTGACAGTTATCCACACCAGGATAATTGTTTGCAGTCGCATCAGTGCTCCCAATTTAAATTCCAGGTTGCACAGTTTAAATATATGTTCCAAGACAGTCACACTTCTGAGCCCTGAATCTGTGTAAGTCTCTTGGTATGAGAAAGTTTGCTACATGCCCAATGCTGTGAAAGAGAATGCATGCTCAGTCAATCTACCCTCTGTAAATAACAGTTAAATAAAATTTTATAATAAATTATTATTATTATTATTATTATTAATGTTATTATTATTGCTGTTAGAAATATTAGTATTTATTGTATTATTGATACCGTTATTATTACATCATTATTGATTCATTATTATTGTTCATCACTGTAATAATAATAATATAGAATCATTTAATAAAACACTTCATACATGGGTGCCAAATTAAATGTTGCTAGAATGTAGTAGTAATTATAATATAGCACTAATAATATTAATAATACAAAAATAAAAGAATGAATAAAAATTAAAGAGTTGGCATACGAGTACATTTCTTAGGCCTATGTAGGAAAGATTCATAAAGGAGGCATAAAATGGAAAGACTGCTCACCCTGCTGATAATTCTATCTAACAGAATAATAATATTGTCCATCTGGTTAGCTTTTTCCTGCATTATACTAGCTGACTGGACAAATGATAAAGCTAAAGTTATATTGCTTTAAAGGTAGAAAGTACTCAGTTTGTGGAATATAGCTGTAAAGTGTAGCCTAGACAGCGCTTTCCCGAACATTAGACCAAGAGATTGTAAGGCGTATTTGTTTAAAGGCTGCAAACTTTGTTTAAAGGCTGAGGATAATGAGTATTAAAATAACAGAACTCTTAGTAGAAGGCATAACATTGCCTGATATTAACCTTATAATTTGGTAGTGATAGGTAGGTAGTGATAGCAAGTCCTTAACTTTATTTTAAAATGAGCCTCCAGTTGATTATTAGTTCTAGTGTCATGAAGTCACATTGGCAATTGCTAGATGTAACCATGCAACCAACAGTTGATTCACGAAACTGATATCTAAGGTTAAATATGCAGATAAAAAGCATTTGTATCTGTCAAATAGCTTAGCTGTAAGTTGTAATTACATCATAAGCATTTTTGTAGTTAGAGGTGCAGTATTTATTTAGTTTGAAAATGTTAACGTACCATGCCTGAATTTTGATATTATTGTTAAATTAGCATTATTATACATTTGGTTATTAATCAGCTTGGTAGCTCACTTCACAAACAAACATGGCGGTGTTTTCAAACATGTCCTATTGTCTGAAATAGCATCACATGTACTGATTCTGATTGGCCAAAAAAAATATGATTTGGAGGACATGTTGGGAGGGTAATGTACGGAAGCCCTGAAAGGCAAGGTGAAAATTTATTTTTTTTTGCGGCCAAAACCTCAGTTTATCTTGTACGTATGACTTATTATCTTGTACATAAAAATGTATAGCGTTCAGGTGAATGCTAATAAGGGATAGCGTCCGTTTATGTCAAAACGTCTTTCAACCTAGATTTCCCCACCCCGACGTCTAGATTCCAGCTAATTTAGGTTGGTTTTATGAGTTTGTTTTAGGCTATTGAAATCCTGCTCCAATGCCAGTGCTAAGTCTTACGTACGAATTAACAGCTGAGGGCCTGAAAGGCAAGGTAAAAAAAAGTTTCTCGTACGTATGAGATAATAAGTCGTACATACAAGATAATATCTCCTATGTAAGAGATATTATCTCGTACATAGGATAAGTTTTGGCCACAAAAAAAATTATTTTCACCCTGCCTTTCAGGGCTTCCATAGTAATGATTCCATAGGGCTCAATTCATTTTTAATGGCCAGTATGTTCGATACACTGTGATAATAATGTGAAAAAAGTGATATCATTCTATAGTATATAGTGCCTATAATTTTAGAGTATAGAATTAGGACAGATAATCCCAAAATGAAGGCTAGAACCGAAAACAAATTAGGTTTTGTTGAAATTTACCTGAAAGTCATACATGCTTTTACATACAGACTAAAAAGGTCTGCACTTTTACAAAAAATGTATTGAGGAAAATGGTACCAAAACTATACAATCTTTTTTTTTGCTTTCTGTAATATTGTTCATAAGTCATTTTTCACTTCAGTTTTTAATCAGTCACAGCCATGCAAATAATCTTCATAGGTGGGAAAAACAGGGCGAGTCAGGTTGGGATATAATACTGCTTTAGCTGAATAAATTATTAAAATGATTAACTAACAAACTTATAAAACCTACTTTTTAATAAAGGGCTCTGGTTGTAAATTCATCCATTTGTTGTCGAACACAGAAGTTTCAAGCGCTCTTTTATCCCAGAATACATTTGAATGTTGAATGCGAGGTCCAACAATAAAATTCAATTTGATGTTTATGGGTTTAATCAGGGAGATATTTACATGGATGTAAAAGCATATCTGTATGGTTTGTGTGGATGTATCTGTCTTTCATGTTTGTAACTATGTGAAACTGCCACTTTAAGATGCAAGATACCTCTATCAGACAATAGTATTGTATTATCGTATTGCATTTTGAATAATGTCTCATCAGGGGCTGATATGAGTAAAAGTGAAAGTCATAAGCAAGTCATCTAATTTATGATTATTACAGCAGAATATCACAATGTTCTGCTCCACGGTATTCTGCTCCACGGTATCATGTTTTTGTATTGCAATATATTGAGTTTCGATATATATTCCCACCCCTAGTGAAACCCAGGGGTTGTCACCTATTTGGCCACTGCCTGTACCTTCAAGTACAATTGTAATAATCTACACAGTAAAGTGTTGTCTAGTATTGAAATATACCAGTCAGCCAAAGTAGAACCTCTTTATGCAGCTTTTACCTTTTACCTACAATTATTGTGACCTACAGGATAATGCATGTGTGGCTGAAACATAATAAATAATGATGACATAATGTTTTCCTCAGTGTTTATCAGAATAATATATTGAACTATACCTTTGAAAGACTGCATCTCTACAATTATATGACTGCAATGTGTTTGTTGTTGTATGTGTGAGGTCCAATCTATGCTCGCTTGCGCCGAAGCCGATATATCTCTTGACGAGAGATGAGAAAAATGGTTCCTCGGTGCAGTTAACCCGCATATAGCTGACAGTTCAGACACCGCAATGAGATAAGCTTGCAGGCCAGATTGTTTTTTTCCTTCCCTCATTCCGCCTTCTGCCTGCATGCATCAGTGCAGGTCACTATCAGATGACCCTCCAAGGACTCAGCTAATCACCCCGATGGCTGCAATCAGCCCTCACCACTCCATTAGATCTGGACCCGGCACACCCAGTGGCCTGGAACACGCTCCAACCTGTCAGACCTGCAACGGCACAGCAGCTCTGAAAAGGGAACTGTTGCTCCATACTGCGCCCAGCCATTAACCTCATACAGCACATACTCAGGGTATTTCTGATATGAGAAGGTATGGGGAGGAAGTGAAGCGTGCAGAGAAACAATATAATCCTGCGTATCTGACCTGTGTACTTCCACCATACCAGAATATTTGGATTTATGTCATCAGGTCATTTTCCTGACCATAGCTCAAATGGCATTGTTTATGGAATGGCAATGCAACATGCTAAAAATTATTATTATACAGAACTAATTTCTCTTTTTTGCATACCCTTTACATAGTGTCAGTGGTAAATTCCCAGAGCAACATTTTCAGAATTCTGACTGTTATCTCGTTATCCCGTGACGAGTTATCTCGTTCACCCATGACCCTTGACAAATGGTTGAGTCCCACATTGCCAGGTAAGCGTGCATGTGTGAAAAAAGCTTATTGTGGTCTGACTAAGGCATATGACATCACGCAATATACACAATGCTTTTCACAATATACTTGTATATCCCAGAATCCTGGTGGGACTTGTATTGCTTCAGCACACTGATAGGCTATTTAATATTTAACACATTTTACTTTTGTTCTTCCCATAAAGTAATCATGTTTTAATCAATTTCCTACATGCATAACTTTACAATTGGCTACAGTCTATTGAATTTTCTAGATTTCTGCCCACTTCTGGATTCTCCTTAAATCTTCTTGGATTACTTTAGTAGATTCCAAACTGTTAGCTAACCTCCCCTGTGTTGTATCATTTGCAGATTTAACTAATGTGCCTCCATTGTCCCTGTCATGATCATTTATGTAAATAAAGAAACACAGAGGTCCTAACACCAAACCTTGTGGGACTCTACTTCCCATAGTTCCTTGCTCAGATAAAATCCCTTTTACAATTACTTTTTGCGCTCTACCCTGCAGCCTGTTCCAACCCATTTTGAAATAACTTCTGCAATTCCCATGTTGACAAAGAGTCCCTCATGTGGTACTTTATAAAATGGTTTTTGCAGTTCCAAATGTATAATATCATAAGCCTTAGGTACTGTAACACTTGATAGATTGCCCAAGTAGTCCAAGAGGTTTGTTACGCATGACCTTTTTCTGCAAATAACCCTTAAGATGCTGTTTTTTTTTTTCCTTTTGAGGAATAATTTCTATTTTCCCCAAATTAGAAATTCCAATTCATTTTACATGAGATGCAAGTCGATCTAAAAGGCCTATAGTTTCCCAGATCAGTATGGTATATATTATTGTTATAATTTCTGGCTATTATAATTATTGCTTTTAGTCACTTTTAGTCAGGTTTTAAAAATAAATTAATATATACTGTATATATTATATAACTCTACTCAAATATTATATGTTTATTGTCCACTGAGGGAAAACAAACATGCAAAAATACACACAATAAAATAACAAGTGGGAAGGAATGCAAGAAATAAAAAAATAAAATACAGTATTTTGAGCTACCATGACTCACAGCAGTTAAAACACACACGCAACATGCACACACCCACACATATATCACCCATTGAGAATTGGGTCAAATCATGTCCTACCAAGAATTATTACTAAAAATAATTACTTTTGTTCTGGTGAAAATTTTGATTTAAGTGTTGCTTATATGAAATATAATTAAAACATTTTAAAACTTCTATACGTCCCGAGGGCCAGGAAATACCCTTGTCCCAGACAATAATCCACAATTTCAAACAATTAAAAAAATGTGTTAGAAGCATTCAAAACCTTTCTAGCTGAAAGATCTGCTTTATTTAGCAACACAAGCTTTTTGTAATGAAAGCCCTGTGTTAGGATTGTTAGGAATAGCTATTTAAGAAAAAAGGTCATCACTGGGAGATGGCCCCTTTACATGGTTTAATAGCCAAGACATTGATCGATCAAATATATTTTCCCAGCGTAATTGAAGAGTATAAAAGATAAAAGTGGTCTGTGCTCTTCTGAACCTCGGCACACTGTACCATTGTCCAGAAGGTAGTATCTGAAATTCATGGTGGTACTGTACTTTCTTCAAAAGCTCATGATAAAGTCAAGGACCAGTTCAAAATGTTATGCATTGTAAGTGTCCAAAGGTACACCCATACTACAAAAATGTTCAATATTATACAGTGAATCAGTTACTCTTGAATGATTTTGTGAGGGAATATAACTATAATATAATTCAAATTATACATATATAGAAATTATTTCTTTGCATGATACACATTTTTGAATCTCCATTCATGGGTTTAAAGATGACACGGACACGTACATTAGAGTATATAAAATATTCTACACTAAAGGTTAATTTGCATAATGCATATATCAGTAGAAATGCATGAAATAGTTTTTTTCAATCATGGCTTGGCTCTCATATACTGCTAAATTTCCCAAGGCAATAGTTGGTTATATGCAAAGATATTCTGAATAATTGAGTGCATTTTTAATGCAATTGTCTTCTGAATCACCCTTTCCTAAGCTGCTTTACTTCATGATGAATACCTAAGATGTGGATAATGTCATTGCATCCAAAAATTAGGCAGATGAACAGTGTTAAAGATTTGTATATATAATTTTGAAGACTGTTAAAGTATGTCAAACATGGAGAAATAGCCTTGTTTTAAGTTCCCTGACGTTTGAGTAGGTAGTCTGAGACAGCTAATTGTTTAACACTTCTGGGGACGAGTACGCTGTAAATTGCATGTAGCCGGAAAACAAAGTAGAGCTTCCCTTTGCGTTACATGAAACTGACAATGCAGAAGATGGCTGTTTGTTGATTCAGCAAGAGGTAGCCTTGTCCCTGCAGAGTGAGGAGCTTGTTGTTGTCACTGACATAGACATAACTAGTTTGTCTGCTGCCTCAGCATGGGGTTGCTGTCAAATCTATTTCTCCATATATTGATTGAACCTCCTATAATGACCCATAGCAACAGCAGCATTCACTGTATCAATGTAGACTCCATCCCCCCAAAGGGCTTGTTAAGTACAAACTGCTCTTCGCTGTTGCTGAACTGACCCGTGCATCCAGACAATGTCTGCGACACCGAGCACAGACTGTACCAGAGCAGGGAGATTAATAACTCTTGTCACATGGACTTGTATTTTCTCAAGAATGTGTTTAAGCCCGAGCACTATCCTCTCAGTATTTTACATTGGGTGCTAAACGTAGCTTGTGTAAAAAATAAAAAAAAATTTAAATTAAAAATAAAACAGCATACGGGATGACATATCATTATGTTATGACACTAACAGGAGATGATGTCCATTCAAAAGAACATTTTATTATTTACATCATGTTTTTTTTATATTAATCAGAAGACAAGACAAAAACTGAGCTGCCTGAAAGTAAGATATTCATGTAGTGATGGCTTTATTCCTCACAAAATGGACTGCTATGCTTTTGAGGTGTGGCATTGGTATAATACCATCAAACCTGATCTGTCATATTTTCTTGTTTAGGCTGTGTTTAATTTTGTGATTTGAGACAGTGCAGTTAACTTGAAGGGGGGGATTGGGAGCCTTGTTGCCTGCAAGGACATCCTCAACCAGGTGAAAAATCATATCAGAATTCAGGTTGCTTCTCACTTCTTCCAGATTTCTGCCAGAAAGGAGAGGTTGATACCCCAGGCAGAGATGTTTTATTTATACTTTTCCCCGAATGGCTTGGCAGTGTGACTTGTTTTACGCCTTCCTTGCCGGCTAATCTGTAATTGCTCTCATTAGTATATCTAGTGTCTCCCAGTATCTAGTATCTATGTCAAGCTCCTCATCCTGCAGGGAAAAGGCTACCTCTTGCTGGATTAACAGTGTGATTCACTGTAATCTTCTGCATTGTATTGTACAGTATCATATGTCTACTATATTAGTATATTATGAGGTATATTATTATATAGTACAGGGTCAATCTGGAAACACAATATACCGTTTGAAAACATTAAAACTCGCAATTCTAACTCTGCAAACTATTTTACGAGTCCAATGTTAAAAGCGACAACGCTATTTTGTAACATGACACCAAACAGGCTCAATCTAAACAATGATACCATACATTGTGGAAATCTACAGACAACACGGATCATGGTAATGTCCTGATTCCGGCAAAAGATAAATAAAAGACATTTTTTAGGTGAGAAAAAAGACTTACACTTCCACTGCGTTTGAGCTTCTGTTACTTTGTTTTAGTAATTCTGACTCCTAAAAAACAAACTCCTAAGGGCTACCTTATAAGAGACTAGGAATATACCTGCAGTCAAAGAGGTTCAAGAACAGTATAGTAACCATTTTATTTCCGGCTAGTGTTAAAAAAAGGTGGAGTTTCAGAAGGGGTTTTAAAGCAAGACTGTAATTGTTCAGTTAGCAGCGTGTGCCAAACCAAAAGTCCCGTATAAATTATTTTCAGCCTTAACACACATGATACTTTTCTGATTAGAACGGCAAAAAGATATGGTTACACAGTGGCACACGTGAGGGAACAGAGTGGCGCAGCGCCTCTGTTACATTTTTTGGGGAGAACCCTGTAGTATACCACATTGTTAACCCCCTCTTATCATATATTGATCTTTAGTCATGATCAGTGCAGGACGAAGATCTGTAAGATAATAAAGCCATGCAATCATAGTATCACATATAGATACCATTTGTATTATGACGTAGTCACAGGAAATCCTCTGTATTTAAACAAGAAGCTCAAGATTATAGCACAGACCTAATGTACCTAACTGTAATTAGTCTGATAGTTAGCAAACAAACCATGAACAAAATGTTTTTTTTTCTTCTTTTTTCAAAACAAATTTTGCCTTTTCATGTTATAACTAACAGTAATTGACAATATGACATCTCTAAGGGAGATATAGACCTCAGCAAGAACCTAGTTAAATTGCAGTAATTGCATGTGGGGGTTAGAGCATAAGTCAGCAAGTCAACAAGTGTATTTTTGATAAAAATGTTGTTGTTTTTCATGCTGGCTCTACTAAGTTTTCAGGTTGTTAGCAGTCTAATAACAGCAATATTAGTAGTCCTCACACAGTGTTGTGCATTATGGTTACAATTGTGTTTTCCCCACACGGTCTTGGATAATTAATTGCCCATGCCTTCTAAAATTAGAAGTGGCCTTCACCACCCTCTTTTAGTGCATCAGCACAATTAGTCATTTTGAGTACTGCAGTTTGAGGAAAAGGGCACTCAAGAGCTCTATGATACTACAACCCCAAGGACTGACACACTAATTAAAAACCTTAAGGGTTCTGACACAATGCACTCAATGACTCTACAAACTCAGAGCAGCTTCAGAGCACCTCCATCAGTCCCAGTTGCAGACACCATTGAAATAACACTGTCAGTATTTTTATATACCTTGGTATATGATATTATTGGACCCTTAAATGTTAATACCGTCCAAACCATGAATGCAAGCAATTCTTCAAGTGCATGTACACTCTCAGAAGAAAGGGTTCCAAAAGGCTCCTCTTGAACCCTATCTAGTTCAAGGGTTCTTTGTTAGACAAAATGGTTCAATCTGGGAGCTTTCATACTTTTCACACCTACCACCTCTTTATGGAGGGTTCCATATAGAACTAAAATGGTTCCCCTATGGAGATAGTTTCCTTACTTGTTTCATTGACATCAAGGGTGACCAGGTGTCCTGCATTGTGTGGTACAGGCATGGATTTTGAGTTCAGCAGTGCCAAAGGAAATAGTTCCAACTAAACATTAGATTAAAATGTAATTAAAACAAAAAGCAATAATAATCAGGTCATATACATGCATATACCCTCTGTAGGCATGGTTCCGCTGTATAAGTTGATTTGGAGTTTCTTGAAGGGTATTTTCTAGCTTTAAACCACAAACCCATGAATTCCGCTATACCAGGCATTGTGATGGTGGCAGGTCATGACAGACTTCTGTAAGTACCTAAAATAAATGCCTGGGACACTTAAAAACATACACTAAAAAAGGTGTAATATATACAATTCCAGAAAGTGAACTATCCCTTTAAGGCAATATTTTTCAATGAAGATGTGGAAATTTGAATACCACCCAACTCTAACAACTCAAGACATAAAACATGTTTCCTTCCAAAATCCTCCAGGCCAATTACAATGTAAACACGTTGCAGGGTAGGATCAACTGTTATTGCTTATGTCTAGCTTGACAAACTGCACCAGTATATAGACAGATTATACACCCATTAAACTTTGATACATTTCAATGGTTGCAAACATTGTAAATCTGGAGTCTCAGTTTTTTTTCGTGCATAAATCGAGTCATAAAAGCCTTTTGAGAATGACAGTAAAATATGCACAGTTGTGGTTTCTACCAGGTTCTGGGCTCTACTATGAGAACACAAATGCTATGGTCATAATGTTATAGAGAAGCATAAGAAAAAGCAAATAAAATAAATAAATAACAGGGCTTAATGTAACATACAACAGTATATATTTTTGTAATTGGAGAAATCCTTCGTTAGCAATGGTTCTCCCTGGAGCAGACAGAGACTCTTGTTCCCGAAGTCGGTGCACACCAAAGGTATTGAAATTACTTTGAACTTTCATTGTTTCACGGACTGACATGTTCTTAGCATTGTATGTATAGCCGGTGACCTTTATGTGTGAACTTTTGCATTTTGTAACATACCCTCAAAACAACTTGTCAACCTTTTAACCCCTGGGGCTCTATCTTGGCGATCTTGACGCTTGGTCTAAGCGCATGGTGTAAAGTCCATTTAGGGCATGTCCAAGTCCATTATTTCTAGTTTACCGGCGTGTATTTTGGGCGCTAAGCATGGCGCAATGCGCAAATGGGCTGAACTTAGTCTCTTCATTAATTATAGGTGTGTCTTGGGCGTGACATGCAATAAACCAATCAAAATGTCATATCCCATTCCCTTTAAAAGCCTGCTTTTTCATCTTGGCGGATTGCTTGATGGCGAAACAGACATGCTCGTGCGTGTTTAGTGCGATCAAAGAATAGGCTAAATGGATCAATACTATAGTATGATCAATATTATTCGGACTAACCATTAGCCTATGAGTTCCTGGTAATTCCAGACATGGCTGTTATTTTACAAAATATATGCGGTTACATTTCGTTAAAAGGACCTGCAACAGCTGAGAATAAGCTATCGATGGCTTCAGTCTCACCTTAGAAAGCGCCAAATTAGCCTGATGCTTGTTTAACAAATTTCATTTGATTCTGCAATGAAAGAGTCAAACATCAATTCCATGAGGCTGTTCTCATGGAGTTCTCGAAGTTCAAGCTTCATTCGAAGTTCATTAGGCTAACTGTATAGTAATATTGATTAATGACATAAATATCGTTATTTTTCCTTAATGATGACACTAAATACAATAGGTTGGCAACTCATATGTTCACGCATATTTCCCCTTGTTTTATTATGACCTGCTTATGGAAATGTGACCAACCTGTTTTACACATAGCGTAGGGTAATGCTTTAAAATTAATGCGTTATAATATGGTAGGCCGAACAGTTCAAAAGCCGACACAAACTAGACACCACATATCCAGTTGGACAGCGTGCGCCGCCCAGCTGGACAGCCCGCCCCGCCCAGTTGGATAGCTCGAAGATACCCAATTTGATGTCGTTGATTGGACAGAAATTCACTAATCTCTCACATGTAATTTACGTAAAACCGAAGTTTTTAGGATCATTTGAATCATAACGATAATCAAAGTTTTTCGTTGTTTGTCATTTTAATTTTCACACTGTAATTCCAAAGACATAGAACGATATTTGGAAATATCATGTCATTGAACATGAACAGAGACTGATCTGAATGCAGACATGAAGGAGCAAACACTATTGTTTTAAATAAAATAATTAATCACATTCATAAAATGAAAAGACCTAGTTAGTTCAAAGTGCCATTTTCTGGTATTTTTAAACAAATTTGGAATATATTTTAGTTGAAATACAACAGCAAAAATTAAACAACAGGCTAAATAATTTTTAAAAAAGAATAATCCCTGTTCTTTCATATATATTTTGCTTGCTTCCATGTTGCTCTTGTGTTCTCGAGCCTGAGTTGTCCAAGCCTGAAATGGGTGGGCTACTCACTGTCAACCCATAGCTACGGTTTGCCCGTATAAAATATGGGTTTCCACCTTTTCGAAGGTTTGAGGGCGTATAAGGTTATGATGCTGGAAATCTGGTCTATATTTTGTTTTCAAATGTTTTCCAACATAATTAATTCAAACGCGGCAATCACATTTTATTTCTCCCTCTCTCTGCTATAGCTAGTCTATACTCTCGATTTCTGAGGCTGCGGGGAAAGTAAGTAGCGGCATCAGGACTGTAATTTAGCTACTTTATGACAACGAACCACGAAGACGCAGTAGCCCACAAGATAGGCTACCTATAACTAACGTTAAGAGAACAGTTAAATGGTTATGACTGGACAATGTTAATGTTTATGCAATTTTGATAATTAGATAATGTTCCATGACGTATTCATGTGGTGGATGACTAAGGGCTCTCTTTCCAGAGGTTGACACCTATGCATACATACAATAATATTGTTGCGACCGCATCTAAAGACAGACCAGGCGGATTCACTCGTTGCTTTTATTGCAAGCCAATGTTCTCAGTACACAGAGGATTACACTGACTCAAACACACAGACTTCAAGCATTTTTATACTGGACTTGCGATAATCCTGCAAACTGTCATAAACATATTGCATGACCTATAGCTCTACTATGGCTATATAGCTACACTAGCTACTGTCAACAAAACACACATAGGCCTACGCACTTTATACACACAATAACATTTAGCTAGCCCTGGTGACCAGCCAGCTCCGCTAGCCAGCGTAACAAACAGCATAACTAAACATTTGACCAACGAGTATATAGTCTCTATGATATAATGGCGTCACATAAATTGTCGTTGAAGACTTTTTTTTATAGATTAGACAAATTCTTGCAACCTTTGTTTGTTTAACAATTCATAAACATGGCCTAACGAGATACACATATCCTGTAGGCTAACTCTAGAGAGATATCCAGCTGGATAGTGCGGCGCTACCCAATTTGACATCTTGCGCTACGCAGCCGGAAAGCAAAATCAAGGTGACGCAGCACACACAAATGTCATGAAATAAAGAATAAATACATTTTCTGCTGTTGTTATGTGTCCTATTCCCGGTGACTTATAATAGTTAATGCTCTTACAGTGCTTTGCAATATTAAAGCTGTTACCTAGATTGTATCTCTGTAATCAGAGCAGAACCATGTTAAAGTGATGGTTGAAAAAATATATTTTGCACCTTGAAAATTAATTAAGCAACAGCCCTCTTTTCAGGCCCCAATGCTATTGTAAAATTTGAATGACAATATTAACTTCCCAGAGATAGTCTCTGCATGCAGTGATGTAAATCTATTTGTGTTGCAACATGCATCATGGGACTGTACTTGTACATTATTGTACTCAATGACATTTATTAATCATGATTAAAACATTTAATCCAAACAAATTAGAAAAGTCATACAGTATCTGTAATGGATTTTAGTGGCGGATAATCAAACGCAAAGGTGGGGGGATCAGAACAAGTCACTCACGCAGTGAGGACCAATAAAGGGAGAAATACAATAAATGCACAGAAAGAAAAAACTGGAAACTAATTCCTTGTGGCTAAACAGCCAAATGAAAATCAACCCACTAAAATATGGCGAACTCGATATCTAAACTAAATATCCCAAGCTCAATACTGGAGCCAAAACGGGAAAACTTAGCAAAGAAAAGAACACCTTCGGCACATAAGTTCGGACGGCCAGAAGAGTGTAAAACCAAAACAAAATAACACAGAAAAACTGTCTCAGAGAGAACAGCAAAGGACAAAATAAATAACGCTAACAGGAGGAATAATATCTCTACCTGAAATAAAGCTAATAACAAGTCCCTTGTGAACATAAACAGCGTTTAATATCACAAGGTCGCTAGTACCTGGCTATACCTGGTTCAATGCAATGTCGAATGACAAAGAAGCACCGGGGAAGCGGAAGTGAGGAACTTAACGAATAACGAGAGGGAAAACCAAAACTAGGAACGGAATGCGGAAAAAATCAGATAGATTCTCAATTGGAAAACCAGGACGAGAACCGCAACGGAAAAGAAAACAATAACCCACGAACCATGACAGTATCAAGATGAAAAAAGAAATTTGGTTTTTTAGAGACGTCAAAAACTGAATTGGGCCAAATTGACCTGAACATAATATGAGGGTTAATTAACGCTGATGGCCACTCATATGAAACTCCAGTCCTGGAGGGCCAGTGTTCTGTTTTTATTTCAACCAGCAGCCAGGACACAAGACCTTGGACACAAGACACTAATAAATTACTTACATTAAGCCATCAATAGCTTAATTACTTACCAAACTAAATTGCTTACCAAAACCAGTGGACTGTTGCTTTCCAGAACTGGAGTTCGATATCCCTGCCGTAGGCGATGCATTCCTGCCTTTGTGTAGTTCACACTAGGGCACCTCTAGGACAACTATACATGTCACATTGTATCAGATCATTCAATAACACCTGTGGAGTCGCTTAGACATCAACCGCTGTCCAATTAATATTCTTTCCCATAGTAGCCAGAGTGAATAATGAAGTTTGAGAACCACTTCACGACATAAGAGAGGAAATATTGGAACCAATAATAGAAGTGCATGCCTCAGCTCTTCTGCTCTCTGGTTGATCTTTTACAGAACAGCAGCTTAATTTACATGCTACCATTTAGGTATTGCTTTATTGTAGAGATGTCAAGTGTGCAGTAGAGCCAGAAAGGTTTCTTCACTGGGATGGGAACCGTTAGAAAAAGCACAAATGTGCAGTGTGCTAGGCTGTGCCACTGATTGATGTTCCAGTCAGCAACATATTTAGATCTTACAATCTCCAGAGAAGGGTCCTAAAATACATCCTTGACTGTCAAGGGCAAAAAGCAGACTAATGCTGTGCATTTATGGGCCCTGTGACTCATACACATAACAGGTGAACCCAAGGATCAAAAACATGTTAAATATACCCCTCTTGTACAGAAGGTATTCACCTACCTTGGATCTTTTCACATTTGTCCTCTTACACCATACAAATGTAATGCATCATTTCTTAAAACATGATAAACAGTTTTTTAATGTATTTAAAATTTTAGATTTTTTAATGTAACTATAATAACATAATAGTCTGTAGAAGGCCTTTGGCAGCAATTACAGCTCTGAGCTTAGCACATTTAGACGATGACATTTTGTCCATTCCTCCATGCAAATTTGTTCCAACTTTAGATGAAGAGCACTCATGGAACAGCAATTTTCTGATTTTCAACAGGATGTAAGTCTGGGTTCTGGTCAGGCAATTCCAGAGTATTGACCTTCTTGTTTTTAAGCCATTCCTTTGTCGTTTTTGCCATAAGCTTTGGGACATTGTCCTGTTGGAACATGATTCTTTGCCCTAAACACAGATCTCTCATGGACTTGGACCCCCCCCCCCCCCCCTCCCCCCAGGCTTTCAATTGGGTTTAAATCAGGGGACTGGGATGGCCATAGCAAAATCAGAGGCAGTCAGATTTTAGTATAAACTCTCCTGGTACTTAATGGAGTCAAGATGCTATGTATCCTCACAACCTTTGGATATGGGATGTGTAAGAATATGTTATCTAGTTTATTTATTAAGACACACATGCTCTCAATAGCAACAAATGTAGTTTTCCCAATTTCAACAATGTACATTTTCAAATAGTTTGTTTCCTGCTTTCATCCTCCTGACATAACCCTTGTGATTGCTCAATTTTTCAGAATTTTCTTCATGTGCTTCCAAACGGTCTGGAAGCACGCAAAATCGTTAGACTACAGTAGTCTATTTAGTCATTATGTTCCTAATTTCAGCAAATAAGCAATACTATATGTTTTTACTTTTCACACGCTGTAAATGACCTTCCTCAGTGCCTTCAGAAAGTATTCACCCCCTTGACCATTTTCACATTTTATCTTCAAATTGTAATGCAATGAAAAATGTGCCTTCAGAAATACAATTCAAAAGATGCAACTTTATTCAACATTTGTTTTACAAATTACTTAAATTTCTCATGAACAAAAGTTTTCACAACCCTTTATTTAAATGAACCCTTTATTCATGAGGGAAACCAGTGTGTACCCTTAAAAAATACAGAAGTACCCAGAAGTACCCAGAAGTCCTCCACCAGCAAGAGGTCGATAGCACTTTTTGTCAACCCACTTGTCAATCAATTATTCCGATTTCATTTCCCCAGACATCTACGTTGAAAAAGTAATTGCCACTAATTAAGCGCAGATGATGGTTGACAGCGATGTGATAAATTCAGTCCTGTGGATATGTGGCAGTATTTCAAAATTTTGTTAAAAGCAATGGGGAATAGCCACATTAAGAATGACATCAGTTATGTAGCATTTAACTTGCACAAAAATACTTAAATAAATAAAAAAGTATAAATAATAATTACATTGTTTGTCAAAAAAGTATATATATATTTTTAATTAAATAAAAGTGGTGAATGCCACGTATAAAGGTTCTAAACTCACGATTAAATTTGATCATGAGCCTTGACTTCCTTCTAGTCCACAATTTGGTGACTTATTTGCGAGGTTGGACCAAGGTGTGCAAGTGCGCTGTGAGGTGCTGTATCAGTAGATGGACCTACAGTGTAATTTATATTACATGTATACATAAATATGAATAGGAGAGTTTGATATAAAAACTCAAGCATGTAAAATGTGCTTGACTATCTAGAGCAGGGGTGTCAAACTCAAATACACAGTGGGCCAAAATTTAAAACTGGGACAAAGTCGCGGGCCAGATTTCATATTTATTGAAAAAAAGCATGTTTTCCCTTCTTTCTAGATATAATAATGAACCTTTTCATATGGGAACAAACTTAAGTTTTACTTAAACACTGAATCTGGAACAAGCAAAGCTTAATACTATAAACACCTGAGAAATCAAATTTCAAATAAGACACATCAGTGGCATTCATTTCTTAAATAAAAATAATATTATGCCTCTTTCTCCATCTGTAGCCTTTTCAGTTAATTTTCAATGGAATAATTTTTTCACAGGCCAACAACAACAAAAATAATAATAATGAGGATAATTTCCTTCAATGAAAATCCAACAATTCAATTTTTGAGAGGGGTGTCTTACATCTACCCGAGGTGACTGGTCGCATGAGGTTGCGAATGAATGAAAACAGAGGAGGGGATGCTTGCGGGTCTTGACGCGCCAAGGCACTAGCAGAGCATTCTGGGATTTGTAGTATTAGCGGTGCATGCGTTACCGGCGGGCCAACTCAAATAGAAATTTGATATTATCTCGCGGGCCAAATATAATTATCTGGCCCACGGGCCAGAGTTTGACACCCCTGATCTAGAGGGTAGTGGGAAAAAAAAGATTAGAAAAATGAACTTTCCTTCATCAATCTCTCCAGATCTCTCGGGATACAAATCAAAATTAACCAAGTGAAGAAGTTTAGATGCAATTTATTAATTTCATTCCACAAGTCCTCCAAGAGAGTTTAAAAAAAAGTATTTGCTGCTTTTATGACTTGCTTATCTGTGAGACAAATTAGATTTTGAAACATGCACATCTTGGGGTAATTCATTTAATTTCTATACAGTGTAATTAAATCTTGGCCCAGCTGGATCAATCTGGAGATTAGAAGGCTTGTCAATCCATTAGACACTCAAGTTGGCCATGCATTAGTGATACACAGAGCGATGAACGTACATAACCTATGAAGTGTGTCCAGGGAGGAATGTTGAAGAAGAGAATTCCTAAATGTATTACCTTAAACTGTTCCTATGGAGGGAACAACTTCTGCTAGTATGGAATGAAACCAATTGCTTATTCTGTATCTATTTCCAATGCTAATTATACTTCATTTTATACCATTTAAATTACACTCCCATACATCTATTTACCATAATAACTTTAAATGAAAATGCCCCCTCTCTATATCACTCATCCTTTACAACCCTCCAGTTTATGTCATATCAAATGTATTCAAATATGGCATGTAGAAGTTTCAAGAACACGATACTTTTCAATAAGAATTTCATACACAAAGTAATTCATACAGATTTACTTGATTGGTCATGGTACTTGTTTTGCACTAATCATTGGTCATGTTATTAGTTTTGCATGTGTTAAAAGCTTTTGCACATACTAAAAGTCTTAATAAATCAGGTCCATAATGTTTCCCACGGGTTTCTCTCTATAGGTTTCTCTCACGGGTTTCTCTCTTTTTGCAAAAGATCCATTTAGTCAGTGATGCAAATATTCATACAACTGTACATTGCCTGAAACCTTTTGAAATTTGGTACAAACACATTTTTCCATAATGTTGAGCCTTATCTGCAGCTCTGTATTTAGTGAAGCAGAAGAGTCTCATTTGTTTGTCATTCTCTTCTCCACGTCAGGCCTACACATACTGTTGCATATTGAATAACTTTTAACATTGTACAGTTTGGCAGGGACAAAGCTCAATATGAAACATTAAACAAACTACCAAGAAAAGGACGAATAAAACAATGTGCACTTCAGTGTTCTGTGAAATCTCTTCCATTATGCACATTTTTCTTTTGGTATATTAAGGTAATAATTTTGGCAAAAAATTGTGATTACCTTTCATCTCTCAACTAAACGTGATATCCATGTCACAGAAAACAAATGAACAGCCACAAAGCCCCGTGAGCTGTGGTGTCACTGATGAATCTGTGAGCTCACCCTAGGGGCTTTGCTATATCTTATATCAATTGTCTAAGTGGTTTTCCCAGGCAAAATGCTCTTTAACACATCCGCACAATTCTCCTTCATACTGGCCAACTCTCATCTCTACAGCCTTTCAGAGGGGAGGACCATCTTCACTAGAGAACAATAGTTAAGCATTACAAAAATCCAAATGGTTCCATTCGCTGTAGCCTACCTACAATAATATGAAGATGAGCTTTTCATTTGACTGTCAGTGTTATGTTATTAAGTATACATTTGGAAAGCTCAGCATGTTCTAATGGGTGGTCAGGTAATACACTTATGCAACTCTATTGTGAACAAGGCAACACACATAAAAACAAAGAACATTCATTTAAAATATGGTAATTTTGAATACATCTTGACTGGCCAGTGCAGTCAAAACCTTGTCACTGCAAATTACACAAAAACTGTAAGAACAGGCAATGCTTGAATAGTAAGGCTAATTCTTGATTATAGATTTGCATGTTAATTAGGTCACATATAAGTTGGTTTTGTTCAGAAACATGGTTTTTGAAATCTATAAACATACTTGTATGACTGATCACACAGAAAGACATATTAGCATTGAATAATCAACATTGGGTACGTCTGCATGCACCTACATAAGGGTGGTGCACCAAAAATTCTTAAACTAATCTAAGATTAGATATAATCAGAGTTTAGTTAATCCAGGTTTAAAATTAATTAATATAAGTTTAAAACTAACCAAAGAGGTGTTGCACCACTTAAATTTAATCGCACACAGTAAAATATCCAGTGTTATTTCAACTCTAACAGTGTACATATGAGCCTGATCATACAGAGTAGGCTCATATGTACACTGCTAGAGTTGAATCAACACTGTTAGAGTTTAATTAACACTGTACATTTTGCTGTGAATTTACTGTGATATAAGATTAATAACTTAAACCTAGATTTGAATGTAGTTGCTTGGCAACTGTGAAAGGTTAACAACAGAAAATAGTGGGGAATCAACAAGTAGGCTACATGTGTAGCTTGCTAGCGTATCTGGGTGGTTTTTATTTATCAAACAATATAGCAAACTGTTTGGCTAACAAAGTGACCAATTATTGGACATGGTGGCAACAATTATAAATTATAATTTCTAAATTTTAATTTTTAAAAACTGCAAATAGAAAATGCTTAAATAATAAATGATGTCCTGACGCTGCAAAAATAAGTTTGCTGTTGAATGTGAATACTATTCCATTCAAGACATTTGTTACTGTTTTCACAAGCAATTAATCATGAAGAAAGGAATGCAGGCATGAAATAGTACACAATTAAGAAAAATTATCAGAGTAACTGCAAGGAACATGGCCATTTTACTCCATCCATCTAAAACAATGTTGCTATTTCTATTAAACTACCTTAACTGTCAGTTTAAAGTGAATCCCTAATCAAAGTTTAAATCTGAGTTTAAAATGTTGGAGCAACACGAATAAAGTTAATTTATAATCATAAAATTCAAATCAACATAAAACTTAGATTATATTTGAACTAGGATTAGAACTTGGTGCAACAGGATTAGATAAACCTTGATTGACTCCATTAATAATGAAACTTTGGTGCAACCCATCGTAATACTCCAATCTTACCCCCATTATGGCAAAACTCTGATTATTGAAATGGTCATGTAAACAGCTTTATGTTATTATGTGAGGTCATCATCAGCGTATTCGAAACCCAATTAACTCACCTGGTTTTTTGCCCAAACTTTAGATTTTTTGGTGCATGTAAATGTTTTTCTCCGATTTTTTTGGGCTTTTTGAAAATGCGAATGTCAGGCAGAAGTGGAGAGAGGGACAGTGTAAGGTCAAAAATGTTCCGCCCGTCAAAATTTGCCCGGCCCAGTGTTCCTTTGGGATCTCACTACCAGAATTTTATTATTAATTTAACGCATTTCACCGGTGAAAATATATTGTTGAGTGTTATGAGCTGATGTTTGGACTAGCTAGCTGGCTAGCACATTGAATAACCGTAATTATCGGGAAATTGGCCAAATTTAGAGTTCGGTAAAGCTAATGGTTACAAGAATATAATTCAACCACTACTAATTAGCTATAAAATAACTACCTATAATAATAACTACTAGCTAGCTATAATAATAACAATAATAATAATAATAATTTTTGAAGGGCGGATCATTTTTGTCCTTACAACAGGAAGCCGTTCATAGCTACCTTTTCCACAGAGCTGATTGTGGAGAAAATCATGTAAATGCTGCCTTTGAAGTAATTGCATTACTTATATCCATGTGAATGAGATAAGTTAAATACTGGCATAATGTGATACTTCTGTGCATGTAAGCTTACCCAATGATTCTCCTTTTAGGTTTGCTAGCTATTGGATTAGCCAATTGTTTTTCATTGGTCCTTATAATCCACAGCATTGTGAGCAGAGGCTGTGGTGTTAAGGTTAGTATGGAAAGTATTATTTAAGACATTAAAATAAAATATTCACATATCACAGTTTCATAAAACATAAAACACAGATATTTCATACAGAACCTCATCCAATATGTCTAGAGAAAATTATTGAAAAAAAGTGAGATCAATGGAACATCAGACATTCTACAGGCTCCCAGTCCTAGTTTTTACTGCCAAAATAAGGCCTTCAGTGTATTTGGCCCTGATGCATAAAGCCTTGGGAACAATCCATCTACCACATATTTTTTAAAATAAATACAGCCTGAAGTAAAAATTCTGTTTTTGTGCTATTTTTTTCTGCATCTTGGCCAATGACATGTAAAAATATTGCTATTGAACCTATTGAATCCCAGGTATTGCGTTTCTAAAGGGAAGACATGCACTAGAGTACAGCAGGAAATGAAGCTTGGTGTCTGTATTACTAAGCTGCAGTGGAATGACAACATTTATTTTCAGCAGCCTCATTGGCATTTAATTTGGTCTCATTTCCTGCATGTTATAAAGGACCAGTTTGTGTGATGAGCCCTGTAGCCCTTTATGTTATTTTTCTGGGAGTGATTATCAAGACTGACAATAAAGGATCGGGCTTGATGCTAAAATGGAACATGGGATATTGAAAGTGTGAGAAATTATGCTTTGAATTCAGCAGTTGTGACATGCTTCTTTTTAATATTACAATTCCTAAAGATCTCACAGTTCCTGTGATGACAAAAAAAGACCATCGGAATTGAAATAGAAGGCGAAGAAGTGAATCAACCTTGTAAACAAAGTTTAATTTCACACTCTGAATGCTTTATATTTCCTCTGTGACTGGTGTGCAGATTTAATCTCATGACTTTTGAAAATGTAAGAAATTTGAAGCTAGTTACCCCTGGGATACAACCTTTTAATAGGTAATAGGTCCAAAAATGTACAGCAGTGCAAAACTATTACTTTGAAAAGGACAACAGCTACGAAATTAATAATCAATGTTCACGTTAACCTTATGTATATACTAAACATCGAACAAAGAGTTTGGAAATTTGTGTTTGGTAGATTATTTCTCTGTTGTAACAATGCTTCTTGGCAATACATTTTATACCGTTGGAAAGCCTGTTTATTTCCCTTTTAAATGGTGCCCCATTTGTAAGGAGCATGCATTTGTGGGACGAGCAGCACAGCTGAGTATGTGGGTTGCGCCCATGTAAAATTTGTCAAATCTTCTCTGCCAATGCCAAACAGCTTATTCTGCTGTTGCTAGTGACTCCTGTTTGGTGTTGTTTGGTGGATTGGATGATTGAAGTCTATCAGTAACAAGGAAGAAACAAGACATATTGGCAATTTTACAATTTATTAATTTAACAAACAGTCAGTAGCCTCAGTAGCGTGTGGAAGAACCATACACAGCCACAACAGCCTGGCACCTCCTCCTCATGCTGGTCACCAGCGTGGTCACACACTGCTGTGGGATGGCATTCCACTCCTCAACCAGGATTTGTCGCAAGTCAGCCAACGTGGTTGTGTTGGTCACTCTAGCACGAACAGCACGCCCAAGCTGATCCCACAAGTGTTCAATTGGGTTGAGGTCAGGACTGTTGGCAGGCCATTCCATTCTCTCTACTACCAAATTCTGGAGGTAGTCTCTGATAAACCCCGCTCTGTGGGGGCGAGCGTTGTCATCTTGGAGGATGGAGTTCGGTCCCAGACTGTGGAGATATGGGATTGCCACTGGTTGCAGAATCTCATCTCGATATCTCTCTGCATTGAGATTGCCTCCAATGATGACAAGCCTCGTTTTTCCAGTGATGGAGATTACAGTACATTACATTACATTATAGGCATTTAGCAGACGCTCTTATTCAGAGCGACTTACACACATTTTTTTTTTTTTATACATAGTATCCATTTACAGCTGGATAATATATAAGCAATTCAGATTCAGGTGACCTTCAGGGGTCAGGGGTACAGCAGTGTCGTGGGACTCGACTCGACGAACTTTCGACCTTTCGTTTCCAAACCCATATTACTACACTGCCGCCCGAGATGCCGCCCCACACCATCACACTGCCTCCACCAAAAGGTGTTACTCTATCGGTGCAGCAATCAGCATAGCGTTCTCCCCGTCTTCTCCACACTTTGACCCTATGATCCAACTTCCGTAGGCAGAATCTGGACTCATCGCTGAACATAACGTTCCTCCACATGTTCAGGTTCCAGTGCAGGTGTAAGCTGTTTGGCATTGGCAGAGAAGATTTGACAAATTTTACATGGGCGCAACCCACATACTCAGCTGTGCTGCTCATCCCACAAATGCATGTTCCTTACAATTGGGGCACCATTTAAAAGGGAAATAAACAAGCTTTCCAACGGTATAAAATGTATTGCCAAGAAGCATTGTTACAACAGAGAAATAATCTACCAAACACAAATTTCCGAACTTTTTGTTCGATGTTTATGTTTGATACAAATTGCATAAACAAAGTTATGTTCTCAGGGTGAGTGTGATGTTTTTCCTCTTCCTTTGATTTTATACAGTATGCTAATTTTTTAAGCAGATCATGATTATAACTGCTGTTAATTATGTACGCTAATGACCACAGAAACTTGCTCTTAGCACTAGCTCTATAAAATTTATATTTTGTCCAGACTAAATTTAATGAAGATCTGTCAGCATCGAGGATTTTAAGGCACTGCCACTTTTTGATGAAACTGCCTATTTTCCCCACAATGTCTGTGGCGAGTCTCATAAAATTACTTATGTATAGGTTGTTACAAGAGTACCGAGTCTGAACAGCTAATAAAATTGTCCATGCTTGTTCAGCCTTGGAAAATCAACCTTCAAAATGTCTTTGTTACAGTCACTGCTGTACAATATTTTAACATTTGCATTCATATTTACCCTGTTTCACCATCTGCCACCTGTTATTAGCATAAGGGATTTGTTTTATTTCACTACTGAAATACCACAGATCACCTCCTCAGGAATGAAGGGGAGGTAACCCCCCACGTAACTGAGGAGACCCATACATTGTGTGATGTCACTCAACGGGATCAACCTCTAGTTCTCAGTGAGCCAATCAGCAATAATTTAGCATATCGATATAGGGTCACAGTGCACATAGTTTTGTTCTTTTCCCCTCAGAACAGACTCATAGGCCCTGGGAAATGATACACCTAACTTTTGTGATGAATCTTGCATCATAATAGAGGTCTAGATTAATAAAAATAAACCACCAGGTCTTTGCCAAGTCCAGCCAGACGGATTTCACCAGATTGACCCCAATGTCAGCTGAAGGATACCATTCGCCCAAGTGGCCAGCTGTTCCACAAAGGTCAAAAGCATGCTGTCCCAGTAGACTATGAAGACCAGACAGACTAGATAGACTTTCTCTTTGAAATCCATAAACAGCCACGCGCCACAGTTCAAGTTTTGGTGCCAGATATATAGGTTCACTCTTAATATCACAACCCTGTTTGTTTTCTAACGCCACTCTTCACCTGAAGAAAACCTATCCCCCCTGCAGATGGCCATAAATGTCCTCCACCACTTGTTATATTTTTACTCTTGCAGCCCTAGCAGATGCTGGCCAATGCTTCCATATTGGTGCAGCCATCACAATGGTCCATTGAAACGTGCCCTCACTGGGCCACTGATGGTCATCCCCTCCTCGTCATCACTGCCCAAAGAGCCTTAGCCTCCAACAATGGTTAACTTTTACTTTCATAATTCAATCAAGCCCTCCAGATGAATCCAGCACCTTATCTCAATGAGAGCTATGTTGGCGTCATTATGATGTAGTTGATGCAATGGTTGCTTTTTGCTTCTAAAAACACTTTCTACGATGTTACCAGTCTAATATTATATTATAATATAATTAAGCCTACATCATATTTATATTTTGTTTATAGATTATATTAGTTATATTTATATTTATAGTTTATGCCTATTTTAGACTACTCATAATAGCTGACTAAATACAAACATGTGATACAGATGCATGATAACACAAAACTTGGAGCGTCCATAATATTGAAAAGGTGAACTTTCAGTGTGAACATGGGACTTTTATTCTTCATGGCATGCATAGCCATTTCAGAAATAATGTGGCTTCAGAGGGAAATAGTCCCTCTAAACATGAAAACCTAATTAAGAAAAAAACATCTTGTTAAATTTCTGGGATTGCAACTGTGGTTGGAATGAAAAACCAGTATACACATGAGGGGCCCCAGGACTGAGTTTCAGAACAGCTGTTATAAGCTAAGTTAAACCTGAATAAGGTCTGATTCATTATAATAGTGTAAGGATCATGTCTAAAGACAGACCAGGTGGATCTCGAGTAACAGTCATTGTCAAGTCAAGTCAAAGTTCTCAGTACACGGAGGATTAGACTGACCCAAAGCAGAAGTCCTTTTATCATGAACTCGCCATTTTGATAGCAGAAGGAAATTATGTGATGATGACAGAAATGTGCTTTCATAACCCTGACAACACAGGTACATAGGGCCGGCAAAGGTGCTTATTGTGCTCGGTCTGTGGGAGGTAGTCACGATGTAGCGTGGAGGTAGTTTACCCATTGGGAAGATGTTGCGGCTACGTTGCTTTCCATGGAATCAGATTTGTGTCAATAGTATCAAAGAAAACATCATACTTTTACACAGTAAACATTTCTGATTGAGACCAAAGAAATACATATCGCAGATAGACATTGAATTCAAGAGGACTTTTGAGTTTGGAACAAAAAGGAAATATATTGCAAGCAATTTATTTCTATGCCTGTGATTGACTTGATACTATGTTTTGTTTGATACTAAGCAAGATCTTCACAATTTGGAAAACTACCTCCATGCAACTTTGTGACTCTCTCCCACAGACAGAAAGCGACAGAGTGCCTACGTCGGCCCTACGTACCTGTGCTGTCTGGGAATTTAGCAGGCAAAATAACAGTTTAATTGACCTATATTGAGGACCTTGGGTGTTTTTTAGTGTTGTTGTGATAGATATGTTTTTTGGTGGTGAAAGAAGAGCTGTAACCACACTGTAGAGTGGTCGAGATACTTTTATGAAATACGGAACAACGGTCGCAGGTAGAAACTTCATATTTAGTTTGATATTAGCCCAACTAGCGAGTATGATACCATGCTTTCTGATATGGTACAGTATGATGTTTGATGTACACACCGGTCTCTAAGCCACTAAGGGGCCCAAGTAAACAGGTTAAGGCCGTGATCACACCGGATCTGCTTTGTAGGCTTCAAAACTCCAGAAGCACTACCTGTCTTGCGTTTACGAAAGTCTACTCTGAAAAAGGCATTGGAGGCATCTTTTTTGCTGTTGCTAGGCAACCGAACTCCACTCCTGTCAATCACTTAGCTTACGTTTTTGTGTTAGCAAACTAAGTTTACCCGAAAGTTTGCTTAGTTATTTGTCTTTAAAAAGCCGTGTATAAGCGGAGTGCCTTGGATTGCTTATTTTTATCATGGTATTCACGATGAGTGAAATCATATAACTCCGGGTGGGCTGAAACGCCAACTAACATTACCAATTTCTCATCAGTCATCTGAACCAACCGGCAGAATCAAGGCCCGCCTCTACTTTTGTGCGATTGGACAGAGGATAAAAGAGTGACAGTGACGTGGGGCGCCTTTTCCTCGGAGTGCTTCAAGATAAAATCATTTCAAATAATTTCAAATCCGTGCGCACCAAGCGTTTTTCGAGGCGCCCAAAACGGTTAAACGTGAGGCGCCTGGGGTGCAAAAGCAGCGTGGAAAACGCTTCAAACTCATTGAAAACAATTCGAAAAAAAGGCGCCCCCAGCTGTTAAAGCGGATCCGGTGTAATCGTGGCCTAAGGCTCTAGGTCCCTGTGCATTAAAGAGGATTTAAGGAGCTCATTGGAGGTGGTAGATTGTAGTCAGGTGTATGTTGTAAATCTTGTTCCACCAGATAACTGAATTTGACTTTAGTTCATCATCTGAATTTGTATTTCATCATTTTAAATTGTATATAAAGTTTTGAAATTTAATTTGATTACATTGAATTTGTATTTCATAATTTAAAGTTGTATTTAATGTTTTAAAACTTTTCAACCTTTCAACTCTCAAAAAGACACAATTTTTTATTTGACTCTCCAAAAGCATTCAACTCTCAAGGGTCAGAGGAGACCTAAATTGCATCATAGCAGACCCAAAAAGGACCCTGAGTGGACGTCCGCCTAGGCAGTCCATGCAGCAGTCTTTTTTTTGTGTCCACACGGGCCTGTTGTTTCACCTCCAAGCATACCTTCTGCATACCATAATCTTCATCCAAGAAGGACACCATTGTTTGCTATTTACACGCAAAAATGATGGGAAATGTAGTCTACAAATAGTGGGCTGGTACGCTCGACTATGAAAGACAAAAGTCAGCGGAAAATCCGGCGGATTGTCCATCTGCGTATGTGTCTGCTCCCTGTTTTAAACACTCTGTAACCACTCTGTATTCTCTTGAGTGTGTAAGGGCAGATTTGATTTCGGCCTATTATAAAATTCCACCCTTGACGGCTGAAATTGTTTCTGGTCCATAGTATTATCATTGCCCCCAACTCTCCATTATCTTGGTGGCAGGATGAGGAATCTTAGGGCTTTTGCTCATTGTAATATGCAGACACACTACTTTGAAACATTCATATTACTGAATTGATGCATATGGGCACTTCGTATTGTCCCTCTGCTCTAATATAAATTGTGATCCTTCCACTCAGAACCTTAGTGCCCGTTGCTTGATGACCCTGGAAAGTGTTTGTTTTTACTGATTATTTAGATGTGAATGTAACAGACAGCTCGAGTCTCCTGTGAGTGCCCCTTTCTGTTACAACATCACCTACTGAAATGCCTTCTCTATCAGGTTGATGCAGGTGGCTGTTGGTGGTGTTTTTACGCTAATAAAGAAAAATACCAATTGCAACCTATTCATTTAGAAACCTGTGTGATACCCGATTGAGGGTTTAATGCATTACTGCTTTTGACTGCTAATGAAGAAAATGATTGTGATTAATTAAATGATTACATTGTATGTCTGCCATGCCTCTGTTCATTTGGTTGAACACTTCCTCTGTGGCAAATCTTGGCCTTGCACTATATTTGTTTGTGGGTCTCCCACCCTCCCAAATGGGGATTGGCATAGTCACATCTAGTCTCTGCGGTTTTAGCCACCCTACAGGGCAAGGGGCTACATTCACAATAGAATTATAGATAGTAAACAGATACCACCAACCCACATATGCCATCTCACAATATTATAACACTTAGAAGACTTCCGAAACAATAAAACGCGACAAGAAACTGAAGCAATTGAATTACTTGGTTTTCAGAATTATAACAATTTGCTATAAGCCCCATTTAAGCTAGTCATTTTAAAAAGACAACAAAGCAAAAAATGGACAGTGTCCGAAAACAATCATTGGTTTAAATGCACATCTCCCAATTACTGTCTTTTATCTCTTAAGAAATTTCTCCTCAGTCATTATCTAATCCCATCTATCTCTTCAGGCCTAATGTTTTTTTTTGCAGTCATCCTGAGCACTCACAGCTGTGTGCTTCCAACATACTACTACTGACTTTTCAGATTGATTGGAATCTGTTATAAAGCAAAAGTCCTTTAGAAAAGTGACTATACATGCACTTTAACGAACTGCTTATTCATCTTATTTTCTTCTAAATATCAGGTTTTTTTATTTTGAATATTGGTGTACATTTGAAATATATAATGCGTAATTTGTAGTACTATTTATGAATGCAAACAGTCTAAAATGTGCCACTTGACAGACATTATTTGAAATAGATATTATCAATATTTCAATAATAAAGAATATTTTTAGTAGATCAAGACAATTGAACTTTGCTTACAATTTCAGTCTATTGATGCATTTGAATATGATACCAGTTTGCTGAACTGAGAAAAAACCTGGGTTGTGGAAGGGCCTTGTTTTTTCAAAGCCTTAATCTCCTCAATACTTTCATCAAATAAGCAGGATGCTGTCAAGTATGCTTCCTGCCCAGGATCTGGCAGGCACAAAGTTTCTGCAAAACCTTACTTTAATCTGTCTGCCTTATCAGAGATTGGAGTTGGAGTTCTGTCCTTTGAAGTGTTAATATAGGTATGCAACAAAAACGAATGTCTCAGATCAAATGCGCACGGTAAAAAGGAAACAAGACAGGAAAAAGTTTAGGAATGTGATGACCCTACTCCACTGAATTCTCAAACTTTTTTTTTCATTTAATTAAATTTTCTTTCCTGAGATCCGTGTTGCTATGGCAAAGGGAATGAATGATACAGCAAATTAATTGTAATTGAACTACTTCTCACTCATTGAATTAGTATAACTATGCTTCAGCAGATACAGGACTGTCTTGACATAAGTTCCTGACATAGCATACCTTGACTTGAACAAGTAATTCACCGGCAGTCATATTTCACCAGGAATGCACTAAAGACATTTAAAGGTCTTGAGGCTTATAAATACTGGTGGCGTGACCAGATTTCGAGCTGTGGAAGGTGCCCAGCAAGTCCCTGGATCCAGCCCCCTGAGTTCCCCACTTTTCCCCTGTAACTGTTATAAAATAATTCTGTTTAAGTAAAAGGAAATTAGAAATTATAGAACCTTTTGTACAGAGTCCCCCCCATTTTCAGGCATCAAAAAATACATAATGTAATTTGGTCGCATATCCTTTGCATGCCATGACTTCCTGATGTCTGTGACCCAACAATATCAAAAAACCATTGATATCTTATTTTCTGGTAATCCTACAAGTGATACCATAACCTCTCTGCTTTGAATGGATTTCTATGGGAATTGGGGGGTGGGACTAGATTTAGCTGTAAATTACACGGAAGTAGTATGGAAGACATGGTTGGCTAAATGGGTGTATCCTCAAGGGTCTGAGGTATCAAACGAGCCTCAAACGACAGTCTGCTGCTAGATATGCAGTAGGTATGGATGGATAGCTTGAACGGTTTCTTCTCCTGGCTTATTTTTCCATAGAGTTCAAGAGGAAAATGTGTCAGGGGAAACAACCCTTAAAGTGATCAATCCATATCTTCTGCATATCTGGCAGCAGAGTGATGGTTTGAGGCTCGTTTGATACCTCAGACCCTTGATGACTTACAGCCATTTTGCCAACCATGTATTACATACTGTTCCAGCATAATTTACAGCTAAATCAAGTCCCACCCCCCAATTCCCATAGAGATCCATTAAAATGCAGAGATGTTAGAGTATCACTTGTAAGAGTACCAGAAAAAAAAAATATCAAGAGTCTTTTGATGTTGTTGGGTCACAGACATCAGGAAGTCATGCCATGCAAAATATATGCCACGAAATCTTAAATATGATTACTTTATTCTACATTATGTTAAACTGTTCAATATTTTTTGATGCCCAAAAATTGGGGGGACTATGTACAAAAGGTTCTATAATTTTTAACGGTTCATCCGATATGGATGATAATACCCTCAAATTAAAGCTATTTCAAGTATCTAATTTCTATCAGCTAAACTCTATTAAAATGGATTGCACAGGGATGGAGGTTGTCCAGAACACTGAAATGTTTGTAACTTTGAATGTGATATGACAATATGTGTCACTCTAGATATATTCATCTGCTAAATTATTGTAATGTGATGTAGTTACTATCTGGATTTATTTACCACTACTCTACAAAAAATAGAACAGATAAACCGTCATGCCTTTCATCATTTGCTGGCTCTTTTTGTGAGTCTGCTTGCCTATTTTCTACAGCTGTCTTCCTTCCCTGTCCCCCTCTACTACAGCAAGGCATTTAAAAGATATTAAACTCAGCAATAAGTCTTGAAGAAGGCTGCTTCCCCCTGAAAGCACTGTGCTGAAAACAACCAAAAACAAATGTGCAATAGCTAGTTAACCCTTCTCTAGCACCACCTTTTTTGAACACGAGCCTGCAAATAAAATGGTTACTGTTCTTGAACCCCTTTGACTACAGGCCTAATCCTGATCTCTTCTGTAAGGTATCCCTTGGTTTGATTCCGACTTATTTGTGTTGTCTGTGGATTTCTAGAATGTACAGAGTCATTCAGTGATTGAGCTTGTTTTATGTCATGCTATGAAATAAGGAACTATTGTCGCTATAACATTGGAACCGTAAAATAGTTTATAGAGGTAGAATTGTGAATTTTTAAAGTCAAACGGTAAATAGTGTGACCAGATTATTAAAAAATGTCACCGAAAAACAAAATGCAATGAATACAAATAAACTACATCACTAGTTAAGGGGGTAAATATGCAAGCAGCTAATAACATGGTATACACCAGGGTTGTGCAAAATTCTGAATTTCAGAACTGGCCCCCATTCAATGAATGAGTTGTAATTTGAATTGAATTGGCCATGCCCCACATAATGTTAAATTGGAATGACAGGAAGTGGGATTTAATTAATTTCAATTTTAAAAAATTCCACTCAGTCACACAACAGAATAATTGTATTAAATCTACCATATATTTTGCTGCATCATTTATTTCAAAAGACTATTCCCATTTGTTCCCTTATATATAGAATAATGAGTAATATTGTTTTTTATTTCAACCTTAGCACTCAAACGAACGACAAAAAGTCATGGTAAATGCAATTATCATTTATTTCAATCCACAACTCATTGTTCGACATTGCTGCATTTAATTGTCAAAAGATCCTCAAAGGTCCATTTTGAAGACTTTGGGGTAAAGTAAAGAATTCTGGGAAATAAAGTGCTCTTCCACCATGTTCCACAAAATTAAAGTTAAATTAAATTAAATCTAAAATCTAATGTTTAGAAGCATACCATATGTTATTTGTATGAAAACATGTGTAATGTACAAATTATATTGAGATATAAAGCCTTACTGTTAAAAGCTACACCTAAAGTTTGTATTATATGAATTTCTGAATGGAATTTTAATTCTACTTCCTTTAATTCAAATTTGAATTGCAATTCTGCATCCTGTTTGCTATTCAAATTCAAGAATTTAATTGGAATTCTCAATAAAATTTTGAATGGTGCACAACCCTGCTATACACAACCATTTATGTGTTATATTTTTAATTGTATAGTAGTCTATTAGGAAATGTACTGCTGTCATAGAAAAGTTAATTGAAATACTATGGTATGGACATTGTACCCGTGCCAACAGTGTTTTGGAGTTCTATAAGATTGCAGCTAATCTCTAAAACACCTGAGAGAGGAACATTTTATTTTTCACTGTACACCCTACTTCATTACTCAATAGAGCTCCAGATATCACATGACTAGATCTGTTTACACCGCCATGTTGGCAGGAAAGCTGTCAGGCAAAATGAGTGACAATGAATGGCTCCAGTCTCATGTTCAAACCTTGAGAGTTCACAACACACTTAAATCAAAAAGTCATTGATCGGTATATTAAAAAGCTTGACAGACTAAATATCAATGACCCTTACCATACTCCAGGGGTGCTTTTTACAATGATTGAAACTGCAGAAAGGAGGAAGTTCCTGACCTGTAATATCCAAGTATGTTTTAACTATAAATGTTCCCTCCACGTACTCCAGTGATTCTTTAAATGCCTATAAAAGCCTGGAAAGCTACAAGTGGATAAAGGCTGGATTTGTCAAGAATGTTCAGCTGTGGAGTATTTCTTCTAAAAACTGCACTGGATCTTTGTCTGGATCAGTAGCAATGAAGTTCCTTTGTTACAGAAAGAGTAAGTGTCATTTGACATTAGCAACGGATAGTGACCATGCAGAATAAGGCCTCTGTCCAACAATAGGTGCTAGCTTGCTAGCATGCTCGGTTTTCAGTTAAACATGGGTTAAACATGGGTCATTGGTGTAAAAAGGTTAGAAGTTTCACCCCTTAAAAAGTTGCATTTGCCTGTTTCAAATAAGCTTTGAATGCTTTTATTTAACATTATAGGCAATTTGTTATCCCGCATTCAAGTTTTAGCTAGCTAACCTATGTTGAGTCCCATGGGATCCAAGTCCCAATGCACAGCTCTATCTCTCTGTTCGAACTATGAAATGCATTAATAAAAACCCTTTTGAAAAACTCTATCAAATGATAAACACAAAGGATATATTGTACCTATATACCTATATCTGATATAAAGTGATCACTGCACGGGCAGAATCCATTGCCAATGTTTCAGTTTTCTTCTGCTTTATGCAGAAATCCACCAGGATATTTTGGGATATAATAAAAAGATCTCCCTTTTTCCTGCCCCCTCTTGTTCTGACATCCTGGGGCACAACAACTATCCACCATTTTAAAATTAAAGTCAGGGGTGCTGCCAGATTTCTGCCAATATGGCATGGTTTTGATCAAGGCAGATGCATGCTGGGATTGTGTGACGTGAACTACCAGACCTCTATAGCAGGGGTGGCCAATTCCACTCTATAGTGACTCCACTGGTGGAGTGCAATCGCAATCTGTTGTGCCAACTGCACTGGCTGCAGTAACTGTGGCGGGTCTGATAGCAAACTGCAGAATTAAAACGAAATAGAGGCTACGCACTGAAGGGTTAACATGTTTTTTATCCATATTATTAATATATTTATCTTGCAGGTTATATAAAATTATGTATTCTGTCCTATTCAACATTGTTTGTTATATTCTAGACCAGGGGTCGGCAACTCCAGGCCTCACAGGCCGGTGTGTATGCAGGTTTTTGCTGCCACCAGTTACAAATTATTGAATTAGTCCAATTGTTTACATGATCTGATATTTTAATCTACATATCCGCGATATGAACAGCAGCTGATTAATGTTCTTGTGCCGGTATGCGTGTATTGTAGCGTTCTATCATTCTGTAATTTACGAGTGAATCGGTGATTGTGTGTATGACTAATTATCTGATTGAGCCGTGGTAACTGGCGGCAGTAAAAACATGCATATACACCAGCCCGCGAGGCCTGGAGTTTCCGACCCCTGTTCTAGATGATAAGGGGTAACTTAATAACCATGTCAGGTCAGACACCAATATATCACAAGCCATAATCTCCAACCCCTACAGGCCTTGAGCAAAAAGGGAGTATGCAGCTGTATGGTGGGAAAATAAGTTTTACTTGGTACTGACATCCACACGGTTGCACGGTCTCTCTTAGAGGGTATAAAGGATCGCTCTAAATAATGCTTTTTAGTGCAGTGTTGACTTTGTCGTCAGGCGTGCTCTTTCTGCAGAAATAAAGACCCTTACAATTTGATCAAGTCTGAATTGTTTTCCTGACTGGATTGCCCCATCTATTCCAGGACAAGGGTGGAGTTTTCCTTCTCAACAACACTTTCCTAAAGATATGAATGCTAGTATGGCAGTATGCACATTTTTTCTGAACTGACAGAGGATATGGCCTTCAGTTCCACATTGCTTAAAAAATATTTAAGCATAAATAAATTTATGCCAAACATTTTTAATACTACACAGTAAAATGTTTAGTGTTAATTGAACTATGACAGCTAGCAACTAGCTTGCTATCTTAGATCAGGCACTGCACTACCTCAGGTACAAATAAAAGCCACTCATAGCGCTCATATATATGAATGATAAAAATGAGGTGCCACTAAAATATTATCACTAAATCTATGATTTTGTTCACATTTGCAAACAGAAATTAAGAGTTATGGTGTATAAAATAGCTTACCTCTCTGGAAACCGGGGCGTTTTGGTGGGACTTTTTAATTGGCTCAAGAGTGAGAGGTTGGTCGGCACAGCACTGATGACATCAGATGGCAAAGATTGGTTAATTGGACTGTTGATCCAGGAACATGTCCTACTTGGGTAAATCACATTCAGCTTGCACCATATCCCATCTGTTAAATGCACCATTTTCACGAGTTTAAGGGCTCCTTAACATTAAGAATAAAGAATACTTTTGATACATTTGGAGATGCATCGGAGCCATTTCTGCTTGCACAGACATGAATCAGTATAATGTGCAGCCCAACAGGTGCAGACATCTTATTGACCAGCCGGGGTTGCTGGTGCATGATGAAGTGCGGTAATCCTGGCTTGCTGAAACCCTCTCTCCCTGAGTGATGCTCGCGTCAACTGTGCATCACCCTGAGGGCCTGCTAGCCACAGTCGGCATTGTCATGATCCAGAATGCATTCTGCACTCTTAAAGTAATATGATGATATGTAAAGAGTAAGATAAACCCACAGGGTGATGCAGAATTGGCTCTAGCATTGCTCAGGGATGTGAGGAATTCAATCCTCTGGGATGCGAAGCATCTCATCATTCACCAACGACCCCCATTGGGGTTATAATATAGACTAAAATGATATAGAGAGTCTTAGGTGATAACTACTTGTCCCAGCACCATGTGAAAAACAACCATCCCAATTCTTTACATTTACTATCGGGGTCAAATCCATCAATGAGTGACAGATAAATAAAGTCATGTTATTGCAATGGTTAATATTTTCTGGCATTCAGAAATAACATAATAATGTGGGATGCCTTCTCGTGTATTGGAGGAAAAAAGTCTGGAAGGCTTGTTTATGGTCTTTGACTCCTGCAGACCATGCTCCTGGACCTGGCAACAAAAAAAACACAGCAGCAAGTGTTAAGGCACAAATAGGATTTCTGTCTCTTAAAAACCAGTTACCTTTCATTTTTCTTGACACTCTATGCCTTCTCCTAATGTGTTGGGATTAAATAGTAAACATGCAATAAACATAATGCTGTGTTTTCAAAAGTCCTGTAGCAACTTTGTGTACAATGGTATTGTGGACAAAAATTGTCCTTATGTACTATTTTAATACAATAGTAGTGATGTACTGCTTGTTCTACAGGTTCATGCATCATAAGGCCTCATAGAACTCCAATCAACAAAGGCTAGGAGCATATGGATTAGATACCGGATGAAATACAAAATCCTAAATGAGTTTAAAGCTGTGTATCCAAATCTATACATTGGTTAATTGTGACATGCCAGTCAAACAAAAGTTCAATGTCTTTCTTTGTGATTTAAAAATCGCATAAGAAAAGCAAAAAGATAATGTAGCTACAAGCAGAAATTCCTGGGGTCTAAACATCTGTTCTGCCTTCTGTGTGTTCCTACTGATGGTATGGGCCAATACATCAGGGTTCAATAGAAACCTTTTCCCCAAACTTAATTTATACATGCCCAGATATGACAATTTACCTGTGACATGAACTGGATAAAAAACACAAAACCTCTGTAATAACATTTAGCTCACATATGTATTATCTGGTATAGATTTTGACAGAAATGTTAAAAATCAGTTACTGATTAAGTCTTGATTAAGTCATAAATCTTTGATTATGCATTCGTTTTTGGAATTTAATCTACAAAAAATGTAAAATTTTTAAAACTAGTTACATAAAAATAGAGAATAACCTCTGAGTTGCAAAACCTTTGGGAATGAAATTTCCCAACTCCAATACCTGTTTAGAGTTAGGTCCATAGATGCACCATACCAAATTCAGTGTGTATCTGTCAATCTTCCGAATTTTAAGTGTTTATCAGAAAAGCCTAAATGATGGACAATTCAATACGGCAGACTTTATGGGTTATTGAGGCAAATGTGTTCCTCATCAAAAGAGGGAAATAGGTACCAAATTCTGTATCATGTCAAATGAGGCTTGTGTCTGGGTTCATGTACATCAATATTTTATCATGTACACACAATCTTTGCAATATTTTAGCGTCTTTGTGCAGACCCCCTAGTGGCCATGGCTCCGGCGGCATGATTTTGCTCAAGATAAACATCACATGCAAATAAACATGTGAAATCCTTGTGAAATTATACCACGTTATATAGTCAAAGCAATTTTAACATTAGAAAGCATAAACTTAAAGAGGACAGCCTCTTAAGTCTCTTGAACCATTGAGCGCAACACATAATTCAGGCTAGAAAAACGAATTTCTGAAAATCTACGAAACTTTGAACATTTAAACATGGAGCATCTAAAAGTCAGAATCTTCGCACAATAACACGCCTTCATAAATGTGAATACAGAAAAATGCAACAAGTTTATGATGCACAAACAATAATGCTATCTCAAAATAAATTGGTAGCCTAATAATTTACTAAGCAAATCAATTGTTGGTTATTAAGAAAATCAATTGTTTGATTGACAATTATGAAAAGTGATCATCCGTTAAAAGTAAGATTACAGAAGACCTGTTTTACAGCCAACGGTACGCCACTGATGCAATTACACTATCTGAAATGTTGACACGTAATACCCCCCACACTCTGCAAACCTGTCTCATTCATTCCAGTTAATTCTGCTTTCATTGATGTCTCTTTTATACAATATAGGACATTATAACCGTAGCAACAGTGTTTGCAATGTCTTATTGGATGCTTTGAACAATAAATTTCAGCCGGGCATAACAGCATTTCTGTTTTATTAGTTTAGTTTTATGCATACAACTTAGAATGTGCATTCATGTTTCCTGTTATTTTCACAAGTCTTTACGAATTTACTAACTCGTCAGCATGGCAAGAGAAAATCCTTGCTTATATGGATTTTGGGAGTAGGTAAGAAGAAGATACCATAGATACCAAGATACCATAGTGTTACGTTAGCCATATTCCCTAGCGGATTGTCTAGACATGTGCACTCAGGAGTCGAGGGAAAACGAAAGAGAAAAAGAGTTTATTTGGACATGCGCTGTAGTATATATATCACTCCAGGGGTCCTCGCAGGGACCAACAGTCGTCCAATTTTAGTGCCTGTAAATGAGGCTGCATACACCATATACAATATATTATGTTCAACACCCCCACTCAGGCTCATCTTTACAGCAGACAAAATAACAAACTTATGTCACCCATGTAACATCTTATGGTTATCTAGGTTTTTCCAAACAAGTAACATTTGAACCTTTCAAACTTGACCTTTGTTAATGGCTTGGTCAGAACATCCGCCACCATGTTTTCTGTGGGACAGTACTCAATTTCAACTTTACCTTCAATATGTGCAAACCGTACAAAATGGTACTTTATATCCACATGCTTACTACGTTGCCTACACACTGGATTTTTTGAAAGAGCAATAGTTCCCTGATTGTCCTCAAATATCTTAACTGGTGTGTGCTGTCTGTCTTTATCCATTCCATGGAGTAGCTGTACGAGATACATGCTTTCTTGGACAGTGGCTGCTAGAGCCATATACTCTGCCTCGCATGTTGACAGAGCCACAGTATGCTGTTTCTTGCTTTTCCAGGATATTACTGGACCCTCTTTAGTTAAGCTAAAACAGTATCCAGTAGTGCTCCGCCTGTCATTTTGGTCTGACGCCCAATCGGCATCACTATAGCCTTCTAGTTTAAGGCCCGGGTCACTTCGTTTGTAACATAGCTCATGTTCAATTGTGCCCTTCAGGTAACGTAGCACCTGCTTTGCTGTTTCCCAATGCTGTTGTTTTGGCTGTGTTAGGTGTTGAGACAATTTACTGACCACCCAGCTTAGATCTGGCCTTGTAGATGTCATTATGTAAATTAAACTACCAATTATCTCTCTGTAGCCTGTAACATCAACAATTTTTCCATCTTTATCAAAATTGAGCTTTTGCTCACAGGGCGTTGATCTCGGTTTACACTCAGACATCCCAAATCTTTGGAGCACCTTTTCAATGTGTCTTCTCTGACTCATTTTAACCTCACCTTTACACTGTGTAAAATCAATGCCCAGAAAATGTTTAAGTTTCCCTAGATCCTTCATCTTAAACTTATTTTTCAGCATTTCTTTCACCTCACTGATCAGGTCGTTGTTGCTGGCCGCAATTATTAAATTGTCCACCCAAATGATCAGAATCACCCTTTTACCCTCAGATTGTTTTTCATAAACACAATTATCTGCTGCGTTTTGTTCAAAATCATTCTCTATTAAGTGATCATGTAATAGCTTGTTCCAATTACGTCCAGATTGTTTCAGGCCATACAACGACTTGTTCAGTTTACAAACCAAACGTTCATCAGTTTTAGATTCTGTTTCAAATCCCTCTGGTTGCTCCATGTATACCTCACAGTCCATCGGGGCATGTAGGTACGCTGTTTTTACGTCCATTTGATGAAGCATGAGGTCCTCTTGTGCTGCTTTCTGCATCAGAATTCTCACAGATGTCATACTAGCAGTTGGGGAAAAAGTCTCTTTATAGTCAATTCCCTCTATTTGACTGTAACCTTTTGCGACGTATCTGGCTTTGAAAGTCTCAGACTGATCGGGGCTCTCTTTAATTGCAAAAACCCAGCGCCCTCCCACTGCCCTTTTTCCTTTAGGCAGTTTGCATAGGGTGAAGGTTTCATTCTCTTTCAAAGAGTTAATTTCTTCCTCCATTGCTTTAGCCCACTTTTGTGATCTCTCAGAGCTCATAGCCTCTGTATATGTTTTGGGTACACCAAATACAGCTTTATAGAAATAATCCACATCCTGTTCTTCAGTATGTTCAGTCTTACACTGATACTCTTTAAGATATGGTGGAGCATTTCTATCTCTGGTTGGGTAACGATGTGTGCCCCCACTATCCCCTTGGATACTAGATTGTGTACCTCTTTCACCTCCTGCACCTGTAGTCGCTGTCTGACTAGTCTGGGGTTGTTCACCAATTCTAGTTGGTGTTACATTTAGCTCAATATCATCATAACAGTCTCCGTCGTTATGTGGACCTGTTTGAGTCTGGCTATCCTTGCTATCCTTCAATAGGAACTTCACCAGCCTATGCTTTGACACTCTTCCTGTCTCTGGAAAATAGACATTGTATGCTGGGCTATATTTGTCATATCCAATGAAAATACCCTTTTCTGATCTTGGATCCAGTTTCTTTTTATCTTGTTTATAAGCATAGCACTCAGTACCAAATACCATCATGTTGGCAATGTTTGGAGTTTTCCCTGTGAAAATACTATATGGAGTTTGCCTTAGTCGTTTACAATAGCACTTATTGCGTATCTGTGCAGCTGTTTGCACTGCAAATCTCCATAGATTTTTGGGCAATTTACTCTCGAGTAGCATGCATCGAGCCATGTCAAACAATGTTTTCCAATTTCTTTCTGCTGTGCCGTTCTGGTGTGGCGAATAGGGAGCACTAGTCTGATGGCTAATCCTATTCTCCCTAAGCAGATCTTGGAACTCTTTACCGGTAAATTCCGTCCCATTGTCTGATCTTATAGTCTTTACTTTCCCGTAGGGTGCCATGTCAGCTAAGAATTTTTCTGTAGCTCTTGTTGTGTCACTTTTTGTCTTTAGAAAATAGGTCCAAGTCATACTACTATAGTCATCTGTGAAAGCTATAGTGTATCTATACCCATCTCTATCAGTTGGCTCCATTGGACCACATAGGTCTGTATGAACTAATTCAAGTATTTCTTTAGCTTTGCTATCAGCCTGCCTATTTCTCATATCAACGAATTTTCCTTCTGTACAAATTTCACAGTTGAGAGTAGACTTATCATATTTTCCCTTAATTTTCATCCCTTCAACTACATTCTCCAATCGGGAGACATCTTCAAAGTTACAATGGCCAAGTATTCTGTGCCACATTTTAATATCATGGCACCCCTTTAACTTATCAACATTTTCTTCATTAACTGTGGACAGATAATACAGTTTACCATAGACTTCCATGTTAAACCTGGTACCATCATTAACACTCATCCAGTTATTACCCTCTTTGAAATGCAATTCTGCCCCGTTGTCTGTAGCTGCTTTTACTGAGAAAATATCTTGTGGAAAGGTAGGTATATACAGGGCTTTCTTCAGTAGCGCTGTCACCTTGTGTCCCTTGCTGTCGACCAGGAAAATTTCCGCTTCCCCTCTGGCCCTGGCAACTCCGGTAGTCTTAGTACCGTCAGCTAGTTCAATCACGTGGTTCTTAGGCTCAAAGTTTTTATCGATATTCTTAAACTTTTTAAAGTCACTTATCATGTGCGATGTCGCACCACAGTCGACCATTAAACCTTTATTGTTAACTGTCCTTTTCGTCGGACTACTGTTATCACTTATTTTAAAACAATACGACCTGTTATTTCCACAGTCTCCGTCGTCTGCTTCTGTTGCTCCTCGGCACGTGCCCCAAAGTCCGTCTTGATGGCCGGCTCCCAGTTTCTGCTCCTCTCCCGTCACTCCCGCCATGGAATCCCGCTTTTTTTTCTCGGCGCGGCTCGTCACTCCGGCGGTCTCGTCTCCTTTCGTCAGGCATGTTCGGACACGTCCTTGCAATGTGTCCCATCTTTCGGCATCTGTAGCATTCAATGTTGTTCGCATCTGCATTCCGCCCTCTGCCTCGCCCTCGTGGCTTGTAGCCGGTTGCCCTCGCGGCTCTCATAACGTTGTCTTCGGTCGAATCACTCGGCTTATATCTTTCAGTGTCCTCAAAACTCCTTAGCTTTGTTTTAAAGTCACTGAACGTTAGGTTATCGTTCGTCTGAGTAATATTGACCACAAACGGTTTAAATGAGTCCGGCAAGCCTTTCACTACCATTCCGACTTGCAACCCGTCACTAATTGTCTCGTCTGCCCTCGACAATGAAGCGAATATTGTCTCAGCACGGACAATATATTCTGTAACAGTCTCGTTGCTCTGCATGTGGAGGGCTGAGAGCTCGCAGTATAAACTCACCACACGTGGCTTTCCCTTGCCTGCATAATGCTCCCGTAGTATCTTTAATGCCTTACGTCCATCCGCGGCTGCTTCTCTCATAATCAGCGACAAACTTTTATTGTCCAAAACTTGCACCAGTTCAGCATATGCCTGTCTATTCTTCCCTGTGTCGGCCTCTCTTAAATCGACGGCGCCCTCAGCATTCGGGTCAATTACTGGCTCGGCCCTTATTGTTCCAGAAAGCCCACGTAATTCTAAATGTGCGAGGAATCTTGTTTCCCATAGTTCGTAATTTCTCTCGTCACCGTCGAATAATAGCCGGCTGAATCGTTGGCTAGACATAGCGCTGGGCCCATAACCTGTTACGTTAGCCATATTCCCTAGCGGATTGTCTAGACATGTGCACTCAGGAGTCGAGGGAAAACGAAAGAGAAAAAGAGTTTATTTGGACATGCGCTGTAGTATATATATCACTCCAGGGGTCCTCGCAGGGACCAACAGTCGTCCAATTTTAGTGCCTGTAAATGAGGCTGCATACACCATATACAATATATTATGTTCAACACATAGCATTAATTCTGTCAGAGAATATGCCTGAGGGATATGCATGAGGGATATTTCCCTCCTCAATATGTAAGTAGTACTGCTTGTGTTAGTTTTTCCACTCTGTCACAGTGTTGTGCTATATGTTCAATATTGTTATTTTCACATTTTTTGTGCATTTCACATATTGTAGTGTAAGTGTTCATAGGTGGCTCAGTCATCTTTTATGTTTGATTTGCCCTTAAGCTAGAACATTTGCCAGAATTTTCCTGATGGTGGAATATAATTTTATTGTAATCTTATCGTACACAATATACGCTATGGCGTTTTAGTATCTCCATGGGCTATACCTCTCACTTAGGGCATGGAAAATACTCAAATTTACTGTGCATATGTACTAGATTACTTTTCAATTGTTCTTGAAGTGAGTATGAATGTCAATATGCTTTATAATGGACAAAATTATTTTATGACAGGCTTTGGATAGGTTTTTGGATCCATAGATATCTATCCCCCTATATTGATTAAAATATAATAATTCCCACTTGGAGACACTAGAGGACAACAGGGTACATTGCCTACATTTTGCAACATAGATCTTTAGTAGTTCGGCATGTCACTCTCAAATTTAGCCCAATTTTTGAGTTTGTGATCCAGGAAATGTATAGTTTTACCTGTTTCATATACAGTGAGCACCATAATCCATGTGATGCTCACACCTGGAGTTATAAAGCCTTAAATAGAACAAAATTTGTCATCTGCATGAAGGGGTTAACCGAGACAAGAATTCACCCATCCAAAAAAGCCCAGCAGATTTGGTAAGCCTAGCTATCATCAATAAAAAGTTATTTGAGTGCGAAGGAGAAGAAAAACCTGGAGTACCTGGTCTCCTAAAAACATTCCACAGAGCAAAAAACTGAAGAAATCAAAATGTCCTATTATTTATTCGGTCACACTATTAAATTTCTGTTGAACTGCAAACTTTTACTGTTCCTTTCACAGTTCAGGTGAAAATCTGGATTTCCAGGCCACATTACAGGAATGACAGTGTGTGCAGCTGTCAGGACCTGATAAGGCCAGTTAAGTAGAAAAGCACATGCTTCCTCCTGCTTCCTCCTGGCTGCATCTATCAGCCCCAGAAGTCTCATCTTTATTTCTCCACAGTAAAATAATATAAAAATAGACAAACAAGCAAAAGCACAGAGAGCCTCTTTTTTCAGTGGAGCCTCTTTTTTTCCATTGGTTTCATCTAACTATTGCTGGAAGGACTCCAACCTGTGTGATAGTACATTCTCAATTGAATTGGAGGACCTTTACACAGGATTTGTGAGGGATTCTGTCTAACTAGTAGATGCCTTATTGTCAGACTTCATCAAGAAAATAGCTCCTTATTGCTGGGATGATTTACTCTATGCTAGCATTCATATGAATTTAGTTTAACAAGGGCTGTCTACATTGGCATGAAGTTAAGTCAAATTTTGTACCATATAAAATTGGTATGAATTCCAAAATATCTGAATACCATTTGTATAAATATGTATATTGTTGGACACAATATCCTATTCATAATTATATACAGTGACGCTCCCTTTAATCTGTTATAGGCCTATGCATTACCGTAAACAAGGCATTATCATTACACAATAGGACATTGATAACATTGTTCAAAATATGTTTTTATTTACTTATTATGTAGAAATAGGTCTAGTAGGTCTATACTGTTTTAAGTATTGTTCATACAATTGTGAAATTATCTCAGCAGACGAAACTGACCAAAAGTTTTAACAAATGGACCAAAAAAATAAAGCCTGTTGTCTCAGCGATGTAATTTGCTATTGCTTTGCATTTATTAAGCACAATACAAGATGGCACAATAAATCCTGGCAGATAAATGCGGCTTCTGGGTGGCCTGTCTTCATCGTGTCTGAGTTGGCTCATTTGTTCAGACAAATTCATTAGACCTAGGTTTACAGTAAAATAGCTAATCTTCTTGAATGTTGTCGCATTGTTTCACTGGTGTGGGCCTTTAACACCAACAGCATGGTGCCATATCTTCTCCCAGTAAAGCTGAAGCCACACAGAAAGCAACGAGAAACACATTTCTGGACTAGGCATGTTGGGATTGCAAAGATCCACTTGTAAATGTTCCTATTCCTAGTTCTGTCATGGAGGACCCGTTAATTATTGCTGTGTGGGATTTCCCATAGAATACGAACAATATAATTTAACAAACGCTGTGTTTTAAAAATAGACAGGCACACAACCGACCAATTGTGGGAGTCAAGAGCGATGCCAAGTGATTTCATCCCTTTTTGTGTGGCGTCACCCTAACTTTACAACAGGGCACTCAACTTGGCTACTCTTTGCAACAATTTACCTTGCTCTTTTTTATACTTTATCATAACCCCTCCTACTAAACTCATCTTTGTCAATAAAAAGCACTCTTGCCTGTAGAGTGCATGCAGCACAGTGCTGTGTTCAGTCAAGAACATTCTCTTTTATGTGAATCAATTAGTTTGGTTTTTACAGAATTGCCTGTCTTAGGGGGGCGGGTTTTCCGACTTCGGGTTAAGAAGAGGGCCGGAGCTCTCCCGCGTTCAATGATAATTCGAGCCCTGGTTATAGCTTCTTGCTTTGCTGGAGGGAGGGTGGTGGTAGGAGCAAAGTAGGTAGTCATCCAAAGGTTTTTTGAAGCAGGCGGTTCGTTCACTTGTTGGTACTTGCGTGGGTGATTCGCCGCCACATGAGTACTGAGGTTGCTTGTGATATTGCCATACGCCACTGTTGCTTTGCAAAATCTGCACACTACTTTTTCCTTATCCTTGATCTCACCATCAATGGCCAAGAAGCCAAACATTTTCCAGATAGCACTTCGACTTGGTATCACAGCCATGTTGACTGTTGCTAACATTAGCCTCTTTTCTTTATGTGACGTAACATGGGACGTTACATTAGATAGCTACCCATGGGACTTAAGAATTGAAAATAGAGTTGCATTCAGGAACGTGATTTGGCACTTGAAACATGCACTACATATACTGCATGTTGATCTCAACAAAACAATGTTTTCAATGTACAAAAATATTTATTTCATGGTTCAATATTTGAAGTTATATTTGAAGTCATAATATGAAGTTATATTAAGCTTATGTTTTAAAATCTAGAACTGACCACCTAAACCAACATCGGGCGATGAGAATAACGCGTACCAGTTTTGTAAAAAAACACGTTTCTGCGCCAGTGAAAATGAACTAACATACTTGATCATTGCTGTATCTCTCCGCTGCGGAAGTAAATTGCATTGTATCAAAACCAAATTGGCATAAGCAAAGCCACTGTAACGCAATTTACATATCTATTCAAATGACCAGTGATTAAGTTAATTCATATTTATTCACATAGATATGCAAGAGCTGATTTTAATGGAAAACTATTTGCAGTATTACACATCATCAATGTAAGAGTCCTGTTAACCAAACTGAAAAGCACTGTAAATCAATTAATTAATCGATTTAATTGATTAATGAATTCATTGATCGATTAATCAACAGGCACAATACACTGTAAAACCCAGCCGGCCCACCTAATGTATGCTGGGATTGTTGACCCATGACCCTGACCAGGAATAAGCAGTTGGTGAATCGATGGATTTTTGCCATGCCATTTTAAGCTGGCCCAGTGTAAAATTCTTAGTTATAAGAATATAAGAACCAATATTGTATAAAGTATTGTTGTTCTGTGTTGCCATAAGTGGCAGTACGACAACAACCAATTTTCAATTCAACACCCCACCCTGCAGCTGTATGTGCTTTTCATGCCTGGCCTTTTCAGAACTCAATATTTCTGTCTTCTGTTCCACCTCTGTGGCTCCATGGCATCATTCTGGCTCATGCCCATGGGCATTTAACTTTACACCATAAGAATGTCTTCACTGTGGCTGTTATTTCTGTGAAATGTACTGAAATTAAAAGGCCAGTGCAATTACTTTATTTTACAAGACATTTTCACTGTTTTTTTCATTATTGGTACATGGCATTGATAGTTGGGTGGGCTGGGGGGGCTGACCATACAATCATTAACGCACCAGCTGTTACTGTGATCATAAAAACTCAACCTCAATAAATCACAATCTTCAAGACAAAAATGTATGAACAGAAGCACATCCGTATATAGCCTCGTAATATTGCTTTCCAGTAATTACTGAGGAAACTACATTATCAAGGAAGTCAGTGTGGAAGAAGTTGGCTACTTCTCCAGACATGTGTGCTCCCCAACTGATCAGGTGGGATGATGCCTCAAAAGACACCAAAAAACTGCTTTAGGCCATTTTACCTACTTCCTACCAAGTGCAAAGAATCTTTTAAAAAACGATTTTTTTTATGAGATTAACTAGTACACATATCTAAACTGTTTTTGTATTAATTGTTTCATATGGTATTTGTATATTACTCATTGGACCTCATACAAGAAACACAAATTCATTATTGTGGCAGGTAAGAACAGTTTACGCAATTTTATGGCATTGACCATTTTTTATTTATTTTTATAAATAAAAAATGATTTACTCATAGGTAAGAACAAAGTTTAATAGTGGTCGCGACCTGTCGTATGAGTTATGCACAAAGCAAATAGGGCTAAATTATATTCCCAGCAACTGGGTTGTTTAAATTTCGATTTATTTAAAAGGAAATACGAGTTCCGATTTATAAATTGCTCACCATAATCACATTACCATGTTTAAATTATCTTGTTATATTGTTTAATTGTTAAAATTGGATGATGGAAATACTTATTATAGCCTACTCATAAATGTATAGCAAGCACCCTGCATTTACCTCCCTAAATCAAAAACAATAGCCTTGATTCCAACAACGTCAATAGATGCAATAAAGTTAATAGACGCAAGATACGACTCGTCCACGTTGGCTGCCTGGTCGAGAGGAGCATACTTGCCTCATATTATCAACCTGAAATACATCTCGTTTCACTCTACCCGGCAAATTACAATGAATGTAAAAAACATGCACATTGATGTAGAATAAGGAGAAAGACTAAGGTATACCGATGGAAAATATAATTATTTACAACAAATATAGTGCTTGTGTGAAAAAGTGCAAAAATTAAAAGGTGAAACAAAGTAAAAAGAAAACATTCACCATCATCAGTTTTCTTGAACTGCGTGCTCATGATTCCGGGTGCAGGGGGCAAGACAGCTGGCCCTATATGGCATTTTGGGGGCATTAATTATGCTAATAGAGAATTCATGTGAATGTGCTTTCATTTAAGAACAGTTGAATTTACACTGGCCTGTAAAAATATTTCTGGAGGTTAAGAGCGTTTGGTGAATCCGTCATGAAGTCCACATACAAACTTCTCGTAAGAACGAATATAAAATAAAGTTAAGAAAAAAATAAGATGATGTTCTTGCATGAGACCCATTGTATGTGTTTTTGCTCCATTAATGTGTGTTGTAGTGTGGCTTTTAATGTCTTAACATGACTAACATATAAACATTTAATCTGATTCCAATGGTTTAAGTATGGTGTAAAATATCTGTATTGATTTGTTGGCTGTTAAAATTTGATGGCAGAAATGTTACACTAGGTCACACTCTTTACCAATGCAGTTTATTTGCACTCTTGGTTCTGCTTCAGGTCAAAGACTTCTCTGCACTGTGATTTGCTGTCAACCACATTTCACTCCAAGTGGATAATAATTCACTAGATGTGAGTATTTTCATGAAATCGGGACTTCTGCTGAAGACGCTGGAAGTATACTGAAATATTTATCTGCATGTAACAATAAAAATAACTAATTTAATTATGGTTTCATCTGTTCAACAGCAAAAATTGCAAATGATGTTTTATACATCACCCCATTTTTCCTTTTACAGTGAAATGGCTATATATGCCTACCATTTTTGTAGTATGTAGTATGGCAGACCCGTTAGCAGAACCTAACTTAATTTGTTCCATTACTTTCTGGGTGTGTAGTTGACAGTTACTCCCTGTGTAGTATAAAACAACTTTATGGTGAAAGCTGATTGCGCTTGGCTGTTTTAATATGTGCTCTATCAAGTTGAAAAAGTAATCCATTGAGAAAGCAGGAGGAGGGTAGCATGGTGACATTTATCTCGGAGGAAATTGGAAGTTACGTGAAAACATTCTGAAAGAGGCAATACAACAAGTTAGAAGAAAAAGGACACTGAAAAAGAAGGCTGTCTCCAAATTACAAACAAGCATGGCTTAGAATAAGTATATCTCAGATGTAGTTACAGTAGTACAGTATACTCTGGGATGCATGCTGAAGTGTATGTGGAACTAACTTTTAAAATGTTTTTCTTATATGTAAATTGAAATAGCTCACTTTGCGCACACACACACAATACTGCATATATATATATATATATATATATATATATATATATATATATATATATATATATATACAGTGCCCTCCACTATTATTGGCATCCCTGTTAAAAATTTGTAAAAAGGGTTATAAAAAATTCTGGAAGTCAAAGAATATGCGACCAAATTACTTTATTCTATATATAAATGCAGGGGTTCCAATAATTGTGGCACACATAGTTTTGTTAAAAATAATAATTTCTTGATGAGGGATATTTTTTCTATTAATATAAAATTTCTATAAAATTTATTTAAGGTTGGATTTTTCTTATTTCAGCGAATATTATATCCTAAGCAATGCGTAACAGTTATAGTTATCAAAAAGAGACAGCATAGATTGATATGCATATTCTCCAATCGAAACAATACTATTCATTGCATAAAGTTATAGCGACATATCGCAACTAAACGTTCTATTACGCTTGGTCGTCTTTTATTGTTCAAAACATGAAATGAGACATGTAAAACACAGTTATATCATGTCTCTGTTGGATAAAAGGATTATCAATCAAACCAGAATGAACTGCAATGACATTTTCAGCATAGACATTTTCAGAGTGTACTCGCGTTATAAAGGGGTGTGTATTTCTCTGTGTGTATTTAACGGATTGTCCAAGAGAATAAATGACCACTGAATATTGAAAGAGACGTCTCTCTGCATAAAACCAATGGTAGGATTATATATTTATTTCATATTTAGTAGCAGATATTGATAGTAGAATCACGTATAATTACAAAATAATTTAAATTGTTTATTTTGCTGTTGTGTGAGCAGGGTTTTTCACTGATGTATTGACTGCATTCTGGCTATTGTTTGCTTTATCTTGTTACTTTGATAGAATACAAATTTTTGGTGGTGAAAGAATGTACGTGCAACAATTGTAACAAAGGCAACAAAGTAAGCAGACAAATTCCAATCAGAAAGTCTGTTTTCATCAGAGTACTTTAAATCTGCATAGACTAACCTAACTTTACATATAATCAACATGAACATTATATCTATCCACATGGCCAAATAATCAGCAGATATGTCAGTATTTATGAAATAAATAATAATTGTATTGCCAAAAGATGCATTGAGAGAAAGTTAATTATCTGCCAACTGTTTGAATAATTCATGAAAATACCTTGATTTGTATTATTATGTAAAAATAGATTGAATTCATTTGGGGGGAAAAAAATCAGGTATAATTCCTCACTCCTCTATTTCAAGACTACAAAAAAGCCCACAGGAATACCCATGTAAGAATCAATAAACTCTATCCTGGATGCAAGGATAAATTCAAGTCCAGGGTTAAGGGGGAAATGATAAATACAGATGAAAAGTTTACTGTCAATGTGTCTGTGATAATATAGACTGAAACCATCCTGTTATAGCAATACTGTGAAGTCCTGTATTATAATCTGAACCCTCACCCTCTTATGTTTGTTTCTCATTGTGGTGAATCATGAAATGATAACAGGATGACAGAAAGGCCTCCTTGCCCCTTTGTACCTATTTCATTAATCATTTAGAAAGTGTATGCTTTTGTGTAGCCGGATTAAAATGTAGTTAATCAGTATAAAATTACACATGTTTAACAATGCCTGTTTTTTCAGACCCGGTTTTTTATATTCACAAATTGTCATTTGTGTGATGATTCGTGGGTTTTTATTTTCTTTTTCATTGTAGTTCTCGTCCTTATTTCCCGATTGAGAATCTATCAGATGTTTTCCATGTTCCGTTCCGGGGTTTGCTTTTCCTCATCATGGTTTTCACCTGTGCTTCTACCTGCGGGGTATTTAAGTTCCTCACTTCCGCTTCCCCGGTGCTTCTTTGTCATTCAATATTGCATTGAGCCAGGTATAGCCAAGCACTAGCGACCTTGTGATATTAAACGCTATTTATGTTCACGGGGGACTTGCTATTAGCTTTTATTTCAGGTATAGGTATTATTCCTCCTGTTAGCGTTCTGTGCTATTTATTCTATTCTTTGCTGCTCTCTCTGAGACAGTTTTCTTTGTTTGTTTCGTTAAGGTTTTACATCTTTCCGGCCGCTCAAACTCTTGTGTCGAAGATGTTCTTTTCTTTGCTAAGTTTCCCGTTTTGGCTCCAGTATTGAGCTCGGGCGATTAAGTTTGTGTTTCACTCATTATTCGAGTTTGCCCTTTTTTTACTGGGTTGATTTTCGTTTGGCTGTTTAGCCACAAGAAAGTAGTTTCCTGTCTTTTCTTTTTTTGTATTTATCATTTTGTTATTCCATTTATTGGTCCTCACTGCATGAGTGACTTGTTTCTGATCCCCCTATCTTCACGTTTGATTATCCAACACTATAATCCATTACAATTTGAAATGGCGATGATGTTGCTAGTGAACAAATTGTCAGTATTTAGCCCTCATTTTGTGTGTGTGTACAAAATAGACAAATAGATTTGTATTACTACTAAAACAGCTTATATTAGTATTATCTCTGTAAATACACATACTACACATAATTTTTAAATGTTAAATGCACATTCAAAACATCTTTGTTATGATGCATCTCAAAATCCATTGTAATACGTGAAGGCAGTGAGATCATTTATCATATACAGGATATCTTCCTGAAAATTGCCTTAAACATATGAACTGGCTGTAATTATTAAAGGATCAGTTTGCCACTGGAATGCGTGAATACAGCCGATTCAAGAAATTTTTCTCAACCAATTTGGAAAATAGTATAGCCCGAGAAATAAACAAAAATGTCAGCTCTTTTCCCTCCCAGTCACGGTTTCTTCCCCAGCCCGAAATACTACAACAACCAGCATGCTTTGCACGTGCAAACGAACAAACAAGGTTTGACAAATACTGACGGACACAGTATTTGTTACATGATGAAATTTTATTATGACTTATCTCGGACTCCGGGTTGGAGACCCAACTCTTCAAATATATTCACAGTAAAATGCAATATGCTAACGTTATATACTGATTTCCAAGATTATATAATTACAAACAAATGCTAACAATTAGCTAGCCCCACCAGTAACCTCACCTATCGCCGACTTTGGGACTAAAAGCCGAAAGTCGGCGATGGGTGAGGCAACCTTTGGGGGTCTAACAATTAGCCTAACGGTATTGCATGACAATAACTAGCTAGTTCACATAGATGTTATTCAGTGATGATTTATTACGCTGTATCTGCAGTTGTAATGTTACTTACTCTTGACTCATCCTGCCTCTGGATAAAGCTGGATTCGGTCGTTTTGTGCAGTTTCTCTTCGAACCTTGAAAGTACATTTCCAGTACACCTCTGCTCAGGTGTGGTTTGAAAAACTTGTGATGTGTTACACAGAGTGTAACTCCCACGTCGTCATCATCCGGGGCGTCAGCCATTTGATTTATTAGTAGTTGTGTGTGGTCGAATTCATTGCAGCAAACTGATTCTCTCACGTTAGCTTCCTCGCTTGCTGGAATAGCTTCATCGCTGGCAGCGAGAGCTTGCATAGCCTCCTCTTCCCTGCGCTGTATTTCCTCATCGGTATATTCTGGCTCATATAGATATCCTTGAATGTCTCCTTCGACAAGGATTGCATTAAAAATATCATCATCAAGAAGTAAGCAGCTGCCATGTCGATCTGAGCTGAGGTTTCAATGTTACGAAGCTAGTGACGTGTTGCTTCGGCACTCCCTCTGGTGGCGTAAACAAGACACCGCTGTAGTTCTTCATTGCAATCGATTTACACCCAACTACGTCACAGAGTGTAAAATCTAGGGACATGTACTCCTGGAGCTAGGAACACCAAATGCAAGTTTAAAAATGGCGAACTGGCCCTTTAACACGACAACCTATCCCCATTGTCATGGAGCAATATTTTACCCTGCATGGTAATGCACTATGTATAAAAAGGAAAAAGTAGACTGACGCCATTTCAGCAATAAAACACTACAATGAATTCAGATAATATACAAATTAATTCTTAAAAATTACAATCACATGGATTGTGCAGAATTTTGATATATCTAAATATTGTGCAACTTGTATGACCTAAACATAACATTTACATAACCAATCTTAAGCAAAATAAATCAAGTGGCAGTTGTTGAGCTGAAAATAGACAAGGAAAACGAATGACAACAGTTTGAGACCAATGATCAGTTTAAGGGGAAGTTGTCTTCCCTGTCAATTTTCAGCTCAACCACTGCCACTGAACACATTGGAGGATATTCAAAAGACAATGCCTAGGCCTATAGCCCTAGCCTGTGGTGGCTTTCAAAGAGAAACATTTTTTATCTAATCTGTTCCTCTAATCCTTGTAATGGCCTCTTCTACAGATTATCCCATCCACCATACTCCTGTATTTATGCCGGCCACAATCAACTCATCACTTTCTACCAGCTGTGTGCCCACAGCCGTCAAGGAGGTCTGAGGAACATCCCTGTTTAGAAAACACAGGCTTTGGACCCTTCTTCTGCCAGGACCCTGGAAAGAACAGCACCTCACCTCAATTCTGTTCAAAGCATACTGGATCTGTCTGCCGCTTTTGATACGGTAGACCAACGGTAGAAACACGCTCCTCTCCACTCTGACTATACCTGGAATCTCAGGCATGGCTATTAAATTTGACATCTTTGGATGAATTCTTTAGAGTTTGCTGGAATGGTGAATGGTCTCATCCCCATGGCCTTCCTACAAGTATCCTCCATGGTGCCGTACTTGGCCTCAATTTACAATATATTTGCATTTTCCTGGAAACATAATGAATACATTCTGCTTTGAGTCATGTAACTCTCCATCCATGTGTTAAGTAATTTTCCAGATGTGCTTGATCAAAGTGGGTCAGGGAGAATACCAAAAGAGAGAGCATGGGACCAATCTCTGAGAGCAGCAGAAGTTCTGACAGGTCAAGCCAGCCCAAGAGTTCAAGGAACACCTCTGCTTATAGGATATTTTCTCCAAAGATAAGTTACTACAGCACTATCTTTATTATCATGTTCCATGTCATTCTTCAAGCTAATGGAGGGCTATGTAGAAAAAGCATGCACATGCCAAAGTTAAAAATCAGGTGCTTGAAACATTTGATAATAAATAAAAAATGTATTTCCGCCACCCCCCTTGCTCCAGTCTCTCTACAGTACCACAAATCTACAGCAAGCAACAAGTATACTTTGTACCTCAGCCTCAAGCGAGCGGGAGGCCAAGACAATCATTCATTCTGCATTGTTGAACCACCCAGCTACAGTAAATAGAATGCCCAGGCACTTATTAGACAGGGTTCTACAATGCTTCCATTTTTACCCGTTTGTAAATTCTTCAATATAAATATATTTGGCATAAGGCAGCAGTTTCCAGTGTGCAGATTATTTAGGAACAAGTAGGAACAAGGCATATGTTTTGTCCATTTGACTAGATTCCAACATAATTGCATGACAGTAATTTACAAGGACATATGGCAGGTTGATTCTTTGAACAGCTGGATGCTTGCTTGATATAAACGCTTTGGAGTTGTGGATAACCTGAAATGTACAAACGCTGTTAAGAAAAGATTTTATAAAAAGATAAAGCATATTCCCATTACCTATGGGGCAGAAATAATTATTCACAAAGTTTTCCTCTCTTGACATGCAAAAGCAAATGAGAGTTGAGACCTAACAAACTAAAGTCCAGGCAAAGGTTATGTGGGTGAACTGTGGAGCACATACGTAATTGTTATGAAACGGTGAAGGCCTCCAGCAAAGATGAAAGCTCATCCAACCAGACACAGGCATCAGCTTGCAAAGTCTATTTTCTGTTAAGGATCTGAAGCAACACAGTTTCCTTCCTTTCACCATCCATAATTAAACAAAATTATGTATGCCATTTTAATTGTTTGAGTTACAGAGATGACTATAGTCACAAATGTATTCTAGAAATATTAACCCTAATGGACAGTTTTCTAGGTCATACTTCTATTCCCTGAATTAAGGTTTGCCAAGACATGATATTTCAGATATAGCACTCCTATCATTCTATTACATGTAAAATATGTGTACTGAATTATCCAAAGAATGTCAGATTGCAGTTTTATGGTGTTACGTGTGCCTGTCTCTCCCTCTGTTTGTCTTGTGTTTTCCCCATCCAGAGAATGGAATGATTGGCCGTATTGACTAATTGGAGTCACCTGGCCCACGCCTTTAAAAGACTGGCTTGCCCAGCAATCAGGAGTTGCTGTTTTACTTTTGTTCCTGCTTCTGAGTGAGACGTTTGTTTTCTCCCTCACGGCCTACGACCCAGAGTGTCTTTTGGACCGTGGTTTTTCCATATTTTCTTCATCTACTGACCTGTTTCCTTTACTACACATATCTACATTCACAGAAGCCTATACACATATAGATACCTGCAGTCACGCATCCATACGCTCCCTATCCCTTTTCCTTTTGTTTAATAAATGTATTTTCGTATTGCAACTCAACGTATCTGTGCCTTTTATGTTGCGGTCATTCAGGGAGTGGCGATAACGCAATTCAGATCAGCGATTATGCAATTGCTACTTAAAACATTTAAAATGATACTCATATTAAAACTGTTCATGATAATGTACTGATAATGTCCCCAGCTGTCTAAACCTTGAATCTAATATGTATTTAAAATATGTATAAAGCTCCAGAAAAGTACTGGAATAGAATGCAAACACTAAGCTTGAAACAATTGGAAGCTAACAAATTAATATGTCTATTCACCAACAAAATTCAGAGATTCTAAATGGGCCGTAGGCCCAAGACAGGCTATGGCCCGGGCCTTCCGTTATAATCCAAGGGATTATGGGGTATTTTACAGGTTTCCAAGGACCGCACTGAATTTACAAACGGGTAAAAATGGAAGCATTGTAGAACCCTGTCTAATAAGTGCCTGGGCATTCTATTTACTGTAGCTGGGTGGTTCAACAATGCAGAATGAATGATTGTCTTGGCCTCCCGCTCGCTTGAGGCTGAGGTACAAAGTATACTTGTTGCTTGCTGTAGATTTGTGGTACTGTAGAGAGACTGGAGCAAAGGGGGCGGCGGAAATAAAACAGATACCAGTATATAACAGGGATGAGCAACTGTTTATAACTGTGATCTCAGAATTTATTGAGTTAACTTAATTACAATTAACTGAGGGGTTATATGCCATTACTGTGTTAAAGTACTGTAGCGTGGGTGAATCACCAACAGTAAAAATGCAAAATCAATTGCAAAATGTAGATGTATCAGGTTTGCTTAGAAGTGTGACTAAAGACTGGGCACCAGGGGCTCGTTTCATGAAAGTTGCGACGTGCAAGCTGCGATCTGTGAGATGCGATCGATTTCTCCCTCACTTTTTGGAGTGTTTCACGTAGAAATCGCAATAGCAAGTCAAGAACGCATGTCGCAAAGCTCGTTCATGTAGGCAATCAGTAATTCGGCAATCGTTCTTATCATCCTGCCTCATTTTGGTTTTGTATCGAACTGTGAATTATCCCAAGACAGAAAGTAAATGTACTATAGGTTACTTTTCTATCTGTGAGAAAATAAATTCAAAATAATTTTAATCATCAAATTTATATTACAATTTATTGTTTATGACCTTAATCCAATGTTAATTATGAAAAAAATCATATTAAAACTATATTAATGGCCAAAGCACAATTCACATTTGCCCTTCAGAATTTTTTTTTATTAGAATTATTTATTTTATTTGAACTATTAGGTCTCCCCAGGCCTAATATAGCATAGGCTACACTGTAGTAACGTTACGCATATTTGTAATATTAAAATTAAACCTACCCACTGTCACATAGAAGCCATCAGTAATGTCACGAAGCGGTGACACAAATAGCTCTGAATGTAGCTGTCGTGTATGCTCCAAGGATATTTAATCCCAGGGCATCACGTACAATTTATAGGCAATGTTTATCGAGTGGTAGGTCTACTCTACTCACAAAAGTGTGTTCGTTATCAGACGGTGCCCTGATGGAAATTTGCAACCCATCCAGTGCACCAAGGACTTTTGTGAGACCACTTAAAACACTCCTTTCCTGTGTTACATCCCAGTGTATTATAGAACATATAGAGGACGACAGACATCGTGTGGCCCTGCTGTTGAACTTCTTTGGAAGGACCGGTCACACGGAAGACCTGGACCACTGTGCTGGCTGCTTGGTGAGGCACTAATAGGCTAATTAGTCTTGGTGACTCTGACATTTGAGCTGAATAGTCACTGCTAGTGCTAGGAAATCATTAAGCTGTAAATAATAAATCATTGTTATCTCTTTTAAAACTACAGTGTGTTGGTTACGTCTTTGTGTTGTGGTTGTGGTGGTTTAATATTACGGTTATTTCCACCCTCCTTGTTATTGCAACATTGTTGGGGTTTTCGATCCATAATACCTGTGTTGGGCTCAGGAAACTGACGGAAACATCTAGTTTAATTGGGTGTACAGAAGGCACTTAAATGTCCAACTCTTATTTTTCATTCACAGGTTAAATCAGGCCCTTAAGCTTATGTTCACAATGGGCTTCATTCAAAAAATTTGTACAATCAGTTTAGATCATAAAGATAGGGAGGAAAAAATAATGTAATCGTCAACCATTCATGTTTCACTTTAAACTGAAGGTACACTGCCTGGCCAAAAAGAAAGTTGCCGTTGCAGCCATTATGCATAGTGTCCACTGTACAAGCCTCTGGAGGCAGTGTTATAATCTGGGGTTGCTTCAATTGGTCTAGGCTCAGCAACGTTATGCAGCAATAAAATTAAGTCAGCTGAGTACCTGAATGTACTGAATGACCAGGTTATCCCATCAATGGGCATATTCCAGGACGACAATGCCAAGATTCATCGGGCTCAAATTGTGAAAGAGTGTTTCACGGAGCATGAGGAATAATTTTCACACATGAATTGGCCACCAGAGTCCTGACCTTAACTCCATTGAAAGTCTTTGGGATGTGCTGGAGAAGACTTTACGGAGTGGTTCGACTCTCCCGTCGTCAATACAAGATCTCGGCCAAAAATGTATGCAACTCTGGATGGAAATAAATGTTGTGAAGTTGCATAAGGTTGTCGAAACAATGCCACAACGAATGCATGCCGTAATAAAAGCTAAAGGCGGTCCAACAAAATATTACAAGTGTGCAACTTTTGTTTTGGCCAGGCAGTCTACTGTAAAATTATGGTATCCATTCATCCAGTCAATCATTGACAGCTTCTGTAGACTTGAAGCGCTCTGGGTACCGTAATTAGCTTTATATGACATGTCAACAGCAGCAGTGCCCCCCATTATCTTTAGCCAAAATAAACTACTTTGGTAAAATAACTCTTTTCACTGCATATTTCTGGTGGGGCTAAGCAAAGAAGCACATGCTGGGCTCAGGGAAATAATTTGTACTTTGAATGAACGGTAATGCATGTCATTCTAATCCTTCCTGCTGAGAGAATTGTTATTCTGAGTGCAATGCTTTTCCCCCAAGCAGTAAGGAGAAAAGGCCGGTTTACCACAACAGGAGAGTGAAAGACGAAAGCGAGTGAATAGCCTGGTCAGGGCCATTATCTACTACAAAATAATTTATTATACAAAATAATAAAGAGCACTTGCCTCTTGTGGACATTTGTCTGTGTGTGATCAATTGCATGTCATAACCTAACAGGAGTATGGGGGATATGAACCAAGAGACATCAATAATATTGATAATAACCAACAATGGGTTTCATTAAGAGTTCACAACAATGCCTGGCAGGCATGCATTTGAATACTTGACCCAGACACCCAAATACATGCGCTTCAATGGCATAATTCCCAATACAATCACCTGATGAGATCCCTGGGACATTGCCCAAAGAGGATTCTTGTTTTCTATTGTCACCACTGTGTGGTTTCAGGTTTCCAAGTATAGTTGATTCAGCATTGTTGACTGGGGGCCTGTATCCCGCAAAGCATTTTTTTCTTTTACACATCAGCCCCCACCCCCCAAATATAACCAAGGCAATCTATAAGTTGATATAACTGTTGGTATAAATTGGTATTCATGCCCAATATTTTCAATAGCTTAATTATACACATGGGTCAATGATGGATAAGGCTGTCAAAGGTAATTTAAATATATACACACTGAAGGATCATTTTTATGTTGAAATTCTGATGGGGCATTCTCAGACAAAGTGTACCACATATGTTAATTAAATTAAAACTTAATTAATTGCATTGAAACAAATAATTAGGCAGCTTTCTGGTATACTTATTTTTGTTTTTACTTTAACACAGTGTACCTGACCAAACTGGTATGAAATCACATTCACAGTTAACAAATTCATTATCGCTCCTGACCGGCTAACTGCTCAACAGGCTACAGCTACATTGGTACAGAACAGCTTAATATACAATGCACTTGTAGTAACACTTCTAGTAACCTGTAGGCATACTAAGCCGTGTCTGTTCAATGAGATTTCGGGATCACATGCATCACATTTCAGTGATGATTATCCCCCTTAATAAAATATGAACTTCACCAATACCAAAGGTAATCATGTAGTGCAGATGGTGGTGACATTGTCAGTAATGAGAGAAGACACAACATCAATTTGATAGCACATCTGAGCTCAGATGTATTTAACAGGGCAGCTAACCCGGAGTTGAAGTATCCACTCAAAACAATAAATCGGTGGCCGTACTGTATTTTGTGTCAGCATTGATATGACAATAAACAAAATGGTTAAAAGAAAGGTGTGACACTTGCTTATTAAAAAAACAAACTGACTTTATTATTAAAAGTCTGATGTTTCTTTGGCCAACCGGCTCTGCATCAGAAAATCAAAGGCAGGTAGGCCATAATGCCATGTTAACAGTACAAGTAAACAGAGTGCTATGCTTTCCAAAAGAAAACATTTAAAAAAAGATTATATAAGACGGAATAAGAAAAGGGAGGAACAAACCATTTATCAAAGGTTTGGAGCCATTTTTATCCGTGTATGTCCATTATAAAGATTTATCCATCTGAAGTAATCTTTCCTCAGCCAGTTTGTGGTGTAATTAATTACAACTTTAATGTAGCCCAGATAAAAGGCTGTAATTAATCATTACATGCTCTAAGTGATTCAAGCAGCATACTCACGCTACACATATAACTTGCTAACGTGATGCAACGTAATTAATTTTCTTTCAGTCAGCTGTAAAGCTACTGTATATCTACAGTTATCTGTTTGTCTGTGCATTTCCCCTGCACAATGGAATATGTATGCACACGAATAATTCAGTTATACTGGAAATACAGATTTTTGCTATTGTTTTTTTGTATGTTGTTAATCCTCATGACAGAAGTTTGCTATGTCAATGTTCACAATGTGTGTGAAAGAAAAACAAGCCCACCAAGTCTTTTAAGTAGACGTGCTCAAGCTTAGATTTTTGTACACCATAACAAGGAAAATTATTGAAATTGATCATTTATTTTTGACCAATATGAAGTGCAAACAAAAGAGGTGTGGTCCAATGATCTATATATCAACCAGGTGGTGGTTCCACAGTGTTTTATCATCCTGGGCACAATAAGCAATTATTGCGAAATACAAGCTTATACACAGGGGCATCACCAGAGATATATGTTTAGGTGGGCTAAGCCTCTACTAGGCATGCACCCCCAGAAGAACATTTAAAAAAAAGTGAACATTACTGACATTCCGTTAGCTAAGTAACCTAGCTTATGTTGTTACCGAACATCCGGAGCTCAAGTACCAGTCCAGTAGTGATCGTTACAGCAGCATTAGAATGTTAACTTCTACAACCCACACTCTGTAGTGTGTAGTGGTCATTTGAATCTTCTTTCTCTTCTGATAACCGGTAAATCCTTTTCATTTTGACAGCCACCTATTCATTCAAAACGTTTTGTGCTACTGATGACATGGGGGCCCCGTCTAAAGGGGTTTCCGAGTAGGCCTACACACTGCACTGCCCATTGGATGTTTCAAGGGGGTTCCCACATTTTTAGATTGTCATTGCCGTAGGACTAATGTGATCAGCCTTCAGGCCCCAGGCAATTGCCTGGCATGCCTGTCCTGTTGCGTCGCCTCTGCTTATACAAAGAGTGTGAGTGAATGAGTATGAGTTAGTCTTTAGACACAAACCTTAGAGCTAAATTAGAGCATTACACCCTTTTTTGTGAAAAAAAATATTACACTCGTGTGATTTGGCTTCCTTTACTTCACCCAGCTGTGCAGCAATCTAAAATATTGTACAATTTCTATCATGTTCCGAATGGCTGCATCTGTATTTGTCCAGTGGGGAACCATACCAAATTCTCCCTTTCTTGCGTGTGTGTGTGTGTGTGTTTGCACGATCGTATTGTACAACTAGTAGCAGCTGTCATCCACAGCATAATGCCACCTGATGTTAAACTGTTCAAGCATGCCTGTGTAATGTCTAGCTGGTTCAATCACAATGTTGATGTGTTCTCTGATATCCTAAATACACCCAATGTTGTTTTTGTTAAGGAAGGCTCACAGAATATCCATATTTTAGAGGTGGGCTGCTTGTTTGACTTGTACATGGAGCAAACCTTCACCGACAAATTTACCAAATATCAGCTCCTGGCTGCCTTGTGTAGCAGCTTGGGCTACACATGCCACCTTTCCATACTGATATTTGGTCGCCTTGGACATGTGCACAGGCTGACTGTGACCGGTCTGTGAATTTCAGGCCTGTCAAAGAGAAGAGCCAGGCAGCTGGCAAGATACTGTTCTGTATCTGCTGCCATAGGTAGCCTGGCAGTGTGGAGGAGCAGGTGCTTTTTTGTATCCATAAAGTGTCTGGACTTTTGGACCTTGTATATATTTGAGCCCATTGCACCATCAATGTAATTTGTGGACTCAAATAAAGCATTTCAAATGTGTACATGTGTGTGTGCTTGTGTGTTCTCTTATGCTCATATGGCTATCAATGTTTGTTGTAATATGTTTACAAAAAGGAATTTATCACATAGAAGATAAAATTATTTAGAAAATCATGTTACAGGGCAAAATATCAAGTGGATTTATAATCAAACACTTATACAATTAGATAACTCTTTATAGGAGGTTATTTCTCATTACGATATTGTTGCAAGTAGATGTTTATGTTCATATCAGTGGGGAGATAACTAAACCAAGGGTTTTTGCAATCAGCTTCTGGTTGTCTGGGGCAACTACAGTGCATATCTCAGTATTAGCTGTACCACAAACAGCCTCAGGGAAAGTCCATCTGGGCGGTTACTATATGTGACCAATGCAGCGAATAATGCAGAATGAATGTATTACTGGATATAGACGGATTTATAGATTACTTCATTTGTGTTTGTTGATGGCTGGTTGAGAATCTAGGGAACAAGGTTCTTATTATTAAGGTCAAATTGGCTCACTCACTGCAATAATGTACACGTCCAGGGGCCACATGTATAAACAGTGCTGAGCAGAAAAATGACCTCAGAAAGCAGCGTAAGTGAATTTCCATGCAGAATAACATGTGCTGTGAGAATGCGCATACCTCTGCACACAATGGACACCATATGTACGCAATGTTTGGAGTACGTGTGATATGGCGACACCGTGACAGAAAGGCAGAGGTAGAAAATGTTAAACTTTTTTTAAGCAGATTTCCAACTTTCACCCTGAGCGTTCTTTTACGCATTATTTTACTCAGAATGTGTGGCCCCAGGAGTTGGTTGGAGTCCCCTTTTTTGAGAGATAGTTTGTAAACCACAGAAGGGCAAGTTTGCATACACTCTCAGAAATAAAGGCACAGTGTTGGTACATTTCCGTTCTTTAAAAAAGAGATCTTTCAAATGTACCTTGAAAGTATTATATTGAACATTTGGGTACTAATAAGTACACCCCCTCCCCCAGTGACAAGCGTTTGTACCTTTATAAGCAGTTTTCCCCATTATCTTTTTTTCTTAGAGTGTACAAGTATTACAGGCCAGTTTGGAAATTTCCTGGAGTGCTTCTGGCCAGGACATGATGTAAAGTAATTAATTTATTTTCAGTCAACGGCAAGTGACTGTATATCTAGATGTATCTGTATGTCCATACATCTATCCTACACAATGGAATATTCATGTGTATGGATAGTTAAGTGTATGGATCTACTGGAAATAAATGATCATTTTTGTACGTTATTAATCCTGACATAAGTTTTCTAGCCAATGTACAATGTTCACAATTTGTGTGAAACAAGCCCATCAAGCCTTTTAAATAGATTTGCTTATGCGTTGGTGTTTTTTTTACACCATAACAAGAAAACTTTATTCAGAATTTAATTGGGATGCACCGATAACGCAACTGGTATTGGGGTGCAATACTGTGCTCATGTAATCGTACTCCAAATAATTATCAGATGCCCAGACCTGATAGCGACACCGTCACATTGTGTTGAATTGCTGCCAAAAAGAGAAAAAAATTGAGAGAGAATCAATGTCAGCGGTTTGGTAGTGCTGTACGATAAAGACGATAAACAGCAGACTGCAAGTGCATTGTGTCACGACACAGATGATGCAAGCTTTTTGGTATTCCTGATTATAAATCAGAGGCACCCCAGATAATAGACTTCAGCATCGTCACTGCAATTCATGGACATAATGAACATCACGCACTGTCCTGCCTGTGTCTGAAACTCGTCTTCTCCTGAAGCAGGAGCGTTTGGTTTGTGAGGTGAGATGGTAGAAGACCTACTTGATTATGTCTTACTTTTATTTTACATTCATGAACAAAATTCACAAAGTGGCTTCTGAAGCTCAACCCCTTTGCAGTTGCCAAATTTGTTCAATTCAGCTATTTTGGGGGTGTTCTATTTTTACATTACATTATAGTCATTTAGCAGACGCTCTTATCCAGAGCGACATACATAGTGCATTTCCGAATTAGGAACATGTGCGTTAAAACAACCCTAAAAGGTAAACACAAATTAAAGTACCAGGCGTAGTCAGTATGATTGGGAATTATTTGGGAACTACACAACCACATAATCAAGGGCGGTCACAAGGAGGTAGGGAGGGGTGGAGAGAGGTGCAGCTTGAAGAGGTGAATCTTCAATCTGCGCTTGAAGGCGGTCAGACTTTCTGTTGTTCTGACCTCCACAGGGAGCTCATTCCACCACCGTGGGGCCAGGACAGACGTCGAGACCGGGTGCTAGTATGAAGAGTGTGGGGGTACCAGTCGTCCTGAGGAGGTGGAAATATTTAAGGCTATTTAAGGCTTTATAACTCCAAAGGCTCTATCTTGGCAATCTTAGCGCTTTGTCTAAACGCATGGCGTAAAGTGTATTTAGGGCATGTACAAGTCCACTTTTGCTAGTTTGACGGTGTGCTTTTTCAGCGCTAAGCACGGCGCAATGTGCAAATGGGCTGAACCTAGTCTCTTCATTAATTATAGGTGTGTCTTGGGCGTGACATGCAATAAACCAATCAAAATGTCACATCCCAGTCCCTTTAAAAGCCTGCTTTTCCACCTTGGGGGATTGCTTATATGATGGCGAAACAGACATGCTTGTGCGTCTTTAGTGCGATCAAGGAATAGGCTATATGGATCAATAGTATGATCAATATTAGTCGGACTAACCATTATGAGTTCTCGGTAATTCCCGACCATGCTGTTATTTTACAAAATATATGTGGTTAAGTTTTGTTAAAAGCACCTGCAACAGCTGAGAATAAGCTACCAATGGCTTCCATCTCACCTTAGAAAATGCTAAATCAGCCTGCTTGTTTAACAAATTTTGTTTGATTATGCAATGAAACATTGTCAAACATCAATTCCATGAGACTGTTCAAGCTTCATCAGAAGTTCATTACCTGCATTCTAATATTGATTCATAACATTATGTGGTAGGGGGGCGTGGTTTTAGGCGCAGCTAGCAAGAGAGAGAGTGAACGCGGGTGGTTTAGGGAGCCGGCACAGCTGTTGGCAATCAGGCAATTGGGGACGATTGATTATAGGATTGTTGTTATCAATTAACCAATTGCCTTGATTGTTCAACAGTGAGCCTGAGAGCCTTGAAAAGGAGCCCTCGGGGAGTGGAGAGAGAGACAGGATGGGACACAGAGCATGTGTCGAGTGTTTGTCACTTGAAAGAGGAAATAAACGAAACATTCTCTTTCAACCAGGATTGCTGTGTCTTATTTCCCGAGCGGTAAGACCTCACTTCGCCACAGAGAATGTATGCGAGAGTGATTGAACAGTACTTAAATCATGTGGAATGCAAGCGGGGCAGGGAGGTGATAGGCTGGGGAAAATGAGAGGGGAAATGAGCAAACAAGAAGGAAAACCACGCCACACCTGCACAACACGGAAGACAGACAGGGAAACATAACAAGAAATGGGAGGAAATGGGGGAAAACACAGAGAACAATAGGAAAGTGGACTGAGAGGAGGAGGAGGAGGGTGTTAAAGTATATGTCAATGACGTAAGAATGTTCAATGACCATTGTGCCATCCATTCCTATTCATGAAAAAGATGAACACAGAGGATGGTAAAAAATTTAAGAGCTATATTTTAATTATTATATTTTTAAATATTAAATATTTTACTTTCATGATTCAATAGAATCAGCTATAATAACACTTTTCTAAAAAAAAATTAAAAAAAATTTTAAACACACAATCTTTCAAGATCCTCCAGATTTTTCTGTCTTTTCTTGTGGACTGCCCTCAGTTCAAAGCACACATTTCCGATTGGGTTCAAGTCTGGAGATGATTGAGACTGAGATGATGATTGTAAAACAGTACTTTTGTGGTCTGTTGACCATTAGTTTGTTGATTGTGAGCTATGCTTGGGATAATTTTCTTGCTGAAAAATATGTTTACACCTCCTTGAGCCTCCTGGCACAGGGAATCAGCTTTTTGGCCAAAATGTCTTGTTACTTCCTGGAGTTCATGATTACATTTTCCTGAACAAGAGCCTCAGGACCAGTAGAGGCAAAACAGTCCCATAAAATCAAAAAACCACAACCATATTTCGCTGTAAGTATGATGTCTTTTTTCAGCATAAGCATCATTCTTCCGATGCCTAACTCACCACGAGTGTGCATGGGCAAATTTATGCACGATTGCAAGAATTTTGGATCTACAGTCCATAATATTATTAAAAGATTCTGAAAATCTGGAGAAATCTCTGTGCGTAAAGGGCAAGGCAAAACCAATATTGAAAGCCACTGACCTTCGATCCCTCAGACGGCATTACATTAAAAACCAACATGCTTCTGTAATTACTATAACCACATGGGCTCTGGAAACCATTGTGAGTAAACACAGTTTGTCGCTGCAAGTTAAGACTCTACTACACAAATTAACAACTATATCAACAACATCCAGAAACGCCGCCAACTTCTCTGAGACTCAAGCTCATCCGAGATGGACTGACACAAGTGGAAATATGTGCTGTGATCTGACGAGTCCACCTTTCAAATAGTTTTTGAAAATAATGGAAGTTGTGTTCTCCGGGCCAAAGAGGAAAAGGGCCATTCCTGATGGTTACCAATGCAAAGTTCACAAGCCAGCATCTGTCATGGTATGGGGGTGTGTTAGTGCCCATTGCACTAGTTATTCCCTGGCTCACGTTTGTTAACCTGCTAACTGCCTTCCATGTTCACCCTCCAGCCTGCTGCTCCAGCCACTACGCCATTCGCCCCGTTTCCCGCTCCTGTTTATCCCGCTGCTCTGCCCTACCCAGGACTCACTCTCCATCCAGCTCCCCGCTTCACTGCCCGCTCCCGCTCTGCCCCTCTGCCCTGTCCTTCCCCGGATTCTGCCCCTCTGCCCTGTCCTTCCCCGGATTCTGCCCCTCTGCCCTGTCCTTCCCCGGATTCTGCCCCCTTGCCTTCCAAGATTTGCTATCCTCATTAAATCGCTCTTCGTGAGCTATCTCTTGTGAGTCGTGCTTTTGGGTACTGTCTCGCATCTGAAGACACATGCCCTCCAATTCGCGTTTTCAAGACCAAATAACAAACTTGATTGCAATAATAGAAAATGTTTTAAGATTGTTGGGGGTAGATTCTTGTTTTAACATTACACCAACAAACAATGGGATCAAACAGTCAAGGTAGGCATTTCAGATCAAATATGAATCAGGATGGAGCAAGTGCATAGCCTATTTCTCGCTTCAAAGTTTTCATAAAAGAGAGTTTATTAACAGGCCGCCATATTGTTCTGGTTTCAAAAAATAATTATCTCTGCAGAAGCCAGTCACAGGAATTGTTAAAAAGAGCTTAAATGCCATGTTAACATAAGAAAAACTGGGAAGAAGGGACAGGTGCTTTCAAGCTCCTGTTCATCAATATTTTTAATTACGATTGTTATTCTCCTTAAATTCAGGCCTGTTACGAAGAGATTAACTGTGTAGGAAACTCTGAGGACAGCCTGAATCTGTCAGGAGGCTGCAAGCTGCCTCAGTGTCATTGCATTTCATCGGTTGATGTGGAAGCTTCGCTGGATCTTACTGGTATAATTACGTTACGTTTGGTATTTTAGCTTTAGCTTGTTCTGATAATGTTTTCACGACGTTTTTGGGCACCACTACTACAAGATGTTTTACTCGTCATCTTGAGAAATAAACCTCCAAGGCTACTCACTGTTTTTGCAGTTTTTTGGCACCATTACGAGACATTGCTTGTTATCTTGAGAAATAAACTCACTCTTCAACTTGATTCAGCAGTGACCAGAGTGTTAGTTTCAGTAGCTTTATTCAGCTCTGCATTTTGTTTTAGGCTAACTAGGCTTAAAAGTTACCAAAAACTAGGAGCCTTTGTCGTTGTATGTTTTGAACGTTACGCCCACCCATTCACAAGTGGTCAGCCCCAGAAGGGTAGGTTCTACTTGGGTTAAATCGGACGTGATTTGACGGTGCCATGATATGGGTGGGGGGTGGGGGTCTATTTGCCTTGTAGCTGATAGGGGCCCCTGCTTGTCTAGTCTATCCACACTACAGTCGAATCTCACCTTGTTCAGCCAAATAAAAAAATATCCTAATAATAAAAAATATATATATGACTAGGGCGGGTCCCTCCATTTCCACTAGGCCACTGCCCAGCATGCATATGATCAAGTATAAATATGCTGGAGACTACAGGAGACCTTGGGTATTGATTATTGAGTGTGTTTGTCTGGAGCTTCATTTATCAAGACAACTAAACATCTTGAAGCAGTAGTGTCTGAGGTGATGTCAGCATGGGATTCCGAGAGAAAAGACAACATCAGCAAAGAAGAACAGTGGTTGAAGTGTGTACTCCAAGATTTTGATATTACATTACATTATAGGCATTTAGCAGACGCTCTTATCCAGAGCGACTTACACAACTTCTTATTACATTTATCCATTTATCCATTTATATAGCTGGATATATACTGAAGCAATTCAGGTTAAGTACCTTGCTCAAGGGTACAACGGCAGTGTCCTACCTGGGAATCGAACCGGCAACCTTTCGGTTACAAGTCCAGTTCCTTACCCATTATGCTACACTGCCGCCCCAGTGGCAAAGCAAACCACATATTTGTTGGCTTCAAATTTCAGCCAGGAGTGAGGCCCATTGTCAAAACTAGTCATGTACCAACAACCTATTATGTGACCTTACATTGGTATTGCAGTTTTTTATTTATTTTTTGTTCACGACCTGTATAAATCAGTGTCAATATCACTGGGTTGTTTCAATGCCAGAGCAGCACAAGAGGTATTCTCTGTTAGAAGTTCCTCCAGATTTACAAAATAATTTTCACAACATATTCTCTGAGATAAACATAGAAATAAACAAATGTATGTATATGGAGCATTGAAGGTGTCTGAACTGTATCTTTTGTTTTAAGGTCATACCATCAGTATGTGACTGGGATCAACATATACTACACACAACTCGAAGCTTAAACTATGTCTAACTATGAGTTATCTCTTAAGTAAATGTAACTTTATAAAACAATTTACATCTTTAATGAAAAAATGTTTGAGACAACACAAAAATAGCCCTGTGGAAGGCATTGCTCAATTGCAGAAGATTCAGAAGATGCTTGAAGAATAAGGATTTATAAAGTAGAACAGTGCCTAAAAATATTGCAGCCTAGTCCTCTGTAATTTTAGCTCCGGTTTCTTGGGAATTGGATGGCTTTGTGAGCTCGAAATAACCTTGAATAATTATTATGTCAGCCATACAGCAATACACATCAATAGCTTCCCCTTACATGAAACTATGTTGTATTGATGAAATAGCTGAAAAATTTATGTTTTTAATTCTTCACAAGAGACTGAAAAAATATTTTGGGTATTAAAAGTATGCTTGTGAAATTAATAGGAACATAAAGCTAATTGAACTGTAGAAAAATATGAAAATATCCACTCCAAAGCAGGATTTGGATTTGCTGGCTACAAAGAATAAGAAAAATGTTCTTCTACAAAAAGTAACAATACCAGTGAAATGATGGCAAGTACATTTGTGAATCTCATAATAATAGATGGTTACAACTGGCCACCATACTTACCCCATCCTACATTAATCACAAATTGCCTTTGTATGGGAGTGCTGACACCTCCATTGTTGATACTGTACAATAAGAATTATTTTATCAACAAGGTCTGATGAAGGGGGGGGGGGGGAGGTGTTAATGGGACTAGCAAATGCATGACAGGAAAACATAAAGCCCTTTATTCCCTTACACATTTTGGTAAAGTCCCACCTATTGATAATCAGAAAGTAAAACAGTGCTTGCTGATGGTAAGTCAAATATGAATACTATGATTAAGACATGTATTACACAACACATTTAAATTAAATAAAACATACTTTGATTAAACATGGTAGATGGAATTAAATGAATCACACTAAATACAGAAATTAAAAGTGAGAAATTAAATCTGAAGTTAAATCTACACCTAATCAAATACAGTTAACTCAATATGCCCACTGGCTCTGTATTTCACAGAAAATATAATAAAGTTAAGAAACTTCTGGGAAAATAAAAAGTGAATAAAATGTTCACAAACACACACATGCCTGGATAAAAGAAGAATAAAATTGTTTTCGGATGATTTGCATTATTACTTCATCTAAAACATGTGTATATGCAAATTGATCTGCATTATGTGATAATCTAGCAGACCAATTCTTATTTGGTACTACAACACATACTGTAGTTAAGTAATTTATAGGTACTCACATAAAACTACAATATACACTGTTGAGATGGGTGTATACCTCAATAGGGATGCATATTTTAACCTTGTGTGAGAATTCACAATCTAGAAACCTTTGGCATCTAAGTACGATCTTTACATCATAAACTATATACACAGTGCACTCCAAAAGTGTTAGGACAGTGTTGTTGTGTTGTTGTTTTGAAATGGAATAGTGACTATGAAGTTAAAGTGCAGACTTGAATTAAATTTAATTAAAACTTTAAGGCTTTAATTACATTTTTACATCCATATCGGGTGAACCGTGTGCAGTTGTAGCCATTTTTACAAATAGTCCCCCCCATTTTAGAGCCCCAAAAGTAATTGGACAAAATAACATAAACTGCTCCCGCCGCCATCGCCACCCGCCATACCCCACCATCATTGTCATCACATCTGGACTGTCATCTAGCTGCTGCAAATTCTATTATCATGGACATTGGCTGTTTTGACCATGCTGGTCATTAAGACCTAGACCCTGAGCCGACCAGATGAGCATGGGTTCCCCCCTTGAGTCTGGTTCCTCCAAAGGTTTCTTCCTAGTTACATCAGGGAGTTTTTCCTTGCCACTGTTGCCTTTGGCTTACTCTTAGGGGTTTAGGCTAGGTTTTTCTGTGAAGCGCATTGTGACTAGTTGTGAAATGCGCTATATAAATAAATATTGATTTGATTTGATTTAAATAAAGTCATATGATTTCATTAAAGTCATATATCGGAAATGTGGTTACATATCCTTTGCATGCCATGGCTTCCTGATGTCTGATGTGACCCAAAAACATCAAGACTCTTATTTTCAGGTACTCTTACAAGCGATTATATAACCTCTATGCATTTTAATGGATCTCTATGGGAATTGGGGGTGGGACTATATTGAGCTGTAAATTACATAGGAATAGTGTGGAACACATGGCTGGCTAAATGGCTGTAAGTAATCGAGGGTCTGAGGTATCAAACTAGCCTCTGTTGTCAGATATCCAGTAGATATGGATGGATCACTTTTAAAGGGGAATTCCACCCAAAAAGAATGTTTGGTTTGTAGAAAAGTAGCTCTCCTCTTGATTAAAATGAGCTCTCAGCCAACTTTCTACCTGTAGTGAGAGCAGAGATATAGCCCCAAACTACTGCGCATGTACCAGGTACTTGCCTTAGAATGAACTACAACAGCCACGGAGCTTACAGTTAAGACAATAGGTTGCCACGCCCACTGAATGACGTTATAGAAGTGGAGGCCAAGGGGCTGGGCATTTTACTGCTAGTGTAGTGCCTGCCTGTCTGCAACGTTTCTAAGTTAGAGATGAGAGGCCACGTAATTCGCTAACAATTTAGACACTAATGTAACAGTTATACTGAGAAAATACGACCATCATTAGCTCAGTCTCCAGAAAAACGCAGGAATTACGGCCCTTCATTTATCTATGTTTGATATTGTGAAACCGGCCTAGCCAGAACACTAAGCTAGGCTACGCACCCCGGTTCCATGTTGGAAAATCAACCCCTAGCCTACCTCCCGTTTTTCAGTATGAAATGCTTTTGTATCGACCAACATGCCAATACAGAATATTAAACATATACAATTAAAAGTTAAAACATTGTTGTAGGCTACTTGTTAGCCGTTTTAGCTATGTTTGCTAGCAAAGCCCAAACGCACTGATGTCGGTAAAAATATGGAAACGACACATTTAAACCCCCGATATCCGACCTCCTTCCATTAACGAAAGCAAGGTTAGCTACTATAGCCTACTCCATGGCAAACATTTTAAAACCAATTTGTTTCACGTCAAGAAACCCATTGCTAACAACAGCTTACGCACGAGCCCAGAAAAAATACATCGCTTCTGTAATCGAATGCTCAGAGCGAAACCGTTCAATTATGGTCAGCTAGCTAATGTTAGTCTACTTAATGGTCATGGATCATAATGTAACGTTAGTTGACATGATTCCTTCCCGGGTGATTCAATAAGGCAGAGGAAGATGTAGGCTACAGGGAAACGGGGAATAACGGAGGAGCTCCACTCTGTAACCGCACTCGAGTCCTGTTTGGTTTAGTTTGCTAAAACTTCTTAAGGAAATAACAAAGTCTATCAATGTCATTTTCTGACATTATAATAAAATAGCAATGATGGCTAGCTTGATCTACGATGTGTCCCTACCTGTGGTCCCTATTGAGAACAGTGAGATGCAGGCAGCAATTATTGCCTCGCTGGCTCCGCCTACTTGATATGTAATTTACACACCCACTTGAAAACACTGTAGTCTTTTTAAAACAAGGAAGTGGAAGAGGTATACGCCATTTTGATGTATACCTCTACTGACTTTATATTCAAATAAAGCCACAAAGAAAGACTTAATTAGTTGCACCTTGATTTAGTCAATAAAGTTAATGTTGTTTAATTCGTACCATATACAATACTAACTTAGATTAGTTTATTTTCATAATTTAAGGAAAAAAAAGTTCCCCGAATGCAAATAAATGCAAAACAATGGCAAAAATGCAAAACAAAGTAGATTTTCTTTAGTTTGCAATGAAATACTGAGAGCTAAAAATGTAAAACAGGTAAAGCTATAAATTGTCTTGATCATACACTCCTTGCCCACAAGAGCGCAACATTTTAGGGTGATATGCAGAACTACTAATGTTTTATGATGCTAAATGTAAGCAGTGTGCTCTGTTGGTGTAGTGGTTCGTGGCTGTTTGTTTTCTGTTTTCTTTTCTTTTGCTCTTGTCCTGCCTTCACGATTGGGAATCAATTGGATTTTTTCCACTTTCCGTTTCATGGTTTGCAGTCCACATTATTGTTTTCACTTGTGCTTCTGCCTGCGGGGTATTTAAGTTCCTCACATCCGCATCACCGGTGATTGTTTGTCTCATGACATTGCATTCGAGCCAGGTATAGCCAGGAACTAGCGACCTCCTGATATTAAACTCTGTTTATGTTCAGGGGGGACTTGCTATAGCTACTTAATCGGGTATAGGATTGTTTTCTACCTGGTAGCGTTTTGTGCTATCTATTTTGTTTCTTTGTTGTTCTCTCTGAGACAGTTCTTCTTAGTTTTTTCGTTTTGGTTTTGCACTCTTCCGGCTTTGAGCTATTTTTAGCCGAGATTGTTTTACGAAGTTTCCCGTTATTAGCTCATTACGTGAGATTTAGAGATTTTGTTTGTATTCTACTAGTTTTATTAGTGCGCCTGGTTTTGTGGGTTGATTTTCGTTTTGGCTGTTAGCCTTAAGGGATTAGGTTCCTGTTTTTTCTTTCTTCTTTTATTATTTTCTTCCCCTAATCCTCACTGTTGTGAGCTGACTTGTTCTGATTTCCCCACCTCTCAATCTCTCTATTTCCCTAGGAGACAGTCCACTGACCCCAACGCCCTGTGCCAGGAACCTCGGAGTCGTGATGGACAACAGGCTGTCCCTCTCCTCTCCCGATCGCATCAGTGTGGTAACCCAGCATGTCCAGGTTCTCTGTACAACATCAGAAGAATCCCCCCCCCACTCACCCACCCCCAACCCTCCCAGCTCCTGCCAAGCGATGTGCTGTCCCGCCTGGACTTTGCATCTCCTCTGGCTGGCTGGGCCAGCATCCATCATCCATTACCCCCCCCTTTTATCCAGAGCAGCGCAGCCGCAACGCGCCCCCCCCCCCCCCTCCCCCCCCCCCCCCCCCCCTCCCCCCCCCCTCCACTGGCTACCCTGGCCATCATCAATCAAATTCAAAAATTCAAAAAACATTGGTGCTCGCTCCCGAGCCCCTGCCCCCCCATACCCCCATCCCCTCAACACCAAAACACACCCCCCTGCACCTACCTCCGCCTCCTCTCGACCACCCTCCCTCCCCCCCCCCCCCCCCCCCCCCCCCTCTTCATCCCCCCCTCTGTCTTGTCTCCCCTGGCCCCACGGTGTGGGGAACAGCCCACCAGAAGTGCGTCAGAACAGGCAGAAGTCTGACAGCTTAGAAGAGCTGCACCTCTCTCTCTCCACCTCTCTCCTCCTCTCCCCACCCTCACCTCTCCCTCTCCCCCCCCCCCCCCCCCCCCCAATAAAATAAAATAAAATAAAAAAAAAATAAAAAAAAAAAAATAAAAAAATAAAAAAAATATTCGTGTTTGCCTTTTTAGGATTTTTTTTTTTAGGTTTTTTTTTTGTTCTTTTTTACACTATGTTAAATGTGGTTAAGAGAGTGTCTGCTGTATGTCGTATGCACTAAAATGCGTTTGAATCTCCGAACACTCAATAAACCCCTTACAGTTGGGACAATTGTCTTCAAATCTATATAAAATATCTGCTCTGCTGTAAATAAAAAAAATTATAATATACTGTATTTAACTACAAATCTGTTTTGACTCATGAAACTCACTTTTGCATTATTTTCAACTGGGACTTATTATCTTCATCAGTATATGGGGACAGATATTTATCAAAAACCTTAAATAATAAAACTTTTTGTCCATTATAAAACATATACATTACATATACTGAACATTAAGATGAACACATTTATATCACACTGGTACACACACCTAAATATGTAGCTCTAATATTAATCATTCTCTTTTGTACTTCAATAAAACATAAATGTTCCTGTACTCCACAGCATATCGGTATAGTTGCAGGTGAGACTGGTTAAAGGGTTGCTTGTTAAATGGACTATCTACATGACAATAGTAGCACTTATAAACTCCTTATTCGGTATATTTGTCACAAATTGTGTACTAATAAAGCTAGAATGTGGAGTTTGTTGTATTCCCTCATAGTTTGGTTGCAGGGGCAATGCATTTCTCAGTTGAGCAATCTCACTGCGCTGACAGCATGGCCACTAGGGCATCTGCACAAAGTGGTTAAGGAGGCATAATGTAGTTCAGATGAGAACTACCTTATTGACCATCCAACAGCCAATGATGAGTTAGACACTAGAGGTTCTTGGATGTCTTTGAGTGCAGACATGTTGTAAATTACAGGGTGAAACATCAGAACAACATAACTAACAAACATAAACTAATACCTACAACCTCCTTTATCATAATTATTAACAAAGCTCTCTTGTCCATACAGTATACCTGTCTGGATAAGCATTAATTGTACTATATCCAAGTGGCAGAAAGTGCCTTTATTCTAAAACATGAAATTCTATTTTATTTCAAGTAGACAACCAAAACTATTTTCCCGAATGCTCTTCACAAAAATGAGAAATCAATACTCATTAAAAGACAACTGTGGTATCCAATCTATTCTTACATTAGATTGAGAAAACGCACTTCAGATAGAATAAGATACGTTCATGGCTACCCCACTTAATTACCAGTATGTTCTTATGCAATTTGCCAATGGCAATAATTATTAATTGATGCCAGTTTGTAACAGCTTTTTATAAGTGAAAATCTGATCTTATGTTTAAAAATAGGGCATGTTTATACACACAAGGGATAATGCTGTATACTCTTTTTGGCAGAGGGTCACATAGCTCCAGTGATAGCTACTTGCTATTCATATCCCCCCCTCCTCCAAGATAAATACTGTTCTAAAATAATACCTACTTGAACACATAAATCACGATTGGAGTGCACTCAAGATAATGTGCTTATTTAACAGGAACCACAAGTGATTGTTCTCCAAACAATTTAATCCTTTAATGCAAGTCCTTTATATTCTATACATTTTTACACAATACCAAATATACAGCTCCTTCACCTTTTACAAGTGCAAGTAATCCAGCAGCATTGTGCACATATTGTACATGCAACAGTTTAGTGTGTTCAGCAGAACATCCATTATAATGCTATCTATAGCGGTCACAATGGACCACCTTCACCTTTTTCTTGAGCCCTCTGCACCATACGTCCAAGTGCTCAATTGATGAAAAATTGATTAAATCAAACAAAATTACGAAAGCTATAGAAACATGCACTAGTTAAATAAATCCTTCCTTGCAGTTCTGTTGGCGTGTATGAACATATGAATCAATGTGAATTTATATTCGTGTCTGGGTGATTTGTTATTCTTTTTGTTTTGTTGATTTACGCTGAAATGACCAATATATGGAAGTCATGGCACAATAACTCCATAACATGGGTTGTGTAGTTCATTGTACAGGGGTTTATACATTTTAAACATAAAAAAAAGTCATTGTTTTCATCAATTACTAAAGGTGGTAGATCCAGTCTGTCCTGTGCTCCTACCAAGTCCACAGTGCCGCACGGCAAAGTTAATTTTGGAATAAAACAGACTGACTAATTCACATTAGGTTATGATTGAGAAAGTTTCAATGATTCTGTGAAAGGCATTTTGACTTTGCATGTCTTTGTTCTCAAAAACAATGCGTTCCTATTGAATTTACTATTCTTGAGCCAACTAAAGTCCAAATCAATGGAACAGCTGACTCTTGAGGAGGATTGAGTGCAATCTGAAAAGGTTACAGCCGACAGCCGAAACGTCTTAACATTTACTGTTTATCCTAGCATTCAATACTTGTCCAAGTCAACCTTACCAGTTTATAATGTCAACCAAAGCAATTTTGTCTGTGCCTAACATAACACATTATGAAAAAATAGAGCATCATACATTAAAGAAATAAAGATGCTTTTTAGTACAGTTTTGTCTGCTGTCCCATTGCCAGTCCCAGAAGTTTAAATCTTTAGCTAATTATGAATGTAAAAGAAAAATAATAAATCAGGGCATTACAGTTACTGTTAGAAGTTATTAAGAACTGTATGCAAAGGACTCTAATTTCCCCTTTAATAATGTGTCATTTTTGTGACGAGGTCATATTTAGAAAATATGACATGAAGTATGTGAAGTGTGATTAAAATACAGGATAAATAAATGCAAAATTAAACAACCTTGATCTAATCATAGATGGAATTTCACGACATTTTTTTTAAAACCCAAATTACCCCTCCCTCCCATTCTAAAGAAATGTTAGGCTAACCAAACACTCATGAAACTGCAACAAACAAACAAAAAAGTATTATTAATGTATAATTGATGCATCGCCAATTATTAATTATTTATATGAGCCTAAAATTTATATTCCCTTAAAATAAATGAAGAATGGTTCTTCAATGAAAAAACTTTACAATAGGCCATCATATTTGTCATGGATTTTTTTACATTTTATATCTGAATATACAGGGGGTGACTGCTGGCCACTTAATTAACCAAGAGAAAGGACATACTGTATGTATGGTAAAACACACTGCTTTACTAGACAAGGGGAAAGGTTATAGTACAGAGGCACATACTGTGTATCAAGCAATAGACTGGGCAGAAGGCCTTCTCTTTGCTGTATTCCAAAACAACAGTATTTCATTCAAGTCCAGCTCTGAATGTTTCACCTCAAATACGCATTCTTGTACATTTATTTCCGACCAGATACAAATCATCAGTGTTCACAAAATCAAAGAAAAGAAAGCCATTAAGTGTATTACATACATATTTTAGCATGCCATCATCTTTTTTTAAATGCATTCACAACTTTGTTTTAAATAAGACAAGGGTACTTACACCAAAATGAATCAAAACAAATCAGTGAATGAGCACTGAGCAAGTCAAAATAATGGAGTCTTCATATCAATCTTATATTGCAACTTGATATTATACATGTGGATATTGCTCAAACATCAGCTTCCTTTGGCAGTATCTTACATTTAATATAACTGTCATTGAAGAAAGAAATTGCACTGATAACCAAAAAATAAACAAATATTTAAATGGCCTGCAAATTACAGAATACCATGTAAGCAATGATGTGCAAAAAATATTAAGTCAGAACAATGGGTAAGCTTAGAGAAATCTTATGGCAATTCTCCAATCTAGAAAATATATTGAAAATATTTGCACACAAACATAAAAATCTTGAAAAACATTTAAAAATATCACATCCAAACATTAATATGTTATCTGTAAAAAACTGTGTGTTCAGGCTGTGTGGAATTCTTATATAGTCACATCTCTGCAGCATCTTTAACAGTGTGATCAGAGACTGAGTATTGTAAGGATGATCTCAAATTCTGTTTCAGCTGGTTTCACTCACTACTAAGAGACTTGATGGCCACTATAAAAATTCACGAGCAGACTGGACTGGAAAATATAGTTTTAAAATGACTGACATCACTTGAATGCATATCCATACTGAATACAATTATAACCAAAAAAACAAATTAATTGTCATGAACATTTCTTCCCAGGAACCCCTTAATTTCAACAATGCAATGTACAATCTGACTGTCATTACCATTGAAATAGGTTCTCTGTTGCATTCCACTCTAGTGCAGAATGTTACAAATGATATACATACGAATGTGTGTCCTTTTGATGAACTGAATCAATAAACCAATTCCTCCCACATACTAGTCGCACTATTTCACAATGCATTCAGTCTCCTGAGGTATTTTCTATAGTCACGAAAGATAATGAGAGTGGATAACTTCATTCTAACATGTGTAGTGTATTTCCCCCCATAAATTAAACTGTATGACCATTTATTTGATCTGTTTAGGTTCATTATATTCTTTGTAAATAAAAATGTTAATGTTTTATTGTGTTGCAAATGATAATTGAGATTTCTTGCAGCTGGTGATGTTGTGTTTTATTAACTCTGTTATGGCCATCAATGAACATAAATACTCTCTTTCACACTTATCTTACCCGGTTTCACACCACTTTTGACTGCTGTAATATGAATCGATGGCATCACATTGACAAACTCTTAATTACAGCCTATTGAATTACAATAATTCCTAATTATTTTCCCAAAACAAAGTAAAAATGTTATAACATAACCATCTTTAGAAGAGCAACTATGTTCTTAAAAAATTCATGCTATCAGAATGCAAATTAAAACGCTCCTTCCAACATCAGTGTACTACTCCAAAGTGAAGAACTGAATGGTTGTACAAGATAAGTAATAAAAATGTCATGATTTTGTGAACAACTTTGAAATATTTATTACCCTGTTTCAGATCGAGAATCCATACAATATCCCATGAGTTCCTAGTAAATATCTGCCAGATTCACCAGACTCAGTTTCTAATTACAGCTCTCTAAGTTTTGATTGCACAGGCATCCACTTTGAATCAGCAAGACCACTTCCATCAAATGTTTAAATTATTATTTTTGTTTTGAATACCAAAATAATACATGCAAAATAGTCTATTCCAGACTGTAATTAGATTTTTTTTAAAGCAAAGATGAGATGTTAACTAATGGCTTAAGGGTGCTACTAAATAAGCTAAACGCTCAACCATTTTAAATAGGGATTAGAATGCCAAAATCCCACATCTATAGTAATACAACAAAAGCAATGTTGCAAAATGTTCAATACGCATATCATATACCCTCGCTTCCATGAGGTTCAAATCTGAGTACCTGGAGTGAATACCACACTACATGAGCACTTTCTAGCCTCTGAATGAACACAAATGGCTTCCATCCATCTAGCGTGCCTATACGCACAATCATGGTGATGATATCATTATAACTAGTGCCTCTGTTTTTTTTAGTTTTGTTTTTTTGCTTTTTTTGTTTTTGCATTTTACATTTTGCCCAATGGCAGTTTTGACCAGAATGGCCCATCTGCCATGACAACGCATCATCATGTCATTTCATCCAGCTGGAGGGAAAACCAGCAGCAGAAAGTAAGATTGCTCAAACAGAAAACCAACTATTCCCAATGACACTGGCATAGACCAGTTTTTGAAATATACTTGAAGTTTAAAAAAAATGTTACCAAGACAAATTAAACACTGAGAATAATCAGCAAGCCCCATATGATAAACTTATTGATACACAAAAAAATTACCTGGAAGTGAAGTCTCTGCTTCTTTTCTTTTGTCAAGAAAGTACTCGTTACATGATTTACATGTAGGTGGATTAATATTTAAGCTGTACAAACAAAGCATTAAACGTCTGACTCGATACTAGGCATTTTCTTGTATACTCGTCTATTGCTGCAAGAATTCAGAACCCGGGGAGTTGTGTATGCACTCGTCTTATTCGCTACATAAGGCATTACTTGCTCAGAAAAGTACATGTCATTAGTTGTTCGATCGTCTCTGGAGCAGTAGGAGGTGGTGGACTTCACTGAGGACCTCTGATTGTTGTCACTTGACCTTGATTTGATCGGGGCCAACTGTTTGTAAATGTCAGAGGAGCTCTTGCCGTGGACGAGGCGCTGATCGTCCCGTAAGGAATGGAAGAAGGGGTTTTCTGTGGGGTGGTCGGGGTAAAGCGATTTGCTTCTCTTTATCTCCTCCAGGTTGTGATTGAAGAGCGTGGATTTGCTGCCGAACAGTTTGTCTTGTTTGAAACTGAAAATGTTTGCATAAGGGCTATCGTCCAGACAGCGGTCCTTTTCCTTCAGGCTGATGCTGCGCGACGGCCGCCCCGGGTCCACATCCTTAGGTTTGTCAAGGATATTGTCATAGGAATGCTGCCTGCTAAGTCGCAGTTTATTCCGCTTATCCGCATGTGGCCCGTCAGTCTGGCTCCAGTACTGAGTGAACATTTTGCTCGGTTGTACAGAGGCGTTGGCCGTTTCCTGTAACATTTGATCCTCGCTTATGTCATACAAGTTGCCCATGTGCAGACAGGCTTCACAGCGGTTATAAGGGGATCTGACAGTGTAGTGGGCTGGATAATTTGGCATCTTAGACAGACAGCTGCGACAATGAGTTTGTTTGTAGCGATCGTTTGTCTCGTGAGGAGTGACGTTCTTTTCCTTCAAGCTGTAGTATTTGGAGTACTGGTTGTATTTGTTTTCTTTGGAAGGGACAGGCTCAGAGACAGTGTGATGGAGGGGACTACTGTTGAGATGGATGATTGGCTGATCGGGCGTCCTGTAGTTGTCATTGTGGTCTGAATACATTTCAGGGTAATCCAAATCTTCAGGCGGCCCCCTGCTTTCCCTGTAATGCAGCGAATCTGAGTGCAAACTCAGCTCCCGTTCTGAGTCTATGGTGTATATTTTTTCACGGGTTTGCCCTACCTGCTTGCTCTTTAAGTAGGACAACTCTACTTCGCTGCAATCCCTAGGGTATTTCGATGTCATCGATCTTTTTTTTAAGCCATCCTTGGGCTTTGGCTGCTTCTGGTTATTGTCCCCCCTGCTGGAGCAGTCGGAGGCGTCGGAGTTAGCCGCCTCCTCAGGGAGGTACCGTTGGCTCTTCATGGTCAGCCGAGAGTCAGGGAGCGGCACCGGATCTGGGGCAGCACCGCCCTGGCTCTGCCGCAGCGTCTCCACCGATTTCTTCCACAGCGCCCGCGGCTTGGAGCTGGTTTGCGCGGCCTCGGCGCTGACGGCGACCTCCACCTTGTTAGGATTGGCCTCATTCAGGGTCAGGGGGTGCTGGCCCTGGAACACGTAGTTGTTCAAGTGGTCCTTGTGGCGGTTGGCCAGGAAGGCCTGGAAGTCGCTGGAGTCACTGTAGATCATCTCTTTTGGGGCGTAGCTGCGATTGTCAGTGTAGACCAAATTCCCTTTATCTCCCATCATGTCCATTAGCATGGGTCCGGATGAATGCATGAAGTCAGTGGCGCGCTTAGGGGAGTTGATCCTAGATGCGCTGAGATTGGTCATCTGTTTGGCTGACTTAATAAGCTTTAGCATGTTAGCCTGAGGACTGAAGTCTAAGTCAGGGGACTTCTTTTTCATATCAATATGGATACCATGAATGCAGCTCCATATACCCTGAAAAATAAAAAAGTGTATTAAGGTCTGGTGAGTTTTTTTAAATGTATATATTCTCTGTGTTATTGCAAATTAATTCAAAGTTTGTTATTAATGTAGCTAAAAAAAAGTTAATGTCTGCATGTACATTTTACTCTGTAGAGCTTTAAAGCATATTTCTGCATATACACAATACTCAGTAATTACACTGCATGCTAACAATCTCAATAATGGAAAGCTACTTTACAGTATACCACTATAGTATCATTTACAAAACAAAATGCTTGTCTATGTCTAATGAACTAAGAGACTTTGTAATAACTTAATGAGTTGTGAAATATGAAAATAAATGTTGCTTGAATTTTATCACAGATTAGTTTCATAGATAGCTGTCAGAAACCAGTTAATAATTAGAATATTTGTATTTGAGTACATTTCAATGCAAATAATATAAATGATAAGCCTTTGGCAATATGCTTCAAACAAAGGTGACCACCAAAGGCTACGTAAACACTGCCATTTTGTATGCATCTAATGCACTTTCCGCCAACATTTTCTAAGAGAGTGGTGATGGCAAATGACATAGACCAGTGCATGGTGTGTCCGTCAAAGCAATATTCTGTTGTCCTCTGAAAAAAAGTGTACCAAAGTTGAACTTTTAATGCACTACAGTCTGACCTAATTGTTTGGCAACCAATAAGAGAAGGTCTAGTGAGCAGGGGGTAGTCTTTAAGTTCTTTGTATTTTCAAACAAGTGCTGTTAAAGTGCTCACCGTTTAATACATCTCAAAAAATATATAAAGACACATTGTCAGTGTGTCGACAAGTCTATCAGGTAGGAATAACAAAATAGACAGACCTAACAAAGCCTGCGAGGCCAGCTCATAGAGACTTAACAAAGACTACGATGCCAGCTCAGACCTTTAGTGAAAATGTTACTTTTAATTTGTCTCACCGTTAATTTACCTAGTTAAATACACCACTATAGGATTTGATACATTGATTTAAAAAAATGCTAACATTAATGTACCTCTAGCTATATGCAGCAATTACACTAGGATATGATGAAAATGATGACTAACACAACTAATTTGGATGTACTGTGAATGTACTGTATTTATATATGAAAATAAATATGTTTACATTTAACCATTCACAAAACTTGGTATGAATTTGTTTTCTTTATTAAACCTAATGCAAGGCAAGGAACACACCCTCAACAAACAATGCATGCCTATATTCCAGTTCCAACGCCTCATTTTCACCTTGGAGCTAGTTTCAATTGTCGGATATGAATCTGCCAAGTTAGACTTCGCTCTAACAATGAGCTTGCCTTTAACTGTGCTTGCCTCTAAATAAAAAATTACACTTGGGAGAGCATAACCAGGGATCGAAACAACAAATAACACAAATGTGTATTATATAACACATTTACTGTACTGCGCCATGGCTGAATGTACACATTCTGTTGTATTCACATATTTACTTGTGACTTCTTGATGGGTTTAAACAAATGGCCTCTTAAAGTAATGGCCTCCTGCTTCAAATTCACCCTGCATGATTCAACTTTTTGGCTCCTGATAGCATACCCGAAACTTTAAGTAATAAACATGTTGAATATTTACTGCCATCAAAACAAAACTCCACACAGCAATGTGACATTCATATCATATCATGGGGGAGAGGGTGACACCATTTAGTGCACTTGTGGCTCACAGAGCACTTTTATAAAGACCGTATAGCAGTATTGTGGCCGAGTTTGATAAGGACAGAGGACGCTGGAACTTACCCTGCTGATGATGAACAGCAGTCCAGGCTGGCCAGTGCATATGCCACTGAAACAGAAACGCAGCCTCCAGTAGAACAAGTGCTCCCAGATGAAGATAATGAGACTGAGACCCATAGCTGTAGCCAGCATGTAGAAGACTCCTGCCATGTTGTCAACATCCAACTGACTGCTCATAACCTCATTCTTCTCGTGGTGGCAGATGCCTGTTAGCCACTGCGCTTCCAGCTCCTCCATCTCACCTGAGGACACATTAGAAATATACTTAGAATGCCATTGAATTATTTATTTTTTCTGTTGAATTCAAATGGAATTTGGTTTCAAAGGTCACCCAATGTAATTGCAGTAAGAGACGAAAGGGCAAGCTGGCATGCCGTGCATAACAAACTAGAATCTGTTTCCTTTCTGCGTTAGCAGTAACTTGTGTCCTTAAAACACACTGCTATATGAAGTGCATCTTCCATGTGAACAGCACTGTTTTTAAAGACGGACGATAAAAGGGGACTGAACCGTCAGTCCCAAATCACAGGCAGCATTACAAGACATGGAAATGCTGCCTGTGATTTGGTATTTGCGCCACAACATTTCCTAAGGAAACATTTGCTTACGACAGTCTATAACTGTATTGCAGAGTTCAGTAAGAGACATCAAATGAAAATAGATGCGTTAAATATTCATGGAATGTACAATACATTCACTGGTACATTCAGTCCTCAGTATTTGCGGTATTAATCTCAGATGCGGTGACTGTAATGTAGGAGGGTGACAGTTGTGTAATCAAAATCTGCTTTACTTTTTCTACTTCGCCTTTGTTTGTTTGTCTCAGTGCTCACTTCAAAAACAAGCCTAATTATGTATGCAAAGGAACTGAGGAATAATCACACAAGCTGTGACAGACACAGCTACACTGCTTGGATACATCCTACCCATTTGACATGCAGGAGAAAGATGGAGCTCACAAAATGACTGGAGGAATAAAGCAAGGGATAAGAAACACATATTGTCCCCCCCCCCCCCCCCCCCCCCCCCAACGTTTAATGCAACGCTGAAACCCCATCTTTATTCATTTTAACTTCATTCTAAATCCCATGAGTGAGGCCAAGTCAAGTGCATGTGGGTGGTACCATCATGTTATTTTACTAGTTCTCTGTTGCCTGCACTGATTCGTATGTGTTTCTGCCCCTGGCTCCCACTCTACACAACCCGCTCTGCAGATAATTAAGGCTGCATCCCAAATCGTTCTCCAGCTAGCAAACCCTGCCTGAGGATGAGATGCCGTACTGTTGTGGCCACCATCTTAAAGGCCAATCCAAACCCACAGGAAATGAGAGGAGAAGGGCTTCATTACATCACATTAACAGATGCTCTAATCCAGTGTGACTTTATCCGTCTTCTTTGTTGTCTTTCATTGAGTCTATATAGGTGTGTACGGTTCATACTGATCTTGCACAATCATTTGCAACAAAGACTGTGACTAGTAACCTCACCACACACACCAATAAATAAAAAAAGTCCAATAAACATGACAAATCTGTAGACTCATGGTGAAGAAAACAGGGAGGGACATTTCTCAATGTTCTGCACGTACGCTCACATGTATGTGCACACAACACATGCCGCACACTCTTTAACTGAATATGCAGAATTACACACTGATTTGCGAGGCATTTGTAAGAATACTAAGAATATACTAAATCATATGAGAATCATATGCATATGTTAGTCTATGAAGCCTAATAAAGTGCAGGACATATCTTTACCATACACTTTATTTATGTCTATAGCATTTAGATGTAGATTTCCTGAATTTGGCTTCATCCAACAAACAAGCAACATTACAAGGAGTAATTCTGTACCTATTCTCCTTTAAAATAATGCAAAATACAAGTAGCTTAGTACCCCTTTAATTTTCTCATTGTCTCGAGCTTGTCATGGATCGCGCTTTCCTTCCCTTATATCTGCGCTTAGTATTCCGTTTTTTCATATGCCTATAAATCTATCGGATTTTTCTGTGTTCCGCTACGGGTTTTGCCTTCGCCTTGGTGATTAGTGAGTTTTTGTTTCTTTGTTTTTCCACTCATACCTACGAGTGCTCTTACTTTAAGCCTTTTGAGTTTATTTTCTTTCTGTTTGTTCGCTCCACAAACGGGAGTTAGATAAGCGTTACTGCTTATTTTTTTGTTTTGCTCGGATATCGAGTTCCTCGTTAGATAAGCGTTCTGCTTATTTCTTTGTTTTGCTCGGATACCGAGTTCCTCGTTAGATAAGCGTTACTGCTTATTTCTTTGTTTTGCTCGGATATCGAGTTCCTCGTTCTTTCGCGAGGTTATTTGTGTTCTCCTTATTTTCCCCTTTTCCACGGCGGATTATTGTCTGTTTCAGTGGTGTTCATAGGAACACTTTAAGATTCCCTATCTGTCGCACCTGGACCTCCAATATTCCCTATGTGTCTCTGGCACAGAGAACCACTACAGAGCTAGCTTGGTTTACGTTGTCCCTAGCTGCCGCAGGTTCGATTCTGGCATTAGACTAAGTTTTCTTAACTAGTACATAATAAAAATACATTAATAACATTAAAACAGCAAGAACAATATCATCGTTTGGTGGGGGGAATAATAGAATCCCAGCCTGGGATGAAAATTGGTCAAGCAGAGGGAATGATGTGAGCAGTGGCAGGGAAATCCCGCCTCCAGCTTCCCCCCATGAATCCGGACACTGCGTATACTGCGGCACATATGGCACATTATAGAGCTAGTTGCACAAATTTTAGCATGCCAGGGTAACATAATGTACAGTGTCTTTGTGCGTTTTCTAACTGAAAAAATGTTTTAATCATGACAAGCTAATCACTTTTTTCACTGTTAGTTAGCAAGCTAGTATGCTTCATGTGGATGTTTCACTGTCTGTTTCATTTATCAGCTCCTCTCATCCCTTGTTTGCTCATCAGGCAAGTTGGCACTTCTGTGACATAAGAAAAATGGCATTAAATGTGTCCACTTGCTTGCTAGGGATAGAGGGAAAGAAAGACTTTGACTGAGACGTGACCTACGAATTCCCCATCTACCCTCCTCCCACACTGACTGAGTGTGTACCGTCTCCAATGATGGCCAGGATTGCCAAGTCGACCTGACGTTTCCAATATGAGCCTTTCTCCAGCGCAATCCCATAGCCTGTGGTGGCAAAGATGTAACCACTCCCAATGGTCACCAGCTTACACCCCTCATCTCTCCCAGCCATGTAGTTTAGCACAGCTGCATCGTATATGAAGGCATCCAGTTTCCTGTCAGAAAAAAACAAAACCATAAAACAATAGTTAACACTAAAATGTCTTTCCCAGCAAGAGAGAGGGCACAGAGAAGGCACTTGGATGCGCAGACGTAGTTGGCTGTTGTTATTGCTTTACCCTGTGATTTAAGATTGTCAGAATGTTTGTGGCAAAGAGCTGATGACGTATTTTTCATCTGTGGCTTTTCAATTTTGCTCAATCAATGGTGGTTGTAAACAGTTTAAGTGTGTGTATAGTATATCCTTCTACATGACTTCAAAATGAGCTCAATCCCCCTATGTGAAGTCACCAGCACCATGTACATTAACACCTCATTATGGTGATCGCAGCACAATGATTGCAGCTATCATGGTGTGGTAAATAAAGCAGGTACTGAAAGTATGGCAGTGTGTGATGTCCCAGCATAAGGAAAGCAGGCAGGCTGAACAGATTGGCTGCCATCAATCAAGCTCTCAGTACCTGCAGGAACATGAACACTGACTGACAAGCCTTCACACACTCAAAAAGGCAACTGGCACCAGTAGAGCCACAGTTCCCCACCCCTAACTCTATATCTTATAACAACAGTATTGTACGTCTACCTCCAAAACATACAATGCAGCAATCCTTGTGATATAAATTGAAATGTATGGTATACAGCCATCAAACATTGTTATATTTTTCTATAAAAGGCCATGGCAAGGCATGTCTGACATTTTTAGGGCTTTGTGCTGCAAATGATGACACTTAACTTTAAACTCAAAGGTTCCTTGCTTGTGTTGAAATATGAAAAGATCAGAGATGGGAAAGATGACCCTATATTTTGAGGACAACTTGCTAGTGTGAAGCCAATATAACGCTATCGGCCCGCGCAAGGACATTATCACAGAGGTTGGTATTTTCAGCCCTGTTTTTGGTACTTTTTAGTGCAGGTACAGCTATCCAGCTGTATAAAAATAAATGATACGTACAGCGTTGTGTAAGTCGCTCTGGATAAGAGTAATGTCTGTAATGTCATTTGGGGCTGTGGGATGCTGTAAATACAACATAGTGTTCATACGTCTTAAAATTCAGCCACCAAAAAAATTGTTAGATGCAACCATGTGCTGACAATAATAGAGTCCTTGATAGGGGATGTTTATGAAAAAAAATGTAAAGATTTGTCTTGTATGTTGCATCCATATCAATTCTACCAGTTTGTTTATTTGCATCCCTTACAGATCAATCGCATCAATGCAGTTCTGCATTTTATGCAGGCAAGGTAGCCTGTGTTGTAACAAAAAAAATGTTCACAGGCACCCAGCATACATAATTTATTTTACAAATGTCTCTATACATTTGTAAAAAAAAAATAATAAACAACCCATATTCAAAAGTAGTGCTACATGAATGCTGGATATACAGTATGATTACACAAGAGCGAATCATTCAAACCCTTTCTCTTCAGACAGTTCTATAAAGTAAGTCCTGGGCATAAATAAACCAATGTGACAGACTACCTCCATGAGCCAGGTTATAATTCCATGTATTATTGTTATTATTATAAATTAACAACCATTACCCATAAATATTTAGCATAAATACTTTTACTTCCTACGAAGGGCATAATGGACAATCAAACATGCAAGTGGCTACTCGACTACCTACTGAGAGTCAGAGGAAAGATCAAAGAGCTACATAGCGAAATAAAAGAAAACAAGAATACTTGAGGTAACTGCTCATTTAAAAAGAATACAGAACTTAATCTGCCTTCGCAAACCTTCAACCAATTACCAACTGAAGCACCACCTTGAAGTATCCTGCAACTGTATGCACTACAAGAATGTGTGTTTAATACCTAAACTGCATATCCTTTAGACGCATATCCTTTTAATCTTTTTTTCCCCATGACCTCAAGTGAGATGTTATTGAACAAAAATCCTCTAAGGACTGAGAAATGTAAAGAATATGAATGAAAGAGAAAAATATTTTCAAGGTTATGATAAATTAAAAAGTACCAACTCTGTATTGGTACTTTTATTTCTTCGTAATTGCTATTGCATAGTAAAATAAATAAAAATGGTGAAATGCACAATACATTTCACGCATGTGAACCCATGCAGCTTAAACTTGTGGATAATAGATACTTTTACTAATTCACTAGTCTGAGACTCATTTGTAGACCTGCTTGGAAAGGGACAAATAGGTTTTTCTTAAAAATTCAAAAGATACGTGTTATCTGGGTATTTCAAAAAACTTAGAATTTTGTTAGAATCGTTTTACTCCTGCCAAAATAGCCTTGAGATATTCTACTCCAACAAAATCTTTATACATGGCAAAATACTCCTTTTTTTAGTTCAGTGATTTTACTTTATTTGCAAATTAATTTTATAAAATGGATAGTTCTGGTCCTGTTTGCTGATTGGTCTAAAAATTCAGTTTTAATGAGAGAGATTAAACCTACATAAACTAGCTACATAGCCTCTATTGCCTGTGTTCGCTAGCCTAGCCTGCTCTCAGAATGGGATTGTTTAAAGCGACTTGATCTGTTGCAAGTATAGATTACCTACAATTACCTGCAATTCTACCTTGCCAATAATTTGTAAAGCCACAGATACCACCAGAGTATTCTATAATGTTAATTACAGGCTACGCAGTACTCTGGTGCAAGCATTTTCAGATGCAGGCCTGGAAGTGTATGGAGATTATGTCTGAGTGGTGATAGAATGCTCACTACAAAGCTACTGTAGGTTAGAAAATTCTGGAGTGCCATTTGCACCGACACAACAAATTCACCTCCCCGAAACAAAAAAGAACCACGGAACCAGGTGAAATGTGACACATCGTTAAAGCATGCGGAACAAACTAATTTATAAGTGAAAAGTAATCTGTCTAACTAGCTGTCACATAAATAGCGGGAACAGTACAGTACTGTTAGCTAGTAGCTTAGTTATCAGAGATATTCCGTTTAGATTATCTTGCATAGCAACAGTCGTATTTAGTCGTATTTAGTTACTTTATGCCCAGGGACTATATCCTCTGGCAGACACGGCATTAATCAATTGCTTATTTAAATAAAAGTTTAATGAAAATGCATTTCTATATGTAATAGCTATGTTATTAAAGCAATTAGGCACTTGACACTGTGCTATATTGTGAATAGTCACAGTTAAGAGGTTGAGCACTCTACTTTGTGTTGTGCCAAACAACACCCTTTATTCACAATATAGCATTGCTTATAATGCCTTATTGCTTAAATATACAATGTGTGTACACTAGCTAATGTTAGCTAGGCAGCTAACATAATGTATGGCCGATGTACATTGGAATGGCAACATTTGTCCTTTACTTTGATTTAAAAATAAATACAAGCATTGTTTTTTTTGTTTGTTTTTTCCCCCATACACAGCCTGGTGAGTCTTTTTGGTGATCAGTGAATTTACCAAACTGAAGTCTTATTAATCCAAGACATGCTATACATACACACATACAGTTTTAAAAATGGGAACATTGCCAGATAATGTAGACATTCATGGGGAAAATACTACCTAGATATCCACCACAATATATGCTATGAATGGCATTATATTAGTATTGCGTTCAATAGGAAAAATGTTAGAAAATTTGAAAACTTACCCAGTTTTTAGGCTGACCAGTGCATCTTGCACCCCAGTCTGATGGTATTTGCCCATGTACTGATGCATGTTAGGATAGTTTTTCCTGATGTTCCTTTCTGTACTTCCATTGGGAACCGTTCCAAAACGAAACGGGGGTGAATATGAATATGGTTTCTGGAACTGTGAAGAGGAATAAGAGAAACCATTAGAAAACTGATTTTCTGCTTCTTCTGTCTCAGTCAGCTCTGACAGGCTTCAATAAAACAAACATTTACAATATTTAACTATTTAAACGGAAGCAATAACAGGGCAAGATTTGAAAATGTTGCTCTTGCAGTGACATTGATCTTCCCCATAAAATGCATTACATTGTATTGAATGATCACAACTAAAAAATACACTGCAGAACAGCCTTGGCAGTGCATTTCACTTAAGCACAATGGTTCATTGCTTTGCACTATATGCAGTGCATTGTTTCAAGATGTGATGATGTCAGCTTGGCTTGAGGTGGAAGATTCCAGTGTCTGCGTCACTGGAAAAGCCCCCACAGACCTTTATTCAACAGCGCTGCCAAATGTAACATATTCTTCACAGCATAGCTGTGAACCATGCACTCCTTACTGCCCCTGCAAGATTGAGAGCCTCTAGACTAGTGTGTGTTCACAACCCTTGGCCCAGTCCTCATTTGTTTGAACATCAATTAAGTTGTCAATTATTTTAATATAAAAATTAATTTTAATATTAATATAAAATAATATAATATAAAATTTTAGATTTAGTTCAATTTTAACCTCAATTCCTCCTTTACAGTATGCTGAGTAGAATATAACTCATAAATGCCAGATAAAACTAAAATATACTTACCTACCTCTTTCAAGTTCGGAATAGAATCCTTTAATTTTTTTATGTTACCCACAAACATAATAGTATAGATTCCATCAACATTTTTTTTAACTAATCAGGGGTGGCTTTCCCAAAGCATGTCGTAACGAAAAGTATGTTGTGAAACGTGTCGTGAAGATATACTTGCCATTCACAACACTTTCCCGAAAGTGCTCGTAACTCAAAGAGATCGTGAAATGTGTCGTGAGTTCAAGACAACATTGGACTAGTCGTGAAATCTCAAGTGTGTCTTGAGATGCGGTACTACGTGCAAGTCACACCGCTGCAGACAGAGGCCGCTAATCTATGCGATAGATACAACAACAACAACTTAGTCTAAAGCAGGTGTAATCAATTATCCCATCATAGGGTTTATAAGGACTTATTGTGACCTGCGCTGACATGTAGCCTACATTGTACATTCACAATAGGCAAAATAATGTATATAGACAGAAATAAATTGATCCTATCAGTTTGCCAAAAGCATCATATAGTTAAGATAATATTAGATAATTTTGTTTTTCTTTCGTTGTTGTGTAACGAACAAGGTTCTGGCGGGGATCAAACTACTGAACTTCAGTGGGAGAGGCCACTGCACTAACCACTGCGCCAAAGATTAATTCACCGTTAGCAGAGAAGTTAGGCTGCTTGATGAGCCTATTATTTACTTATATATATTTTTCTTTCTCACTCTCCTCTTTGTCTCTGTCTTTTTTTGTCATTTAGGTTTGATCAGACTTAAAGCGACAAAAAAAAAGAAAAAACATATTCAAAGATGATCATAACTCTACGATGCTTTTGGAAAAGTGGCTGATAACGATGTGTGCTGCTTTCTGTGGTGTGAATCGGCTTTTCTACATCGACCTGTCGGGTCTGTGTTACTCAAAGTTTGTCGTGAAAGTGTCTCTTGAAATATTCAGTCCACGATATACTTTGGGAAAGAGTCGTGAAAATTTCAAGAAATGTCTTCAAAAAGATTGTGAAGTGTGCCGTGAATTCTGAAGACACATCGGAATCGGAAAAGCCACCCCAGTTCGATGAGTTTAGCAAGTACCAACTTTCCAAACTATAAATAAGTTAAAAAGTCTGTACTTGCATACTGTAAGTGTTGATTGGATCCACGCTCAGTTAATTTCCCAAAAGTGTCTACCTCACTCAGAGCTGAGCTATCTATATTTCTCTGTAGCAGGAAAGTCGGAAATTTGGCTTTTTCAGTATTGGCATGAACACGATTTTTGCGGGCTCTGACACCATGTGACACATCCTTTGCCAGCTATTAAAAGAATATAAGTGTCCCAAAGTTGGGAGATACACTTACTTCCTGTTTGCATGGCTGTTTCCCTGCTAAGTTTGAGTCTGCGTCGGCCAAATTGGTTTAACTTTTACAGATTTTAAAAAATAAAGATACGATTTCTAACAAGATTCACTGTCCAACGAATCCAACAAAGCAAGTTTGGTCCAAATCAGACAAAAATCATAGGACTAGTTCACAAAATAATTTTTCAGAAAATTCTAAATGGTACAAAATCCATCATGGAGGAAGTTTCTTGAGGCAAATTTGTTATCCAGGGCACGCCCAGTCACATCTTCAGGTAACAGTTTAATGACTGTACGTGGGAGATGGCGTGGGAGAACCAGCCCATTGAACATTTTAAATTTGCCCTGATGGTGGCGCTAGACATATAGTCTAATCAACCCAATATTGGGGGAAAGAGATAATGGCTTGGCCCTCTATCAGTACGGCAAGTTTCAAAAAAAGTTACCAAGCCAAAATGCGTGCTGCCATAGACACAGATTATGGAACATTAATAATAAAACATACAATAATAAGAGGATGCCTTGCACCTTTGTTGCTTGGCACCATAATAACAATAATAATTTACCTACCCCGTATAATTTATTAAGAATATATTTGTTTAAAAAGCCTCAAAACCACTTCTGTTTAGTGTATGTCTGGTGGACAGTAGGGTGCTGTGCTCATTACTGGAACCACTTTGTTACAAAAGAGTACACTAATAATGCTTTAAATGTTGTGACCATATGAAAATAAAATAACAAACAATACTCTACTAATAACATTGCAAAGCAATGTATAATGCTAGGTAAACAAGTATAATTGTCAAAATGAACTTAAACATCTCTCATGGACAAAAATAAATAAGCCCATCAAATCTATTAAAAGGGAAGCTTGTACATCGTAATGAGACAACTTCTGTGATTAGAAATAATTAGAAAACCCATACAGCTTAACGGTTACTTGGTTTGAAAAACAACAGATACAACTGATTTATAGGAAAGGTGCTAGAAATTTCAGCAGCAACTCACTTCCCATTCTACACTGCACAGATATTTCTAGTCACTGTCTGCATTTATGACAAAAATCTTGGCTGATACTTGCAAATAAGTAGTATTATCATGCTAATAAAAAAATTCAAGAAACCACTAGAATGATTAGAAAACTACTAGATCAATTAAAAAAGAAAAAAACATTATGATATAAAATACAATGCTTCGTGAACCCCAGTGGCGCCACGGCCACCCTGATACAATCGCTGGCCCCCCCCCCCTCGCGAGTCGCATATGCATAATATGCTGCTATCTGATATTTTACATTAGGTACTATTAATTTAAATCAATAATTATATTTTTCATAATAGTTCATGCATGTGAAAGAAAATAACAAATGCATAGCCGGCCAGCCGCTTAAGCGCAGTGCACTGCCAGGAGACTGAGCGCAAATAGGCCCCGCCCATCCCGGGGGGGAAAACACATCCCGCTCTCGCCCTCCATTGACTTGACATGCTGGTGCCTTCTTGTCATTTCAATCCGTTAGCTAACAGCATAAAAATGCCTAAAAGTTGTCGTTTGGTGGGATGCACTACAAACAAGGCAAAAAACCCAGAATTGCGTTTTTATAAGATTCCGAACTGCAAAACAGAGCCCATAAGATGAGAAAAGTGGATCCGAGCAATAAGATGTGAGGCGTTAGCAGGAAGAAATGGAAAAATGTGGGACCCTGAAACTCCACATGCGTATGTGTGCAGCAGGCATTGTTTCACAGGTAGCCTAAGTCAAATAAGTTATCAAATTGTCAATTTATGGCTAACTAATATTGCTGTAAGAAACGCTAAAACATTTTGACCATACGCAAATGGTTTATAGTGGAATGTGGATAAATCTAGTGCTATAATGTTACAGTATTATATTTGCAAGTGCAAAATATTATCATCCACTAATAAAAAAGTTGACATCCAAAGAACGATTATTTTTCATCGCTGTATGCGTGTAGATTCCAAACAAATGGTGAGACAAAGAAAAAGCAATCAGCTTTCAATGGGTAGGCTACTCTTCTCATGCAGGTTGTAACTGTTCAAGTAGGCTAAGCTAGCGAAATAGAGGTAACGTTGTCATAAAATTTCTTCTTACAGTGAAAATGGATGACTTGTTTACATTCTCGGACAGATGTTAAAGTAAATCTATCAACACGGCGGCACTTTCGCAAGTCAGTAATTATAACAGGAAATGCCCTCTGAAAAAAAGAAAAAGAAAAGAAAAAGGCTATGCTGTTACTGCATACCAGTTTTAGCCGAAGCTGCATCATAGCGCGGAGCTTTCAAAACCATAACAACGTGGAAACTCTTTAAAAAAACACAAAATAAAAACTGTAGGCTACACATAGCCTAGCCTATGATAACTGGACGAAACGGGCCTAATAAAGCAGGGATATGAGTAGGTTGTGAGTAGGCTATAATAAAATGTATATTGTTGTTCATGATTATGCTTTTTTGTTTTGTTTTAAATTTTTGGACATATATAATATAATATTTTCGTTTACAAAAACAGCCAAATACAGCTGTATTGAAAAGAATTGGAGGCCTCTGTGTGGTGTCTTTAAACTCTAGTAGGCTTGTTCCCAGTAAATGTTTTGTTCCTTACAATCAATGTAGCTACTCCTTCAAATTAAAGCTGTATATTTGTCTTTTTAAGGAAAAGGACAACTACTAGCCTATTTGAAGAACAATGAATCATCTATGTATATACAGATACATAACACATTAAAACAGGATTGTTGTGGAACTCAAAATGTTAACTGTACCGGTATTAGTCTGTGCACATCAGATAATTAGTAACATTAACTGTAAAATAAGAAACCAAAGTATATCAGTATGCGATTCCTTAACTTTCATATTGACATAGTTTTGAACTGGCCTATATACTACAACAACATAATAGAATTCCTGAAATTCAGTTTTGGCTTTTTGTTTTGGTGTGCCACCCCAAGATTTTCAGTGGCCCCATCTGGCCACCCCAGTAAAACTGGGGGAGCCACTGGTGAACCCCAGTACATTGGAAAGAGAGGTCACAATGAATTAAATACCTAATAAAACACATAAAAACTCAGGTGTGTTCCGTTGTGGTGTCATTGAAAAAACACACACATATCATAGGAAAATGTATTATTTTATACTATTTGTATGGTCATATCACCAAGCAAAAAATTATTTTTCAAATCTCCAAATCAAAACTTACAAATAGTTGCATAGGTTTCAGCTAGTATAAAAGCGCTTCTCCTAGCTCTTTGCTTTAATGTTTTTGATAAGTTCATTATTTTAGCTTGATTTATTCTGTCATACCTTCAAATTGTGTGTGGCAGCATCTATGCATGAGCTGAATTCTAATTATTTAGGGGTAAGGGTTTGAAGTGAGAAAATGAGTGGAAAATTTAATAAAATGCTAAATGAACTCCCCAAATGTCCCAAATGACATCTCTCAAACACACTCCGTATCTCACAGCTTTTTCTACATGCACATATTCTCACTTTAAAATTCATAATCTATGTGCCTGTCACAGTTTCACACTTTAATCACTCCAGATATTTTAGGACAACTGTATTTTACTGTTACATAACTGACTGCATGAGTACACAATTCAAACATAAAAGCCACTCCTCTAAGACATTTAAAACTTCAAAAGGCATTATGGCATGCCAACACACATATATTATATCCAAATGAATAAATGGGCAAAATTTCCCTGTGTATTTTTTTAAATATTTACACTTGTACATTACAAAGTCTGTTAACATTGTGCAGTATATTCAGGTTGCACCTTTATACTTGCAATATATACAATGCAGACGTGTGTACAAAATAAGGTAATTCAAATATTTTCTTGTTTTTTCTACAGTGGCTAATCCTATCCAATATGTGGCCCAAAGCTATGCCTAATGATTTAGCTTGTATGGGTTTAATAATGAGAACGAGTCATCTAAACGTAATAACAAATCTAAAGAGTGAACTTGATTGGTCGCTCAAGAGATTCCCTTGCACCAACCGCCTGTCAAAAAATGCGACATGACAAGTATTTAGAATGAATCATTTGTTTTTCTTTTGGTGTGCCTTGTTAGTCAGCCAGTCCTGAACAGGACTTGTGGTCAGTGACCTAATTGCTTTGCCAAGCCACACAGACTTCAAATAACATTTATACAATTACACACAAAAAAAACCAGAATAAACCAAACTATTCCCTTGGGTGACACAAGGATAGAAAAAAAAGATTCCAATTGCCATTTTAATCCTAGTTATTTTAATTATTAAAATATTTTCAAGTATTTGTCATTTAAGTTGAATCCTGTAAAAGAATGGCACAGATAAATAATGTATCCTTTACGCCGCATGACTGGACTTTCTGTTCACAGCACAAATGTCCTCGGGTCCACACAAAACCAACTGAGACTTTATACTAAATATACTTGATATTTTCTTCAACAAAACCAGTACCTATGAATGAACGCATCTTATTTTTTTTTTTTTTAATTTGTTTCTGATTTTTCCCTTTTTCTCCCAATTTAGTAGCCAATTGAACCCCTATTCTAATTCAATTCCCCCCATGTAGCAACCGCTAGAGAACCACCGCTGCACACCCCGTCTATCGGTACTTTAGGAAGGATGCTACGTCCTCTACAGGGCGCAGCTCCTGACCGTGACACGCCCTGGGTCCTATCGTGCGCAGTGGTTCTCTCCGAGCCCCTCCCCCCACCCGGAAGCGACTGCCAATTGTCGCTTCCACAGGCCACCGGCCACGCTCGGCTGTGGCAGGACCGGGGCGCGAACCCCGCTCCTCGGAGTACAACTCGCTGACTGAAAGTCAGCGGTCTTTACCGCTGTACCACCGCGGCGGCCTGAACGCATCTTATTAAATTGAAGAAATGCTTAAACATATAAACAAACAGACATAAAAACCATACAAAACACTGACCTTGTTGTCACTAAGTCCAGTGACCTGGTCCACAAACTCTTCCTGGATCATGAAGGCAGCCAGGTTGGCAGTGTAGCTGGCCAAGAAGATTACAGCAAAGAAGGCCCACACAGACACTATGAATTTACTGGTGGTCCCTTTGGGGTTCTGAACAGGCACAGAGTTATTGAAAACCAGGCCCCACAGTAACCATATTGCTTTTCCAACTGTGAAGGAGGGTCCGTGGGGGTCTGCAGAGATAAATAAACAGAACAATTAAAGAAGTCAGAAGTCATTTTAAAAGTTTTTTTTTTCTTCATTGTTTAGGGACACATGTTAGTAGACAATGTACAGCAGGGGTGGGGAATCTTATCTGAAGAGGGCTGGTGTGGGTGCGGGTTTGTGTTTTAGCCCAAGCACTAAGACACCTGATTCTATCAAGGTCTTGAATGAAGTTAATTGTACCATGATTAGTTAATTAGTTGAATCAGGCTAAATCAAAAACCTGTACCTGCACCAACACTGGCCCTTTTCAGATAAGATTCCCCACCCCTGATGTACAGTATATTAATTCCCCAACTCCAAACTGGAAAGTGCAGACAGACAATTTACCACCCTTTATAAAATCTATTTTCACCTGTGGCATATAATTCAGAAATATAAAAATCCTGAGGTTAATGATCATTTCATACAATATTCATATGCATGCCTTATTTTTAAATGTCTTCATTTATCTCCTCTAAATGAATTTATTAGGAAACCAAGTATAACAACTGGAATAGCAAGAACAAGTGTCCTCATGAAGGATATTTGCTCAGAAGGTATTTTTAACCAAGAGGTATCATGTTCTGGATTTCTCTACAAGACAAAATACAATTTGTATGTGACTTTAAATGAAAGACTCCACAACATTTAAATAATCTAATTTAATCTCGGATTTTTCCAAAAATGTAGTACATGTGCAAAACTAATGTCATGTGCTTTTGTTGTTATATTCCATTATATTATAGTTGCTTTCATATGCTTGCCTTTGAATTTTTCTGTATTACCAATGCAAATAAGTCCATGGTGACACTGGGTATCCTACATTGTTATTATGGTCATTTTTAGCACCACATTTGCATACAATGATCAGTGTTGAGTGGTTCTGTGTGTGATGACGGTTCTTGCTTGTGTGGAAATATCACGTAGGCTATGGACCCATTTCTTGTTTGTAAACAAAAAAGGATGTGCTCGCAAACCCTGGGGCAAAAAGTGTACCTTGGCAGGCTATCACAATGCGGCAGGCTTGATCATGAGTTAAATTCAATTAAAGGTATTTTGTATATCGCTTTTTACAGAGAACTGTCGCAAACATGCTGTAGGCCTACAGAGAAACAACTATGTTATTTAACATAGCCTACTAATTACATCTAATTTTGTGTCAGGTTCGTTTACTTTCATCTTGGCAAAGCAATACAAATTAGCTAGCGTTAAGGCCGTTACACATCGGGAACGTAACGAATAAGCGAGGCGAAAATGCGAAAGATTAGTCGGCGAATATTTCGCGTAAAAACCTGACACACCTGCAACGATGCGAAAAAAAGAAAATCCCTGCGAATAAAAATGGATTACTCTTCGTCGAGCGATGACGACCTGGTTATCCGTTCGGTCAATCACGGAACGAAAGGGTTTTTTTTTTTTAAAACAGAGCATGCTTAAATTACATTGGCAAAATATTGAACCGGGCTTATTATGTGTCTGTTTTTACTAAAGTTTGTTTTGTCTACAACATGCTCTCCTTCTCTTCCCTCCTTTTACGAACATACGTGTCACTGAGATTTTTCCACTGCCTCTTGATCTCTTCCACTAATATAAAGGGTTAACCACAACATAACAATACATTACGTCATTTCAGCAAACATCTTTACAATAAATTTGTCGTAGTCTATGCTGTATAGCATCTCATGAAGTCTGACGAGTTCTCTCCAAAACGATCGCTACAGGCAGACCTCGTCTGTTTTCCTTGTTATTTATATAACTTGGCTATCAGTAATCAGGAAATCCACACAGGAGTCGGAATAAGATTTTTGGGGAACTTTATAGACTTTATTTGCCACGCACACAGACAACTGTGTGACAGCAAAAACATTTCATATAGGCTACTCTACCTTGCCCTTCTCCTCTTCCCCCTTTCTCTCGCTCCACCACAGTGGCTGCCCCTGGCCAGACCCGGTAGCTAGACGACGTGTCGTCTTTCTCCTTCGGTTATAGCCTATAGCCCACAATTACTACGGCAAATATCCACGAAACAATATCACTTGTAGCGGTTAGCTAGCTTTCATCCTTTGTTTTCACCAAGGCAAACGACACAGCGTAGCCTACATGAACTCGCCTAAAGTCTAAAAATAAATAGGCCTACGTATCGTGTAGCTATGTGTGTGTGTAATCGCCACTGGTTGTTATTTTCTTCACATGAACTGCTCAACGTTAACGTTAGACCTAAAGGTTAGCTAACATTAGCTGGCTAAAATAGCTGGAGACAACTTTTAAGCCAATGCTAATAACCTGTGGGAGCTCATCAGATAGCAAGTTGTGCGTATTGCAACCATTTAGCTATAAACCCACCATCTTCATACCCTATTTGCTCGGCTATGTTTTTCGACAAATTGTCCTTCAAATCATTGTCTTTGTAACTATTATGTCTCTTATCAAAGAGGACGCTATACTGTGACACATATAAAACCAGTTGGTCCGCCATATTGGATGTTGTAGTTTGTTGTGTCAGTGCGGTGACGTCAGTCATGGAAACTTGTTGTGAATAAATTAAATGTCACTTTTTCGCGTTTGATGTGCAATATTTTATGAACAATACAGGAGTTTGTTTTTATTTTTCAACGTGCGATTTATTTGTGCGAGTAAATCGCGGCCAGTGTGTCAGGTCCTTTCATCTTATCACAACTTGAACATTTATGTAACTTTTTTGTTGTTGTAAGCTAGCATATCTAGCTGCATTTACCTTATAAATGAGCACAAGCTAACCATCATAAACTGTCAATATTTGATCAGCGGCATCAGACCGCCTGCTTACTGGTGAATACATCCATGAATTCACAAAATGATAAGCTAACTTTTAAGCCAATAAACATGTAGATGTGATGGATAGATTTTTAATGTTAACGTCTTTTAGATGAGGCAGTAGCTACTGCGAAAAAAGGAGAGCCGATTATTGGACGGCTGTTGTAGTGCACAAGTGAAGAAGCTCACGATTTGTGTTGTTTTAAAAATCAACTAATAGTTTATTTAATCAAGAAAGATAGCTTTTGAATCCCCAATATGTTGGTAAGATGGCTGGCTAACTGGATTGTTTAACGTTACATGAAAGTCCAGTTGTCCATCTCATTGGACTTATTTCTTCACCTAATGTTACCGCGCCTTTGAGTGGACATAGCACTTCTTGATGTTGGGTGCTATAGCCTAGCTTATATGATGAGATTGGATGGGAGCCAGCAGAAATACTTCCTGGACACTTGCCAAATTGAATAAATATTACACATATTTACACCAAACTGCTTAGCAAACTCAGTGTTGATGTAACTAAGATATTCAAAGTTAAACAAGTGTCCTTCTGTCATGGATCTTGCCTTTCTTCCCTTATCTCTGCGTCTCTTTATTCTTTTTTGTCGTTTACCGGTAATCTATCGGATTTTCCTGTGTTCCGCTACGGGTTTTGCTTTCGCCTCGTCATTAGTGAGTTCACCTGTCATTTATTTACTCTCACTATTAATACCCCACTTCCTGCCTCTCTCGTTGCTTCCATGTTATTTCACGTAACATTCGAGCCAGTAAAAAGGGTATAGGAAGTTGTGCTGCTATCGACCACTTTGCTTATCAACGCGGGACTTGTTAGCAGTACAACCTTAGAAAGAAAGCAAGTTCTCTTTTACGCTCTTATTTCAGAGCAGAGGTTTTTTTTTTGTTTCTTTTGTTTTCCACTCATACCTATGAGTGCTCTCATCCAAAGTCTTTGGGGTCTTTTGAGTTCTCTGTTCTTTCTTTTGTTTCGCTCCACAAACGGGAGTTAGATACGCATTACTGCTTATTTCTTTGTTTTGCTCGGAGATCGAGTTCCTCGTTTTTATCGCGAGGTTTGTGTTCTTTTTATTTTATTTTCTCCACTACGGATCATTGTCCGTCTCAGTGGTGTTCTTTGGAACACTTTAAGATTTCACAGCTATCGCATCTGGACCTCCAATATTTCCTCCGTGTCTCTGACATAGAGATCCCTCACACCTTCATCATCCATTTTAGCTTCTGCAATATTCTGCCACAGCATTGCATGCTCACATCTACTGTGATATTGCTGAGAAACTGGTCTATTTACCCAACCGATCAGCTGTGCATCATATGAAAAAAGTGGCATTGGTTATTAGGTTCTGTGCTTACACACAAACACCACGAGATCAGTATACTACCACCATTTTACTGCCTATTTATGCCACTTCTCGCACGACTTTCAACAAGGTAAACATCAGTCAGTCAGTTAGCAACTTTCGCTCTTCTAGACCGGCCTGACGCCCGGCAAAAATCAACCTTTTTTTCCTGAGTAACAGTAGGTGTAGGTGTTCACATCTCAGCTATACAGATAACTTTTTTAGCCGTGGCATTCTGCTAAAGACCTACTAAAATGTCTCTCTGAATATTTTATCACCTTAAATGAATATACTGATGGGGTAATGCTTCATAACCATGTCTCCCCAAGAGACATTGTAGTTTGCAAACAGCTGCACACAATGTGCAATCAGCTGCAGGTTTCTCATTGCGTCTCACCCCACTGTTTGAGGATAAACCCGCAAGTGTGTGTCGCTTGTCACGAGTTCCGGCTCACCTCTGCCTTGTGCAAGGTTTCTGTTGAATCCCAGAGGGCTGACAAACTCAAAGAGAAAGACTGCTAGAGCAGTCACAAGAAGCAGCATCACAAACATCATCACCCACACAGAAGCGCTGAAGGGCTCTGCAGAGAGGGGGGAAAGAATGGGGAAAAGTCAGCAGCTAAAATCCCTGAACACTGGTCCTGCCAGCGCATGTGATTATCGACAATCTGAAGGGGATTAGAGCACTTTTACTCTGGGAAGTAAATGAGGACCTGGCATTAGCCCATTAGTGGGGTTTCACTGATAAAGCCATGTAATTATCAACCGTATGTTAATTACATTATTTGTTGATGCAATACTATCAAATATCTTGGAACAGACTATTGATATAATGCTAATGAGGCTACAAACATGTTTAACGTCACAGAGCGCTGTGCTCTATACAAAGCTTTTGTATGCCTTGGAGCAACTAATCGTGCATGTCATCAAGCAAAACTAAAACTTTGCATATCACTTGTGCTGAATATTTTTGCTTTCAAATAAATTTTCCCCCAGCTATTTACCCAGAAATGCAGATGGAGAGACGGTGCCATTGCTTCTTGATACCATGACACTAATGCCTGTTTCCACAAAGGGAACAGAGAAATCGATAGCCAGAGAACGTTCCTCATTGATTGTCAGCGACCCCACAGCCATGACTGCTTTCTTGTACACCACCTGTGGAAAGAGTTCAGAACACCATGACCATGCAGGGTATAGGGCTAGGAGATGAAGGGAACAGTAGGTTACCCCATCAGTCCTCACCTCTCCCACCAAGCCATTCCAAACATTGTTGATCTTCTTTCCGTGCTTGCCGTTGGTCACCAGGTAGAGATCATAGGTAAACTTCACGTTCCTGGCGATCTTCTTTAGGATATCAATGCAGAAGCCTTTGCAACATTTCTTCATGTACGTTCCCTCTGCAGTGAAGTTGCTGTCAAATACAAAGTATGATTTATAGGCTTGTGCATACAAGTTTTATAATTAGGTGAACAAAACCATAATTTAAATCCAGTCACACTGAGTTGCACTGGCCAATCCTTTATAAACTGTTAAGCAAATATTTGCATGTACACTATATGGCCAAAGGAATGTGGACACCCCTTAGTCTGGAGCTGTTTTTCATGGTTCATTCTAGGCTCCTTAGTTCCAGTGAAGGCAGACAAACAACACTACAGCATACAATGACATTCTAGATGATTCTGGATTTTCAACATTGTGACAACAGTTTGAGGAAGGCCCTTGCCGCCATGCAGAAATAGAGGTCCATACAGAAATGGTTTGTCGATAGTCTGGCCTGCATAGAGCCCTGACCTCAACCCCATCAAACACCATTGGGATCAATTGGAAAGGCAACTGCGAGCCAGGCCTAATAGCCCCACATCAGTGCCCGACCTCACTAATGCTCCTCTGACTGAATGGAAACAAATCCACGCAGCAATGTTCCAACATCTAGTGGAAAGCCTTCCCAGGAGAGTGGAGGCTGTTATAGCAGCAAATGGGGACCAACTCCATATTAATCCATATTATTTTGGAATGAGATGTTGGATGAGCAGGTGTCCATATATTGCCCATGTATTTTTTTCTTCTTGATTTAGCTCTGCACTCCACAATCCTAGATTTGTAATCAAACAATTCAAGTGTGGTTAAAGTACAGATACATATTGCTTTCACTATGTACAAATTACAACACTTTTTATACAAAAGTAGACAAGGCAGAGCCATTTGTCCCAAACATTATGATAAAAATACTCTTGCAAAAAAATAAAAATAAAATAAGCTTCTGATTTCTTCCACACATCTAAAACAGATCGGATTTAATTTTTCAAAGTGTAAACGCAAGAAAAACACGATATCCGTTTTTTGAGATCAGAAAGAGGTTTGTATGTGGTATTCAATTCCGATACAATTCCGATTTCCAACATCCGACCTGAATTTAAAACCTCAGATTGGTGACCTGTTCATGTCATGTTATTGTGTTCTGCAACATATTTAGACTATTTTGCTATCCATGTTTTTCACAAAAAAAATTCTTTTGAAATAGTAACCCTCTAGAACCCTCTTTAGCCTATATTTATGAATAATTAGGTCTATAAGTGTCATGGTTTGTAGGTTGTTGTTTCCTTTTCTGCTGCGGTTATCATCATTTATCTCCTATTGAGAATCCATCTGATTTTTTCCACGTTCCATTCCGGGGTTTTGCTTCACCTCGCTGATTATTTTTTTCACCTGTGCTACTACCTGCGGAGTATTTAAGTTCCTCACTTCCGCTTCCCTGGTGCTTTTTTGTCATTTCGTATTACATTGAGCCAGGTATAGCCAGGTACAAGTGACCTTGTGATATTAAACTTGTTTTATGTTCACGAGGGACTTGCTTCGTAGCTTCATTATTTCAGGTATAGGATTATCTCCTCCTGTTAGCTTCACTGTGCTATTTTGTCCGTGCTGTTCTCACTGAGACAGTTTTTTTTTAGTTGTTTCACTTTTGTTTCACCTTCTTCTGGCCGTGTTAGTTTTACGTGCCAAAGGTGTTCTTTTCTTTTTTCAGTTTTCTGTGTTAACTTTAGTATTGAGCTCGGGAGACTTTTGTGTTCTTACTTGTGTTTCGAGTTCGCCCTGTTTTCCTGGGCTCATTATTATTTGGCTGTTTTAGCTCCTAGGATTATTCCTTTTCTTTTCTACCCTTTTGGGGTTTAATCTATTTGTGGTCCTCACCGCTGTGAGGTTCTGATTCCCACTCCCGTTGCATTTGATTTTCCGCCACCGGAAACCATCTGTAGTGGTTCTCTGTGCCAGAAACACGGAGGAAATGTTTGGAGGTCCAGGTGCGACAGATAGGGGGTCTTAAAGTGTTCCTATGAACACCACAGAAACGGACAATAGTCCGTAGTGGAAAAGGGGGAAATAAGGGGAACACAAATAACCTCGCAATAAAAGGCGAGGAGCTCGATATCCGAGCAAAACAAAATAAATAAGAAATCACGCTTAATACAAATAACCTCGCGATAAAAGGCGAGGAGCTCGATATCCGAGCAAAACAAACGAAATAAGCAGACAAGCTTATCGAACTCCATATGTGGAGCGAACGAACAAAGAAAAATACAACTATTAAGATCCCTTTAACTGGGACCAGAGCAGTTACAGCGCTCGTGGACGAACAAAGGAAACAAGCGGACACGCTTATCTAACTCCGTTTGTGGAGCGAACAAACAAAGAAAATAAAAACTATAATCGCTCCTTTAATCGCTCGTAGGTAAGAGTGGTAAAACAAAGGAACTAAGCAGACACGCTTATCTTACTCCCGTTTGTGGAGCGAAACTATTTATGAATAGCTTCTGCCCAGTGTGTACATAATTAATTTATAAGTAGTACATGTTTACCCAACACAACTAAACTAAAGAATTTCCGCTACTTCATACTAGCCTGACAAGAAGCAATCACTCAATGTTCTAATGAGAATGTCTTCAGGCATTAGACATTTGTAGAGGTTTTAGTGTACTTGGTGCATTAATGCATGATTTTCCTATTCATAACTCAGTTTCACTGGCAATTAAATGTTGATGTACTCTTATACAGGGCAGAGTTATACACATACAAACTCATCATGGCTACCTATCAGATTATCAAGTGTTTAATGTGAAAGCTATCCAAATTATAGTAGTGACCTGAATTACAAAATACTGCATAAATCACTTTGAGAGTGCTCAAGCTTAAAAACTGCTTTAAATCTCAAATGCATATAAACATTTTATAAACATTTGGTTCTAAAATGTATGAAATCATCAAAGTAAAAACACTTCAAAGATATATTTAACTTTTTTCACGATACATGATCATGTTCCATTTAAAAGCTTCTTCAAAAAGTTCTGTTTGAGGGAGGAAATATCTGCTTTGAACAATTTCTTAATTGCAATGAATACATGGCTTGACTCCAGTGTTTCTATTTCTCTGTCTGGAGCCAACCAGCGCCGAAAATTGCTGTTGGCTTGAGATTTCAAACGCCTCGTAAAGACAGCAACCAATCTGCACTGCCTTAATTGCACATGCTCTTATGTCTCCCCAAGTGGAGAAGCACGTCACTCTATTTACAGGGTAATAAAGTTTCTTATTTTATTAAAGGCTACCGAAATCCTGGCATGTGTTTGCATCGAAGGCACATAAAATCTTCCTCATGGCAGCAGCATAACCTCACCCCTATGGTAGTCCTTCTCACACAGCTCCATTAACTCTTTGTTCAAACTTGTCCCAGAGCTTCATCTGTTCTCAATCCATGGAGCAATCTCAAAAACACAACCACTTTGGTTGCTCCATTTGCTCGAATCGGTTTTTCACATTAAAGAATAGGGAAAGAGGCCTCTTCAAAGCCGTCATCAATATGTAACTGATTAAAGATTCATAGGCTCAGTTCTTGGCACAGAAATCTGAAAATGTGCTTTTGTGAACTGTATTGATAAGCTTGCAGGTATGAGATAAATCCTCATTTTATGCATCTCTGTTAGAATGTTCAGCTCTCTTCTACACTGTTTACACATTGAGCTACAAGAAACCAAATATTTATTGAAAAAGTGTCCCCTTTCAGTGTCTGTGTATTTGAAAGAAAACAGTTTAAAATGCACAATTGACAAACCATCTGAATTGCAGGTCTCTGTTGAAGAGTTTACAAAATAATCAATGTGTGGGAAGTTAAGGTTTCTAAATCAATCTGAAAAACCGTTTCAAACTGCAAGGAGACCAAACATCAATTTATTCCTGAGTACACAGGGTATTTTCCATCTGTGTTGGAAACACAACAGTTGGTGAAAGGCTATATTGCAAAATATAGCAGTCATTTTAAGTGAAACATATAAAATCAAAGGAAGTTAATCCCAAATAGTATGAATCCTTTCAAAAATAAAATAAAAATAATTGCCATTCAGATATGAGCCATTAATACAGTCTTGAAGGTATATAATTACAACTTTGTGTGACTCCTGTTTAATACATAAATTTTCTGCATTTAATAAATATTTTAAATGAATGTTCTCAAATGTGACAAAATAAAAAAGTTCCGGTCACACTTTAAACAAAGTCTCCATATGAAGGCTTTATATAGCATATATAAAGCCCTCATAAATGAGACATAATGGCTTCATTAATCATACATAAGCAAATGTCATGCTTCATAAAGGGTGACATAACACCTTTTTATGCAATATGTAACATATTATGCCAAATGTGACATAACCAACAATGTCACCTGGATAATGGCTAAACATGATACTGGGTGACATAAAAGGAGTGCTTATGTAGGAGGCTAGGCTAACTGTGACACATCTGGCATAACATGTTGCAAGGGTTATGTCACCCTTTATGAGGCTTGAAATTTGCTTATGTATGATTTATAAAGCCATTATGTCATGTTTATGAAGGCTTTATATAGCATATACAAAGCCTTCATATGGAGACTTTGTTTAAAGTGTGACCAAAGTTCCAAATATACTCCTCAAAAAAAGTTTGGAAACGTTATTTTCGGGATTTTTATCCCCTTTAATAATATATATTGGTATTATATTATTTTATATCGTTGAAGCCTGATTAGTCACTTTAACAACGTACACAGGTACAACTTGGAAGGATGCATGAATGAATGATGAACACAGCACGCTGTGGGTAGCGGCCCAAAAAAAAAAAAAAAAAAAAAAACCCTGCAAATATCTTTCTGTTGGTATCACTCTCGTTTTTTGCTTCAAGTGCTGGCAGTGTGTATGCCAGTCAGTGGTGTGTGGTGACTGCACTGAGGCACTGAGGAGATGATGATGCCATCCCACAGGTGTGTGTGTGACAGGGTGTGTGACCAGCCAGAGGAGGAGGTGAGCTGCTGTTGTGGGCTGCGTATGGATCTTCCACACACACTGAGTCCCCTGACAAGTAAAAAAAAAAAAAAAATAAAAATGCCAATATGTTTTTTTTTTTCCTTATTGTGTTATTAGAGTGCAAGAGTGTCCCACAACAAAACAAAAAAAAACAGAGAAATAAACAAGAAAAAGAATGAATGGGATTTTGGCACATTTTTTTTTTTTTGGGCCCACACCACTTGCTGTTGCTTGTTGTGCACGAACCCACGATGCGACGATCCTTACAAGTTGTACCTGTTTGTGTAAAGGTGACTAATCAGCTTTCCAAAAATATAATAATAATTATATTAATATTTTAATTAAAGGGGAATAATAACGAAAAATAACGTTTTTTTTTTTTTTTTTTTTTAGGTAGTTGCATCTTAAAGAAAAACTACAGTTTATTGATTTCATAATGAAAATCTTCACTCTGCCTTAAACAGGCTGGGGATTGTTTCTAGGCCATGATAAAAGATAAAAGGCCTGTTTTATTTTTAAATAGTGAGAGGGATGCACAATTACCTGCCTCAACAAAATCCTGGTTAAAATCAATCTGTTCCCTCTGCAGTGTTTCACTGTGAGGCTTTAGATTAATTGTTCTAGATTCTGGACTATTTAGCCTTATGTCTGAACTATATGCAAAATACATATTTAAATATTATTTAAAGGGACATCGTTCTTCAAAATTTGTCTTTAACTTTCATTCACAGTTAAATAACAGGGTTTTTCTGTTCGCAAAATCTAAACTGTTCGCCAAACAGTATTTGTTAAAAAAAAACTGGTTGATTATTCAAATGAATATTAGCATTGTTTAAATATGTTTGTGGAGTATGGGTCTTAAACAAAGCTGGGTATGAGGATGGATGGCAGTTAGATAAGGGCAGTTTGGTAAGAGTTACATAATGCTACAAACATATGATCAAACATGATAGTTAAATTAACTTTGCCCAATTTACTAAATCTGAGTGATGGATTTGTATTACTTACTACTGAAATGTTACTTCTTACTTCATCATATACAGTGCACATAAGATGGGTGACTACACATTTTGTCCAGTCATACTCTCTATAACTGCCCATTACCCACACACACACACACACACACACACACATGAACGGCAAATAAATAATAGCCGATAATAAGATTTCCGTTTTATTATGCCTCTTGTGTGGGGTTTATGCACTTCAATTTATAGATATACAATTATTTGTGTCTAAGAACAGCCATACATCAAACAATTATCCACACTACCTGGTTGTATGCAGTACAGCTTAGCTTTGCAATCATATTGTGTCAAAGCCATATTTAGTTACTTTGGCAAATTTCCAACTGCAAGATATAAAACGAGGTCATATTGTCGGAAATAACTATTCTAAATTCCATTGAATTTACTGAATGGAGCTATGTGTACAGCACCACCACTGAGAGTTTGTGTTATAAGATATACAATAATAAGAAAAATGTATTATATTAGACATTGTTGAAAGTCAGATGTTAAAATTAAGTTCTGAATGATTGCGTAAAAACGGGCCCATTCTAGCTAACACTCAAAATACACAAGAAGAAAATTTGTGGATAGCCTACATAGGCTACATAATGAACAGTAAGAATGTTTTTTAATCATGAAGCCAATCTTCACATATACATATGAGAGTATAACTAGCATTTGAATCAAACAAGCAATACAATGTATATTATAACAAACAGTGAATAACAAGCAAATCAAAATGTTTTATATGATTGTATGTGACACTTATGGCGCAACTAGTGCTATAAGCATAGTTATTATAATTTCAGTCCTGACAAACATCTGTAACTCCTGGCAGAAACTAAGAGACATCCAGTGAAACAATTCGTAATAAATCGCGAGCTTGTTCAATGTAACACTAGCCTTTACCCTACACTAAAAAAAATACCATAAAAATGGCAACATTGCTGCCAGTCTTTTCACTGTTTTCTTACAGTATAACCATTCCAAACACGCAAAAACTTTCCTTTAAATATGGCTGTTTGCGGCTGGAGTAATTTGCATAATGACTCTTAGTTGATCACCCACAAAGTGTGAAATGATAACGCCCGCAAAATAACACTGCTTATTTGGGATCTTAGTAAATTGACCCCTATGACTATCTGTGTTTGATTTAATTAGATACAGTAATATATGTAGTAAAGCACAGAGATGCATGCAAACTGGAAGGCTGCATTTATATTAATAATAGAAATGAGAGAACTCTATCCAGTTCCTGGAAATTTCAGGCTAATTAGAGAGAGCTACTGCTCCATGTGACTGCTCAAGCGAATGGCAAGATGTCCAGTCATGTTGTTCTCTAGTGTTCTTTCTGAACACTACCCAGTCTCAGTAGAACCATGCAAAACTACACTAATAGGATTATCCTCAGGCCATGATACTAGTTATATGTATTCCTATCTAATCAAATCATCTACTCGCATTCTGCATGGTAGAATCATATATAGTGCACAGAGATAGAATCCATCATCATCAAAAGCTCCAATCCACTGCATAATTACAGTATATTTGTTTCCAACTCCCCAATTATACCAATGTAACACGCATACATACATACATACATACATACATACATACATACATACATACATAAACACCATGTGAATAAAACAAATGGTGCATATTATTAACATTATATTATTAAGAGTTATATATGCTATAGCCCTTGCTATGGGTTATATATTTTCCAGGGATTGTATGCCTACTTCAGTACTATAATGAAAATATTTGACAGCATTTTGGTGTCTATGCCTTGTGAGACCAGATATTTATTTCAACAACTTATAACATCATCCAAATATGAAATTGAAATGTATCTCACTTGTCTAACACTTTCCTTTTGAGTTTAGGTAGAGTTTGGTAAATAGTCCTCCAATGTGAAATGTTTTTTTCATAGAGTTCCCAGCCATGCTCCACTTCTTGCAAATGTCTCAGCATGCTTCATTAAGCATGATTCAGCAGTCACTATCTGAGCAGGCACAATGGATGCTTGAGTAGGAATTGTGATGTTGGAGTAATGGAATGGGAAGTACCAGCCCCTGTGTAAGTGGACAAGTGTGCCAGCATGTCTCACTGCTGTCAATCACAGAAATATCCCACTTACTCAACAGGCCTCTAGCACTTTCCTCTTATGATCACACTGTAAAATTGTGTAAGAAATGGTAGTTCCCTTTTACATTTCCCAGTGCCAATAATATATTTAAAAACACATTACCTAAAGCAGGTTACCTGTGAGTTTTAAGAAGGGATGCATTTTACATTATTCTTTCAGGTAAGTTGTTTCATGTTTTGGAAAATTGTAGCACAGAAAACTTTTAGCTTGGGAATGTGAAGCACAAAACTGCTGAATGCAGTACCAAACTAGTCAAAAGGGAGTAAAACATCCTTACAAGGGGTGTTTAAGAGCCCTTCAAATGAATATTATTTTATGTATGTCCAGAGGAAAAAGTTAAAACTGAAGCACTAGGCACAGTGTTAGTCTTGTGCATGGGGAGGGACGTTTGAGAGGGAGGTGGGGGAGGGAGGACTCACTCTTTGATGTGTTTGCGGCAGGGCACAGAGTTCCTCATGCAAGTGCCCGTGAGACGCTCCACGTTCTCCACAATGACGAAGGGCTTCTCCTCCAGAGTCACGATGCTCAGGTGATTGTCATCCGTCTCCGCATCACCATAGGAGTTGAAGCGGGGCCAGACCGGATACTTCAAGGTCAGGGAATTGTTCTCCCATTTGCCCATCTGCAACAAACCAAAAAAGCACTCAATAAGCCTGCTTGTTCAGCAATGACAGGCCTGATATTCGGACTAGGACCAGAAGAGGATAGAGCCAGGCTGTGTATCAAACCAATGACAAAATCCACCCTCAAATATTAGCTTCTATGGTTGAGTTATCATGTCAGAAGCATCACATAAGCTGTATATATCAGGGGCCACATGTATAAACAGTGCTGAGCAGAAAAATGCCCTCAGAAAGCTGCGTAAACGAGTTTCCACGCAGAAATTCAGATGTATAATATAACACGTGCTGTGAGAATCTGCATACCTCTGCACACAATGGACACCATATGTACGCAATGTTTGGAGTACGTGTGATATGGTGACACCGTGACAGAAAGGCAGAGGTAAAAAATGCAAAACCTTTTTTAAGCAGATTTCCGACTTTCACCCTGAGCGTTCTTTTACAAATTATTTTACTCTGGTCTCTACCTACTGTTGCTTTACTGTGCCTTCCGTGCTTGTGGCTCTAAGAGACTGTAGCCTACAGTGGTAACTAAAGAGTAAAATATCGCCATGGCTTGAATTATCATATTTTCTTGTAGAAAATGGTCAAATCCTATTTTTATGTCCACAGGAGAAGCATCAACACTATCCAGTTTGTGTCATTAAATGATCAAATGGATTCCTGCAGCAGGTATTGATGTTGCAAGACAAATCAATGTTTTAAATTGGTGCCCACCATGTGTGAAGTGTTTCAATGTAAGAGAGAGAAATATAAGCAATTTCACAAATGTGTCATACTTCCACAGTCTACGAGAAGAAGCCAAACAGACAAATGAACATTCAGAATGCTGGGTCAATGCACCAGTGATTTGTGAAATGCTGCAGCTCAAGTGGTACTAACCTGCGTCAAATGCAATGGAGGTTATTGTCAGTTATATCGTCAGCCTCCCATGGGACAAAGAAAGAGTCCAGTTCTACACAAATATTCTGCACTGATTGGTATATGTCCTTCTGAAATAGTTTCTACATTGTAGGTGAAGACAATAGCAACCCAACCCACCGCACAGATATCCAGGGTGACCTGCTCTCAAAACTATAAATAGTGCTTTGCCTTTGCTATGAGGCCACCATCTTAGTCACTGCAAGAGCATGTGATTCTTGTCCAAAGCTGGAAATACACAACCCAAATTAATACTCTGCCACTTTCAACCTAGATTTAACTATTACAAATGTCCTTGTACGCAAATGTTTTTGTGCCATCGGTGGAATATTGACTAGCTATAGAACATCATCATTTCCCCACATAATTACAGTACACCTTCATTAATAAGCCTTTCAGCAAATGGCAAGACAGCACTATAGGCTTAGCTAAAATACTGTTTTTTTTAAATAAATATGTGTACATATTGGGTTTTCTATATATAGACAGTCAAGAGCAGCAAAAGTCATCAACAGAGGATATACAACAAATATCAATACCAAGTTTATTACCAACACAAAACCTTTGCTGATTATGCAGACCATGAAAATGTCTACATTCACTAGCAATTATGCTTTTATTCAAGTACTGTATTTTAAGGAAGATGAATAGTTGCCATACTGAATTTTAAAACTTCCAACCACTGCTTTAATAGGCCTTCTACTTTTCAGTTGTAGGCTAAAACAAGTACAACTACCTTAGATTGCAAAGTAAAACAATTTACTCAACTTTTTTTGTGCTTCTGTCTTCACGTACGATTTTATTATAAAAAACTTTAAACAAAGTGGTGGACAAAAATCATTTCAGGTCTTCCTGTACAGAGCAAGGTTGTAGGTTTGTTTTTAACATTGGTAGCAACACCTCTGATCATTGTCTTCCAGGCTACCTATACCCCTGCCGGCCAAACATATGAACTCACACACACACACACACACACACACACACACACACACACACACAGTACCGTACTGCACATGCAGGGTTCCAACAAAGATGGTATATGCCTGAGGAGGGGGGGGGGTACCCCTCGCCCCCATCTAAATCTATAAGCATATGGTACAACTTTGGGGCGATTGTGATTTCTTCCTTTCCATGTGGCTGTTCACGTGTGAATTAGCAATGAGAGGAGGACGCACAGTAGGTCCTACGGTATATAGAGTGCAGTGTTCCTCTTTTGCGCTTTGATGAAGTAGAGAAATTTCACCACGGTTGGTTGAACAGTGACCTGTAAATAATTCACATTGGTTGGAAGAATAATGGAATCATCACCTCCCCTAGATGACACCACAGAGAAACCCACAACCAGCAGTCAAGCAGCCTTGAAGGAAATGTGAACTTTAGACAATGAATACGTAATGTAATAACTCACATTTTTTCTAACTTCTGATAACACCTCCCCCTGCCCCATTTCTTCCTCACTTTTGCTTCCTCTTGCGTGTGCATGCTATTTTTCCTTTGGAGGATGCATAAGCTGACTTTACACAAAGTCATGTCTCTGAAACTGTTCTCAGACTGCCCTTGAAAATAATATGCACTTTTTTCACACGATGTAACGCAAATGTTAAAATGTCCAGATCAGAACTATAACAAGTAAATTAACATGTCAGGTTTAAAATCATGTTTTGTTGGTGGGACAATGTTTGATTTAACCCTAACCTAGTTCTGCTGCATTCATTTAGTTTGCTCTCAATAGAATGGCAGAGTGTTTTATAGCATTTAAGAACAAATGATTTTTAAATGATGTACTAAATACATAACACAAAACCATTCTAAAGCAGATGGAACATGTAGAACATTGTCAGAAGCCCTTTTCACACATCTTATCACGCATCTTATCCCCTAAATGTTCCGGAAATGTTCTGTCAGCCTCATGTGTGAAGCTGGAGTTGAGTTTCCGTGTAAGACCTTGTAATTTTCCAGATCAGGACCTAGTAAGATTTCCGGAAATCTTCCGGAACGACTCTAATGTGAATAAAAGCTGCAACATTCCCGATAAAGCATGTAAATGTTTACAATGATGTTACGCAGTACATTTTGTTTCAGGAATATCTTTTGGAAAAATCGTGTACCATCCCTCCAGTAGAGTTCCAGAGACTAGAATCTATGCTAGACTAGTGGTAGAAAGATATTCCCTCATTTGGTGTTTTGATGATGGTGGTGGAGAGCGCTGTCTAATCTCCCATAGTTGTTCAATTGGGTTAAGATCTAGTGACTGCGAAGGCCATAGCACTTATTTCTCCGTAGAGTTAAATTGGAAAATTAGTCAGGAGAAACAGCCCTTAAAGTGATCCATCCATATCTACCATATATCTAGCAGCAGAGTGTTGGTTTGAGACTCATTGATACCTCAGACCTTTGATGACTTACAGCCATTTAGTCATCCATGTGTACTATTCCTGTGTTTATTACTTATTAATCTCCCCCCCCCCCCCCCCATGGAGATACATTCAAATGATATATAGAGGTTATAATATCGCGCTCGTAAGAGTAAAAAAAAATAGATAGAAGATTTTTTTTTTTTTTTTGGTAAAAATAAAAAGGGGGGGGGGGGGGGGGGGTAAAAAAAAAAAATATATATATAGCTTTTCACGTGATATGGATGTAAAAATAAAAAAAAAAAAAAAAAGCTGCTGAAATTCTCTTCTTTAACCTCATAGTCACATCCCTTCTTCAAATCCACAGAGCCAAAAACACAACACAAACAACAACAAACACACCGGATGCATGTATACATACAGAATCTGTATGTACTTATAATTTGTGTTTTGATTCTTGGTTAGTATAGTTAACTTGCACTACTGATTTACTGATATTGCATAGTAACAGGTCTGGGACTGTTATTTTCCAGGTCTGGCACTATTGCTCATATTAATCAAGTGAATGCACTTATGTTTCTCCTACATTGTAAGTCGCTCTGGATAAAAGTATCTGCTAAATTAATGTTTTGTAATGTGAAGTAATAGCGAAGAGCTTGAGTACTACCTCTGACAGAAGGGATTGCTGCACCAAAATACATAACGTTCTTAGAGATTGCGGCTGTAAACCGTGTGGGCTATGGGCCTGGAGGTATACCCAATCCTGAGATCAGTGTTCTAACTGAACAAAAGCAATGTGTATTGGCATCATAACACTATAATGTTTAGGTATGTTATAGGACACATTGGAAGACAGAAACTTTTGCATTTAAAATAACAAAATATTCCAGGATTGGCATCACCAATGTGTCTTGCACATCCATTTATTATCAAAAAATGGCAAATGTATGCCCTTTTGCAAAGTGTACAGTGCACCTACAATATAGGTTTTTATGATAAAATGTGATGATTTGCACTGATTATCTCTTCAACTACTGTGATAAGCACGTTGTTGATTTTAACCTCATTTCAAATGGTGTTATCAAACAGACTTTGTCAAATAGTTTCAATGTCATCTCACATTGTCATCAAAGATTTTTTTCTTATAGGTTTGATGGGCTTCACATCCCCAAGTCAGAACAATCCAGCAGCAATGGGTACTACCTGGTCCCAACATCACCATAGACCCTGCAAGTCGAGATGTCATGATCACTGAAGCTCAATCCAAACATGACCCAACAGTTACTCGTTTTTCAAGTTCAGGTCTTTATACATATGCTAGCTCTAGCTGTAAGGATAGTCTGCCCAGAATTTTTGTACACAACCCTAAACATACTGGGATGTTGCTTAATTAACTCAGGAACAAGAATAAATGTACTTGTGCCTGTATTTTTGTTTATTTCATGTACATTTAACGAGTCTTATATACATTATTGTGCAATTGACACTGAAAGTTTTGCCTTGGCTTTGGACTATCAGCTTTCCTTTTTTTGTTGTTGCATTTTTCACAGGGATATTTTGCCTTGTTTGGTTTGAAATTATTTATTTAACTTTTTTCCTCTTGGGAAGAAATCTTATTGCTTCAGTACCATTTCCAACTGACTGTGTTTCAGTATGGTGGATGTTTTCTGGACTAGTCTTACGATGCATTGAGAGCAGCTTTTGCCTTTTGTGTTCAGGCAATGATGAATATAAGTTCTGCTTCGCTCCTTCCACCTTTACGCAAACGGCTGAAATTGAAGCTGTGTGTCAGGACCTGCTGCTATTCCCTGACACATCACTGAGCACTTTCTCAGACAGCTCATTTGTTTTTACCTCGCTGACTGAATAGCTTCCTCTCTGGGGGAAAAAATGAGGTATGCTCAACTAACTGGCAGCCTACCCCTTCCACAGGCTGCCCCATGGCAATGCAGCAAGGAATGCTCTGCTGATGTTTTAATGGTCAATGTTCACCAACAACTCAGGACTGTCTAAAATCTCTGATGGGAGGTTGGCAGCTGACAAGCATGGTTGAGGAGGCTTTGCCTGCTGGAGATGTTCAGGTAGTACTGTGGTCCACCACAGGGACCTTCCTCCTGTCCTCTTAGTCACCACGCCTTGCCTCCTCCCCTGTGCCCACAAATGATGTCACCAGTGACACTGCAAATGACAATGCGTCATTTCCTTCTCCTTTGGTGGGTGACATCATGCCTCTCATCACAGTGCTGCCCCACCAGTCTTGGCATTCCATTCTGACTCCTACACATGGCTGTGAGACAGGCCCTCTGCCTGCTCCATTCATCCCACATGCTGCTGGGCTACATCTTGAGGCTAGCTTTATATTTAGTAATATAAAGCTCCATCCTTATTATGCCTTTCTCATTTTGGGCTCATGTTCTGTAGACACGAGGTCCACAGTAAAGGGAAGCCACCCATCTGAAAAAAACATGTATGTCTTCTTGTGCGATATGGGCAATGACACAGTTCAGACTACATCATTTTTGGCACTGGGTCATAGACAGTGGGTGAATCTATTGGTCAGCCCTCATGTTGACAGGTATGTATGTGGTCCAAATATCCCCATGGCACTCTAAATAATGTATTCACATGGAAAACAGCCTGGCTCTTGACCTCCTCAACCCTCCTCAGCAAGCCAGCATTTCCGTGGGTGTAGCAAGTGCATACTAAACACACCTCCAGCTCCAGCAGCATAGACACTCGATGTCTTGAGGCTTGATAAAGACATGGTGAATTGTACTGTACAGTTTAATTACTTATTTAATTAATGGCAGCTATTTAATTTGTCAGACTAAACAAAAACAAAAACGAGAGCTATTGTTCTTCAGGGAGGTATACATAACTGGAATCTGTCATTAGATCCAGAGTATGGTTTATCAGCATCTCTTCTATCCAGATGCTGTGAAAAATAACAGCTGGTAAATGCACACAGACAGCTCGAATATTGTGGAGCTGGAACCAAGTGTGTAATAGACATCACATAATGGGATGCCTCTTGTCTGTGTTACATATTTCTCAGCTGAACTGAATGTCATTTTGACATAATGAACGGCACAAAAAGTCGTTAATTTATTCCGCACGTCTAAATGAAACTAATTGGTTTCAACTATACACAGTTCACCTGTACCAAAAGGAAAATTGTACAAAATGCACACTTGGCTGTTTTTATGTCACCTCAGATACTCAGAATTTAGTAGTTTAATTGTTGGCTCTGTCAGCCCCGATGCTGTCCGGAGGCAATTAAATGGCTCAGATTTTCTGATTACGCTTTTCAACCTCCTCCTCTCTCCTTCTACAGCTCACTTCAGAGATGATCGCTCAAATCTATACTTCTACCTGTATCACTCTCACCTGCAGGCCACAAACATTAGATCCGAAGCACTTAGGAAAAGTCATCCTCATTCTGCCAGGGAAGATAGGGGAGGATTAACATGGAGAGAAAAGGCCTGCTCTGAAGCCAAGAGTGGAAAGCTCAGGCTTGATCGCTCCTATCACAAACCCATTAAGAGACACAATATATGACTAATTTTCTAAGAAGGATTATTCATGGCTTCTGCGCTGAAGGCTGGAGAGGAGGAGGCTGCTTGTACTAACAGACCGCACAGGCACTTGCCCTGGGCTCCTGCCACCTTACAGGGCTTGTTATCTGCCTACTCCAGTCAGCTGTGTTGTAGCAGAGAGGCTTTAAAAAGGAGAAGGTTACCTGCCCTAGCTTACGTCATTCCGTTACTTTTAAAGAAATGTATTGATCGATGAATCTCATCAAACTGGAAAAATGAAAATACAAGATATATCAAGTGCATCATTCATCATGTGCATAGTACAATATATCACTCGACATATGTAACATTATTAAAACATAAATCTAATATTCCAACAGTATTTTATACAGAAAACTTCCAGATGGATATAACCTTCAGTTTATCTTTGGGATAGATTTAATTTTCATAGTCTATATGGCCACTGTTAGTTCTTGGGGGTGACTATCAAATTCAGTAAAGAGAGTGAATACCAATAGGCTATATGTGGTACACATTACAGTTGAATGACTCGACTGTGTATGTAAAGGAACGGGAATGACTCTCCACTTCCCCGATCCCGAGATGGCTGTGTATAACGTTTGTAACCATAGTAACGTTTATTGTAATTACGGCGTGAATCTTTCATACGTACTTATGAAAGTGCATTTCATGTTATTTTGACATACAGTGCAGTCCAAAAGTACTTGGACTGTGACACATCTTTTGTTGTTTTGGCTCTGCACATTGAAACAGTGAATGTGATGCTAAAGTGCACCCAATCTATATTAGGTGAACCGTGTAGCAATTGTACCTTTTTATACATAGTCCCCCCTTTTAAGGGACCAAAAGTAATTGGACAAATTAACATAGACTTAAATAAAATCAACATATTTGATATTTGGTTGTGTATTCTTTGAATGCTATGACTTCCTGATGTCTGGGGCCCAAAAACATCAAAACATCTTGATATGTAACTTCCAGGTACTCTTAAAAACAATACTATAACCTCTCTGCATTTGAATGGATCTCTATGGGAATTAGGGGGGGGGGGGGGGACTAGATTAAGCTGTAAATTATGCTGTAACAGTATGGAAAAAATGATGAGCTAAATGGCTGTAAGTTGTCAAGGGTCTGAGGTATCAAACAAGCCTCAAACATCACTCTACTGCCAGATATGCAGTAGATATGGATGGATAACTTGAAGGGTTTCTACTCCTGATTTATTTTTCCATAGAGTTTAATATTAAAATGAGTCAGGAGAAACACTCAATGGTTACTTTTTGTACTGTCACGGCCCCCTGCTATGTCTGCCGGTGCTGCGTGTTCTGGTGTGTTCTGGTTCTTCACAGGTGCTAGATGGGCGGAGCAGAGGTTCATTGGCATGATTGGGAGCACCTGTGGCCTCTTGACCATGTGCTCCCTGAGATGTTAAGATGTGTGTGCCAACATGAAAAATGCATCCTCCTTTCCTCCACTACCACCTCCTCTCCTCCATGCCCCAGAAACCTTCCTGTCCTAATCTAATGTTGCTGATTACATATTAATTGCATATTAATGGTTACATATTAATTAGTATCTCGACGCAAACCGCAATATCAGGTGCATTGTACATGCAACTACTCATTGAAACGTACAGGCTGTTTTGCATACTTCTGGGTAGAAGACGAGTGGAGAAAAGGAGGTGAGGAGTGAAGGCTATTGGGACGCACCCCCTGTCACCAGTCTGAGGAAGCTCTCTCTCCCCACAGATGCATTTTGGGTTCTGTTAAGGCGTTGACCGGTCTTGTTTGTGCTTTTTGACTGTTGTACACCATGCAACACTGCTTCACCATACTCTTCACACATCCACGCACCTAGACTGCTGATGGGACTAACTTTCACACCCCACCTTTGTCTTGTCTTTTTGATAAACTTAGGTTATTTTAAATAAATTAAAATTTGTTTTATTTTTTAATGCGTTTTTTTTCCAGCTGGGTCGTGACAGTACCTTGTAGTTTAGCAATAATGTTTCTCAAATCCGACCACAGCATTCCTCTACCCTCTGCAATTTTTTCAAATGATTAAGGAGGGAGGTGGGAGCAGCATTGCAGTTAGCATAATGCCTACGTCACTTAAAAACTAGTTGTCCAGTGTGGTTCTGGTACACATTGCACAGACTAAGTGCATCCTCACTCAAATTTAGTTGTCAAACCTGAATTCTTCTGGTAATGAATTTGATTGTAGAATATGGTTTTCACTCTCCTTCATGCCCAAAGTCTATGTGAATGTAATAGGATTAAGCACTGGCCTATTTACGGAATTACTTGTATCACTGTAAGGATTATTACAAAAGCCACAATTGGTTATTTATAAATGTTTTTGATTAAAATTGTTAATCTAGTTATTCATTCTATGATTAGGAAAATATTTATTTAATATTGTGCTTTAGAGCTAGTAGAACAGTAAACGCTTTCAAATATATGATTCCTTTTGTTTTTCAGGAAGCAACATCTTCCATAACTGACATATTCACTATCCACCTGAGAGAAAATGAATACACATAAAAATAAAATCAAATAAAAGCAGGCATGGCAAGATTGATTAAAGGTCCTTGGATCCAGTCAGCCCTCTTTAATCACAAAAGTACTTTCTATGATTGTTTCTTGGAAGAAGCCAACCTGTTCTTTAAATTTTTAAGGGCCTAAGTTTGCCTTAGGTATAAATTCAAGTATTTGACATGGTTATTTATAGCACTGTAGGAGGGCAGTGTCTTCTATTAAATGTTGTCTCCCTGAGAGTGATATGTTTGGCCAGTCACATTTGTCTGAAGGGGTTAGATATAGGATGTGGGCTGTCACAAACCCTGTGACACAGTTTATCAGTGCTATCATTACCCTCAATAATGACTTGCAGGTGTGTCTTACACATTCAAGTCCTTTCTTTTGTATAGCGGTATCAGGGAGTCAACTTTGGCCACAAAGCCCCCCTAGTACCTGACAAGCAACCTTGTTTTATTGAAGTTCTCTGAATCCATTTCCTGGTATTTCTACCGGGGGAATCATTTACAGTGTCACCTTTTATAAGTAGTGGAGCTAACAGTACTCAGTGAAGGGGAAATAAAACTATCATTTCAGAAGCGTTCTTAGTTAAGGGCAATTTACTGAACCTTCCAAACATCAAGCCATACTAAATACCACCATACTGCCAAAAGCTGTTCAGTTATTATTCTTGTGTTTTAATTAACTAATTGACACGTTAAAAATCACATTATACATGACACAGAAGGAGTTTCATGTGTCCTGTGATTTTTATTGAGAAACATTTTGAAACACTTGTTTATATAATGTGGTTAAAGGTACGATACTGAATTCCTTTGTATGCTTATAAATAAAAAAGGACAGATATTAGCTATGATGCAGCTCACTACATGCAGGCAAAGTCCATGGCTTAGTTGCCAAGCCAATTTACTGCAGGTCCCAAAGAGCTGACATTGCGATGCATTCTCAGGCAGTAGCATCCAAATCATCGTGATGGTAAGATGTAATGTGCAAAGTCAAGAGATTCTTCTCAGAGCTGACAAGCAGACCAGCACTGACCCCCCACGAGGCTCTTTGAAGGACGCACTGGCCTCAAACTAATTTGCACAACAAAACAACATGCCACCACTGCACCTTACACTTTCTGATGGCATACAGAGATCAGGGAGATCAAGTAACATGTGCAAAGAATATTTTTTAAAAAGCAATCAGCCCATCACTTGAAACCAATTTGGGCTCAATCTGTGCGATTCGAGTAATTCCCTTATGAATTCTGATAACGCAATCCTGTGAGATGAGAAATCCTTGGAATTCCATATTCACGAAGAGCCATTTCTTTAGACAATCTTTTGCTCAGCATTTGTTGTATTTGAGCATATTTTTTATTTGAGCAGCACTTAAGCAGTTCAATGTTGAAACTAATCCTGGAGGTGATATTTCTGAAGTGTATTCCGAGAGAACATTATTGGTCAGCTGAATATATAAGTTGATTAGTCCCATCTACACCTGTATTTCCATTTTCTAAAGGTATCTATTTGTATTGTCTGCCTTTCTCCAATTGCACAGTTCTCCCATCAACATGTGCTACTATAGAAAGAAAATTGCAATGTCTGCTGCCTTCCTTCAAGGATTTTTTATTTTTATTTTTTTTAAGAGATTTGTGTCTGTTTCAGTACTCACTTACTAAAACCTGATTTTCTTGTGTGTGGGTGTGTGTGAACTCCCATTTTGTGTTGGCCTGACGGTCTTAACTTCAGGATATGCTGTATCTGAGAGCTTTACAAGCTCTTTCCTTTGTAACTAACAGAACTGGAGTCCTCAAGTAAGACAGTCCTTTGTTCTGACAAGCACAGCAATATTAGTTTATCATTGGTTTGTTACAGCCAGTTTACCAAGACCAGACTCATATACAAATTCATAAAAAAACAGGGCAAAAGACTTTCTGCCCTCTTTTTCAAGGACAACACACTGAAAAAGCTTGGTCTCAGTTGATTTGGACTGTCATGCCTTTTTTAATACATTCTCTCAAATGAACACTAAACTTCAGAAGGCAATCTTCATATAATAGTTTGAGTTCTTCCACCTGCTGCAGTGTCTCAATAGAGAAAACAGCAGGTGAGTTGTTACATTAAAACCTGTCTGCACCCCTTGGTGAAACATAAATTTACCGCTGTGAGTTCCAACATATTGTTTTACCATGCTCCTATTTTTCTTCCATCATGGATACCTAGAGGGAGGTTATAGATGGTTTATTCTGTGCAGATGGCCATAGAGCATACATTTTTAAAAGCTCTTTTGAGCTGGATTACAAAGATGTGAAATATAGTAAATGTCGGTCATAAATATTAGAGAATAATCCTTTTTTCCTTTCAAAAATATTTTTTAACTTGAACTGAATGTGGGAAAGGTTTTAGTTTGATAGCTATTTAGTACAAGTCTTCATGGATGTGGCCATCTCCAACGTCTCCAGAAATAGGAATTTGTTATAAAGATAAGTTCATTGTGAGGTACTACCGTCATAGGCTATGTGTCTCCCATCATGGGGGTCAGGATCAGATGTGAAAGCACAAAACTAGTAATGGACCTAAAGGCACAGAGCAGTCAAGTGTGAACACTGATGCTTAAGAGAAAGCCAATGGTCTGATTGGAAATGGGCAGCTGCATGGGCGGAACCTCATGCAGAGAAGATTCTCCAAGCACAGATGATGAACAGGAAAAGAGGGTAAAGGAAAACCCACTCCAATCAGCTAGAGAGACTGACAGTACAGACAGGTGCTTTAACCTCCTCAGAGTGACAGGACAACAAACCCCTTCGTGCAGATACCACATTTAGTAAATTCTCACATATTTAGGGGGTGCTCTGTTTAAGGCTTTATAACTCCAGGTGTGAGCATTACAGAAACTTAGTAAATGGCTTAAATGAACAAGATAGTTCTACCTTTTTCAATACTTAGAACTTAGATTTGTTTATTTTCATAATTTAGGTCAAGATAAAGTGCCACAAATGCAAAGAAACTGGAAACATGCATAAACAAATAGTTTTGTTTTAGTTTTCAATTAACTACTGAGAGCTACTGAGAAACAGGTAAAACTATACATTTCCTGGATCATAAACACTGTGCAAAATCTGAGGGTGATATGCTATAATATACTAAAGATATATGATGCAAAATATAGGCAGTGCACCATGTTGTCTCTTAGTGTCTCCGAATCTATCCAAAATGGCTAAATTGTGCACTGCTGTAAATCATAAAATAATTATATTTAACTACAAATCAACTGTTTTGTCTCATAAAACTAATTTTTGCATAATTTTCAAGTGGGAATTACTATCAGTATAGGGCGGTGGTTCTCAAACTGGGTCCCCTGTGTATGTTGGTTTTTGTTCTAACCACAAATGCAATCCCAGAATTTTAACAAGCTGTTAATTTATCATAATTCAGCGATTTTCATGTTTAGACGGATTATTTACCCTCTTAAGCCGCATTGTCAGAAATACCGATGTATGCCATGAAGAATAAATGACCCATGTTCACTTTGATATGATGATATCACATTGGTACACACACCTATATATGTAGGCTAATCATTCACTCTTGCACCTCACTTTTTCTCTACTTTTTTGCATGCCCTAAGTGACAAGTATAGCCCAGGAAGAGACTAATATGCCATTGTCTTCTATATTATGTATGATAACATTACAAATAAAATAACATTCCACAATCAGGAAAATGCTGCCAAATGTTCTAGCTTCAATTAAAATCATTACATCAAACATAAAACATGACTCGGCCACCAATAAATGCTTACACTACAGTATGTGAAATGCACTAACAATTTGGAAATAATAATGTCAAACATATTGGACAAGATAGGGGGAAAAACTAACGTACATATGTAGCTAGGGATGGGAAGATTTTATTGATACCGATGCCATTGTCGATTCTGCTTATCGATCCGATTCTTTATCAATTCCTTAAATATAATTTGCTCCCAGGCTATTAAAAAAACAATTATTTGCTTGGTTTAAATTTTTTTTTTATCAGTTTAATGCTATAGAAAATATTTATCTGCTATATTTATGCCTGCACAAATGGCAGAGCATCCTATAAAACAGTCAGAATTGTATAATTCTGTCATTTGAAATGGCATTATAAATGTAATTTGGCTTGATCAATACGAGTGCTTAAAAATATCAGACATCAAAGAAAATAAGAAACACCGGAAAATAATGAAAAAGGATGCTAGAAGAGAGGATAAATTATCAGTTTAATGTCAAAAAAGACGGCTTAAATATTGTTGTTTAAACGCTGCTCTGTGATTGGTTTCATTCTCTAACAAAGATCGCAAACTTTACTTAGGCTTGTTTCTTAAAGCTGCACCGTAACGTTTGTGTTGGTTTATGTATTATCAGAACACTTTCAACTGTCACCATTCTCCCCTATCGCATTTAGCGTATACATTTATATGAAAGAAAAACGAGATCTTTAACGTTACCTGACCATTTTTTGGAGGCAAGCTGGCTCCTCTTATTAGCTGAAGATGACAAAGATTGAAGATAATAATTTAGCTAATTTAGGTTAGTTATTCGCTTTCCAAATCTAGGCTACTCATATGTGCGTGGCCAAGCAATCGTTGTCAGATTAGTGTACCGCCAATGAAAACACTATAGTTTTACACTTGTTTATTTTTACATTACATTATAGTCATTTAGCAGACACTCTTATCCAGAGCGACGTACATTTCTGAACTAGGAACAAGTGCGTTAAAACAACCCTAAAAGGTAAATACGAATTCAAGTACCAGGTGCAGGGGTTTGCAGTCTGTCTCATAAGTCTGCGTAGCATATTTAGATTAAGACCTTTTTGCCAATTCCTCCATGCAGATTAGATTAAACTCTGCTAAATTAGAAGGAGAGCACCAGTGATCAGTAATTTTAAGGTTATACAATATTTTCAATGAGATTTAAAGGCCCACTTAATAATTTTGGTTGCTAATCAACAAAAAATTTGTGGATGGCAACTAAGTCCCTCAGTTTATCACTGTAAACAGCCACAATACAACACGACAAAACCATTCTCAAGGCATGTTTTACTTGTTAAATGTAACGTTAGCTAACTATTATTTTTGATATATTATCTCAGGAGTGAGCACTAAGTAAAAACGACAAGTGAGCATGGGCGTAGGTTTGGTTTGAAATGTGCTGGGGACAAAGACGCATTCGGAAGTGCATTTTCAGAAGTGCTGGGTACAATGACGCGCATTCATTTTTCCCCCCTTTCGCGCAGGGTCATTCATCAAAAAAAAAAAAAAAAATGAAAAAAAAATGACACACGACACGTTTTTAAGAAAGAAAAGCAAGCCAAGCCTTTCAAAAAAAATTACACATTTTTGACCCACTGTCTTCTGAAAAAAGCCCTAGGCTACTACGTGTTTTCAGTCAAAAGTAAATCAAATGTGGCCTTTTGCCTTTTGCTAATTTTTTATGTTATTAATTTAAAATTCCACAATTGACCACACACACACACACACACACACACACACACACACACACTACACACACACACATTTCGAAAAATTGAAAAAAAAAAAAGCAAGACTCAGCACTCGCACAGACGACACAACACACCACGAGCTGACTGCATCACACAACAAAAATCATGCATCCATCAATCTACATCAGGCATCCTGAAAAAAAAAAAAAAAAAGCATAGCCGATGCCGATATGCAAATCCATCACATCATCATCATATTTCAGAAAATTCAGAGAAAAAATATTAAACATTAAACCAATAACTCCGACTACTCTCATGACCAACACCAACCAACACCAATGCTTGCTGTACGATTGCAAACCACATACTGTACTAAAGCAAAGGCTAACATAAATGAGAACAGAAGAGAAGAGAAGAAAAAAAACATTGCCATGCAAAATGCACAAAAAAAAACCACAAAAACACAACACAGCAAACAACAAACATAAAAAATAAACATATTACCTTTGTCGTGTTGTGTCTGTGTCAAGTGCTGCTGCACAACATACATACATTCACAACATACATTCACTTCTTCTAACTTGATATAGTTGATGGCTAGCAATGGGCCATGGCATAGCATGTTGTAAAATCAATGTAATGTCTCTGACACCTCTCCACTCTCGGCTATTGCATCAGAAGTAAAGACTACGAGTATATAGATATGAGATACGATGCCTATATGTCTTGTTTCCTGTCCATGCTCAGCTCATTAATAAATAAATAAAAAAAAAAAAAAAAAAAAAAAAAGACAAAACAAGGACATCACACAAAACAAAAAAAAAAAAAAGCAATTTTAAAAGAAAAAAAAAAAGAAAAAGAGAAAATGAAAAAAAATCATCAGAGATCAGGATCTGACAGACTTTTTTTTTTTAGGCAAAGCACTTTAGAGCTAAAGACAAGCAGTCAAGTACCAACAGGTAGCATCCATCACATGACATCATCATGACATCATTCGCATCAGGGATTCCAATCAAAGTCCCAATCAAAGTTTTTTTTAAGTCGTTACATTACCCACTACCCCCTCCCCAACTTAGAATGTTACAGTTGTTGTTTGCAGTAAAAAGGAAGAACGCGTGCGAGAAGCGTGCAGTTGCCCAGCAGCAGCAGCAGCCAGCCAGCCCAGCCAGCTGTAGATGTGCGCTGTGCCTGTTTTTTGTGCTGTTTTGTATGTGTGTTGATTCTTTATTTTTTTTTTTTTTTTTTTTTTTTTTTTTTTTTTTTTTTTTTTTTTTTTTTTTTTTTTTTTTTTTTTTTTTTTTTTTTTTTTTTTTTTTAAAATGGTGGTTACGTAAATGTACCGTCCCCCCGTATGCAAGTGAGTGATACATTTGTTTCCATGGTGATGAGTTGTGCAAGGACTACAAAAAGATTAGTGATTACAAACAAAGAAGAATGAAATGTGGAAGACAGAAGATGAACAAGGAAGTAGTGTCAGCCCGACACTTATTTTTCTTTTTGAAGTGCTTTTCATGAGGATCTTTATTGTTAGTTTTATTAGGATAATAATTCTGTACTATAGTACCATCTCTTCGTTGTATCCGAATAGCATTTTTTTAGCAACCAAAATTACTGAGCTAAGTCTGCGTTTTGGCTGGGGAATTCCAGAATACCAACCTTCTGGTTTTAAAGATGTCCTAACATGTCTGTTGGGACACATATGCTTTGCCTGAAACACAGATCTGTTGCAGACTGAAATAAGTTCTCCTCAAGGATTTGTCAGTATTTAGCGCCATTCATCTTTCCCTCAATGGCAACAGGCTTCCTAAGTCCAGCAGATAAGCAACTCAATATCATGATGCTGCCACCACCATGCTTGAAAGAAAGGATTTTGTTATCTGGGCAATGGGCTGTGTTTGGTTTGCGCCAAACAGTGCTTTGCTTTCAGACAAAAGAGATTAACTTTAGTCTCATCAGACCACAAAATCTTGTGGCTTATGTCTAGCTATTCTATCACAGAAGCTAAATGTGTGAAGACATGAAGAGAGTGTTGATCACTGGACAGTTTCTCCCATTACAACCAATGAGCACTGCAACTCTGTCAGTGTTGTAGCTGGGCACTTGGTGCCTTTCCTGTTCAGTTGCTAAATTAGGTAAGATGATCTTGGTAGTGTCTAGATTGTGCTGTTTTTCCATAGCAGTGCTCCCATGAAGGCCCAAAGCTTTGGCAATCTATTTAAAACCTTCTCCAGGTGTTTGCTTACTAACAATTTAACAATTTAATCTCAACATTCTACAAGCAGTTCTTTGGTATTTATGACAGTGATCTGATCCGCTGTTTCAGCCTTACAAAGTCAGTGATATTTATTCTACAAGCATGCAATTGAACACAGATTGACTCAAAATCAACATAGGTGGACCTTGTTAACATTTTTAGTGTAATCTCTAAAGAAAAGGGAATACATCTGGACAAATTTAAGTTGTTACCACAAAGGAGGTGAATAATTATCAATGACATTATTTTCAGGTTTTTATTTTTAATATAATTTAAAAAACATGCAAATATTTTATTTCATTTTGACAATATAAATAGTTACTTAAACTATTATATATAAACACAAATTCTATTAAAATATATTTGAATTTGCAACACAGACATTTATTTTTAAATAATCAGCGGGGGGTTAAAACCTTCTGAAGGCACTGCATGTATTATAAGAGAGCAAGAGTATCCAGATGGTGTCATCATAGCACTGTTCATAATAACTCAAACATAGTAATTGTCAAAGCTTGGTTTTGTGATTCAAATAGATTTTTCTCATGGCCTGGCCTTGATTCAACGAGCTGCTGTTCATCTACCTGTCAATCTTTTTTCACAGCGGGGACAGATGGGACAAGATTTATTTCACGTCTGGCACTCAGAAGCTCAGGTTAATATTCTCCAGCTTTTGGACCTTAATTACATTTTAAAGGCAAACTTTGAGTGGAGGATAGCTTTTGAGAACTAAAATATTAGCCTAAGATTAAGTTTAAGTTCAGCAACTGGTTTTGAGGGCAAAAACTGTAACCCACACAATATCAAAAGGGTAATTAAGGATTCATTAATTACTTTATGACTCATGATATTTATTACAATTTGGGGAATACAAAATGTATTACTAACAAAATAATAGTAAACTATTTCATATGAAATCTCTATTTGGACACTATGGATTATATTTTTCACTTGATTTTATATTTTGTCATTGTGCCAAATGCTCCTTTAACTTGCAGGTCTATACAAAAACTATAAAAAACATATCCGGCTTGATTCCTTCCCTCATTCGCTTTGTAATAAGTGATTCTCAGTGCTCTGGTCGGCTCTTTTATAAACAGTCTGGGAAATTTTAAATAGCTGTAAATTCTGAATGCTGATCCTATTGGCATTTAAGTGGTGCAGTCCCACAGCTGGAGTATAACCCACAAAAGTGGAGCATATTGTGTATTATTCAGAAAAATTCTGGCAGACAACTTGGAGAAGGGTCAATTTTACTTTTTAGTAGTCTGTCATAAATCTTGGACTGGCTTGACAGACACTTCATTTCGGTTCACTCTTGGCTGTATGACATCAGTGAATGCTCATTTGTTCAGCTTCAAAGTAGATTACAGACACTGAGAGTGCTCTTCTGTTTGATTTATATGGCTGAGCACGCCCTTCCAAATGAATGCTGTTTTATTTGCACATCTCCTCTTGCTCAAGACAGGGATGGTGCCTCAGTGGCTTCAGTTTTTGAGTTAACAACACCACATCTTTCATCTTCATTGTTCTGTTTTTTCAGGGTTACATGGGGAAAAAAAACAGGGCTGTGGTTCCTGGCTTTATAGTTACTTGTCAGTAAACAGCTAGTGAACAGTTAGTGAAGAGATTACATGTCTGAGATATACTTCCATTTCTAACCATAGCCAATAATAAGTGGGACAAGCGTCCTGGGGGGGCATGTAAATACTCTAAATGCAATTTTTACAGTTACATGCAGATCACAGGCGGCATTGTTTCATCATTAAAAAAGGACGCACAGCTGGAGGAGCATTCTTGAAGCAGCTGAACGAGTGACCCGAGAGAGAACCGCTTCTGCTGCAGGTTATTATAGTCTTGAATTTTTCATTAGTTTTTATTTTTATTTAGATTTCAAGTTCAGTTTAACCTTTGCATGAGCAGGTCTGTTTCCCCAGCTGTAAATCCGCCAATATAATAGCAATCCACTAATGTGCAAATGCAGGCACCTTTTAAAGAGGTGCCTGCAGTGGTGGCGGCAGTGTAGTACAATGGTTAAAGAACTGGTTTTGTAACCGAAAGGTTGCAGGTTTGATTCCCAGGTAGAACACTGCCGTTTCGACAAGTTTCTATGCTAACTGGGCTATGCAGTCTGGAATGCACGTTCACGTATTTCCCATTCACCGTTGCATGAACACGTATGGTAAGCCAAACAGATCAAAAGCCGACGCAAACTAGACACCGCATATCCAGTTGGATAGATCAGAGATTTTTTTTGATGTCACTGATTGGACAGAAATTCACTAATCTCTCACACGTAATTTACATAAAACCAATGTTTGTTTGCTGGTCATTTGAATAATAACAAAGTTTTTTGTTGTTTGTCATTTTAATTTTCACACTGTAATTCCAAAGACATAGAATTATATTTGGAAGAACTTAACCGATGTTTAGTTTAGGAATATAGGAGACAGTCATTGAACATGAGAGACAGGAAGGAGCGAACACTATTGTTTTAAATAAAATAAGTGTGTAATTAATCACATTCTTAAAATTAAACGGTGAAGTTCAAAGCACCGTTTTCTGTTTTTTTCTAAACAAATTGGGAAGATATTTTAGTTGGAATACTACAGCAAAAAGGAATAAAACAACAAAAAACATAAATATGCAATTTATTTAAAAGAATAGTCCCTGTTCTTTCATGTATTTGCTATGCAGCTTCCACGTTGCCCTTTGCAAGGGGAAGTAGTGTTCTCTAGCCTGTGTTGTCCAAGCCTGAAATGGGTAAATTTTTCATTAATAGTATAGCCTCTATTAGGGGTGTGCAGCAAGGCCATTATCTGTATCTGCATGCCCAGCAGGGTCAGTTTATGGTTCAGCTGCGCCACCAAGGAGACTGCCTGTGAGACTTTGTGGACAGTCTCCGTGCGCTGACCATATCGGGTAAGGCCCCAGTTCCACAAGCACCGGGGAACCCCGCTCCCATAACCCCCCCACTTACTGCTAGGGAGCCAAAGCTCCAGCTTCCGCTCCGGTATGGTGGGAACCAGGGAAATGTAGGGGTTTTTGAACTCAATGTTTGATTTCTTTTAAGGCCCAGCCTTCCCGATTTGCTACCCAGGAGTCCCGGGTAGCCTTCATTCTCTCTCTCCTCACTAGTACTGCCCTCGCCTGGGCTGATCCCTTAATTCGAACCAACGCCCCTGTTATGCACGACGAAAATGCGCTGATGGAGGAGATGGTGTTAGTTTTCGACCATGACATCTCTGGTCACTAACCCATCTCTGCCAGAGTACCGATTCTGGGGCAGGATTTTCCATCACTTTTCGTGCACTGGCAGGAGAGACAGGGTGGGCTGACGGCCGACTAAAATCCTTATTTCTTAATGCCCTGTCTGACCCCATTAAGGATGCCCTGGGAGTGCTCGAGCCACCTGCCACGTTCAGTGCTCTGATCACCACAGCCATTCGCGTGGATAATTGCATCAGGAAGCGAGAGCGAGAAAAAGAGAGTGGGGAGCGAAGGAGTTGTTCTGAACGACACGTTTTTCTCCGCCTATAGAGTCTTCAGTCCATTCTTCCGCCTACGCCTCCCCTAACCGAGAGGAGCCTATGCAGATAGACGGGACCTCTCTGCGTGAACCCGCTGCCGCTAACCCGCTGCCCTGCCTAAACTGCCATCAGCCCCTGAGACCACGCAGCTTATGGTGGACCATGTGTTCAGGCTGCACGGTCTTCCCTTGGATGTAGTCTCAGATCGTGGTCCCCAATTCACCGCTAGGTTCTGGCGCTCTTTTTGTGCCCTACTGGGGGCGTCCATCAGTTTTCCAATTTCCTGAGTTGGAGAGGGAGGTGGAGGTACCATCCGCTGGGTCTTTTTATGCAGAAGTGCCGGTCCGTTTGGAGGTTTGTGCACGCGTCTCTCCTGCGCGCCACGGCTAAACAAAAGGTTGCGGCCGACAGGCGTCATCGCCCGGCTCCTTCTTACTGGGTGGAGCAACGAGTGTGGCTGTCCACACGGGATCTGCCCTTGTGAGTAGAGTCCCACAAACTTGCACCACAATTCGTAGGCCCCTTCAAGATAATCCGAAAGATTAACGCGGTCACGGTGCGATTACCACTCCCGCGCTCTATGTGCATCCATCCCACCTTCCACATTTCCCAGTTGAAGCTGGTGCTTCTGAGCGCTCTTGCTCTGGCTGACAAGCCACGGCCCCCTTCCTGGTTTGTGGAGGGAGGTCCAGTTTATACGGTTCGATGCATTTTAGCCGAGAAACAGGTGGGCAGGGGGGCCCAGTTCCTTGTTGATTGGGAGGGCTATGACCCTGAGGAATGGAGCTGGGTTTCCTCTAGGAATATCTTGGACCCGGAACTGATTAGGATCTTCCATCAGCAACAATTCTGAGGGATTCTCTGGGGTCGTCCCTTAGAGGGGGGGTCCTGTCACAGTTTGGTAGGTTGCCGCCCCCCTTCTGCAGAGATTTCCTTCACAGCTTTGAGTCGGCGTCCATGCCATGTTTTTCTGCTGTTCCGGCACTTAGTGAGTTCACCTGTTCAGGTGTCTTCCACCTTTATAAGCCCTGCGCCTTCTGGTCTCGGTGCTTCTTTATTGTCAATTCCACTTGACTTGAAGCTGGTAAGGTATAGTGTTTTCAAGCGACCACTTCACTCTTAACATTGTTTAACATTGGGACTTATTTTTCTTTTCTATTTTCTGTACCCCCATTTAAAACGCGCTCTTTGGTATTGAGCATGGGAGGTATTCTCTTCCTTCTTTCCTCTGCTTGATATTTGAGCCTACGCCCATCGTTTTTGGGTTGTTTTCCTTTGGCTCTGTCAGAAGTTTTTTCTCTTTTTTTTATTTTTCCTATTTCCCTGTGCAGATTATTTTCTGCTCTAGTGGTGATTCCACTATGTGGATCACATAAAGATTCCTGTTCTGTCGCATCTGGTCCTCCGAACCCTACACTCCCCCTGATAATGTATAGTATTATTATCATAATGCTTTATAAAATGCAAGGAGAAGACTTAAGGATTATAGCCTAATAAATTATTGAAAAAAAACACTCTAAATGAATAATTCAAGAAAATAAAAAAAGTCTGGATGTGGCTGCATTTCAACAGCTTTTAATAGGCTATGCTTTTAGTATGCCATTGGTTAAACCAATCACCGCAACAAGCCTAGTTAAAAAAAAATGCTGCAGTGTAAAACGTCACATTTTCATTTTATTAAATGCGTTGCAAGTTTGGGCTCATTGAATAGCGAAGTTGATGGAATTTATTACGCAGCAATATGAGGCAGAACAGACGGTCGGTCTATCTATACAGTTAAAAAATACAAACAACACTAGCATATACAATAATGATTTTGATAGCCAGTAGGCCTAAGTGACATTTCAAAACAGGACATAGGCTACAATGATTCTAGCTGTTCCTTTGCATTTTTTTAAAGGGTGTTTTTACGTTCTGAAAAAGTTGCAAGATTAAGCGCAGCTAAATTAAAGCGAGCATCATTTAATGGATAATATCACGTTTGCATGCAAGATGTTTTTTCATTTAACATTTTGTTTCTTTTTTGAAGGATTTGAAGATCGACGTAGGCCTATATAAACATGGCACACTGTTCAATTCGAGCATGTTAAAGATATAGGTTGAGTATCCGTAATTTCAGGGACTGCCGATTGAGTCACATGGCCCATATTGAACGGCACCATCCCTAATTATATATTTGAATGTGTTTAAATAACCAAATAAACAATCCAATGCTTCATTCTGTAAAGTTCAGAATAGGCAAACAGACAAGTGGGCACTGAATCAAAGATTTCCCTGCTGCAATTTAATTATTTCTCGCATCCAAATAAGAACTGGCAACTTCGGATCCAAAAATATCGGGCACACCCCTAGTCTCTATATAATGTCATCACATAAATTGTAGTTGAAGACTTTTTTTATTAATGAGACACATTTATTTTATTATTATCTCAGCCTTTCTTTGTTTAACAATTCATAAACACGGACAAACGAGACACACCTATCCAGTAATTCTAGCGAGATATCCAGACATCTTGCGCAACCCAGCCAGACATCCGCCACAAACAGTTGGATAGCGCAGAGCTACCCAATTCAACATCCTGCGCGACCCAGTTGGATAGCGCAGACCTACCCAGTTCGACATTTTGTGCTACCCAGCCGGACATCTCATCTCTCAAAACAATGCAACTGTCAGATAGCTCTCCTCCTAAATCATTAGGACCAGTCAAAAGATGTAATCTTCGTTTTAAATGTATATGGTTGTAACACAAGAACAGATGGCATATTCACTTTCTATATAGAGCCTGAGGATTGTTGCATTATAAGAAAAAATATATTTTGGTTAGAATTCTGCCAACTAGCTCACCCTTCAACATCCAGCTACTCCATTCACAATATCTGGGAGATTCCATTTACAAAACCTGTAAGTAGAATAAGTAAGTAGATTCTCCTATTCCTACAAATAATCCAGAGAACAGGGGGATTCATTTGATATTCTTCTAGGATTTGCTTCCTACACATTGATAAATATAGCACTGACGTCTGAGTTATTAATGGATCCATTTTCTGTTGTCTTTTTCCCCTGCAGAGTATGGAGAGAATAAATAATAAAGCCTGCACAGAATGATGCACCCAACCCAGATTTTGTAAACAGTATAATCATCAACATAATCATGCAACATTTTTAATGACCATAATAGCTTTCTCATGGATTCAAGTCTGTATGACAACAGTTTGAGCTTTGCAGCTGACACCTTTACCGATTACGGTGAAAGAAAGCCTACAGTCATTAATGGCTGCAGGAGTCAAATATGACGTGACTGATGGATGTGCAGGATTCACACAGGGATGATGACCTCAGCCAAAAGCTGAATGTCTTTACATACAAGTGAAAAAGTGCTGTAAATGAGAAAAATAAACAAGAGGAGGTGCTGACTCCAAAAAAAAAAAAAATATCTGTCACTCTGCTGGTATAATTCAATGATTTTATTCTTAGGTAATACTTTCTTCACCTGGGTGGCTGTTTAGATGTCATTTAAAATTGGTGCAACGTGCCATACAAAATGGTGGCGTTTGTGCAATGCCTTTTAAATACGGGTGTCCCATTTTTTTGTCTTTCACTTGCGACGTTTCCAGAGCTTCTTTTATTTGTCTTTAACTATGTCGCATATACAGTGAGGGCCAGATGCACATACATAAAACTCGCGCCACACATTTTGGCCTGACGAGAGTACGTTGGTGCGCCCACAATTGTTTTTTTTCAGCTTTGTTGGACAGCACAGTGTGGACAGACAGGAAGAATGGGGAGCGAGAGCGAGAGAGCCATGCGATCCTCCCTTAAATGCATGTGCATTAAGGAGAGAAGCGCGCCTCGTGATGACACATAGAAGACAGACAAACTACACTTCCAGCCTGTACGCATGTTTCATACATAACACACATGTATCTGGGGCAGAAAATAGTTGCAACAAGCTTTGTACGTCTGGCCCTGAGTATCCAACGCTTATATCATGTCAGGTATAATATAAAGATCCACATTTGCTGAGTGTGCTCACTTAACATTAAGAGAATGAAGTGATCTTTGTTACAATCCCAATTGAAAGAGGATTCCTTCATCATCACACTGCTTGTGAAAATAACAATCCTTTGGGTGTGAACGGAAAATCGTTTTTTAAAGCATGTTTTTTCAAGCGTTGGGGGTGGCTTTTTTGTGATCCTGTCATTTCCTATTGATACCGATGATTGAAAAGTGTTCATTTTGCGGCATTGGCTGGTAGGTTAGTTGCCTAGCAACAGTTTATTTTAAGCTGTAAATATACGGAGTCAAGAGTATATCTACAGTGTGCTGCATTTGGACCTGGAAAGTCAATAGTCTTTACTTAAATGCAATATATTGTCATTTTGTAGACTTCTTAGAAATACAAATAATTTCACACCAGTACATTCTTCATTGCAGCGTTTCCTTATTTTCCTCAATCCGTTTCTACGCATGTCAGCTCGCCTGAAGCTGGATGGTTCACCATCGCCAGAAACTCAACTTGGCTGAAACTGAAATGCTTTATATTCCCCCAAGGCCTCCCCACTGCAAGGTTGTGCTCACTCAGAACACTTCTCCTACTCTCATTCTTCTCCCGTGTAGTGGCAGTTAGTCGAGCATACAGATAATTTGCATGCAATAGCCAAAGAATCTGTCCTTTCCTCACCACCCACTAGAACGAAGTCTAGTGCTTTGTGTGTTCATGCCTGAACAATTTCAATGCCCTTTTCGTTCACCTCTCAGCCTCTGTACTACTAACTCCATGCAGCTCATCCAGAACTTGCACAACTAGTCTATGACCTTCCCAAGCATGCTTGTGTCACACCTCGGCTCGTCTCGCTTCACTGTTACAGCTCACATTAAGTTCATAACCTTGATAATTGCCTAGAGGGCAGAGAATTTAATAGATCTCACATATTTCCAACTAACTTGCAGGTCAGCCACATTTCTACATTTTGGAACCTATCCAACTATCCACTCAGTGGTTGCGCTCCCAGCTATGATTCCTGTCTTCACTGTTAGTAAGCAGTTTATATCAGTTTACGTTAGTAAGACTTCCGGGACATTTTTAGCAATATGATTATCCCTTTGGTGAATATATAGATAAGCTATATATAGTATGTTATATTAATTATATAAAGTAAGTTTTTTTATATAAAGAAAGTTTTTTTTAAATTTTTACATTAACTGAACCACAGTATGGCTGGAAACCTCCTGCCAACTAATTTCATGATGAAAATTATGAAAAATAATCACTTGTGTGTAGGACTGACAGTCTATGGTACAGTAGAGCCAAGACCAAGGCTCAAGCCTGAGGATGTTGTAAAATGGACAGTGTGGGAGGGTCTGCAATTGAAAGCAAGCGGACTACAACATTCAAATAATTACTCCAATGGCACATTAAAAGTTGATATTTAAAAACAGACAGTACTGATAAGCATAGATTGCTTGTGGTAAAGGCAATTCTGGTTATTTTCGGGAGTTGCCTCTTACCTTTTCCCACTCCCTGTCCTTGTTGAGAACTATCACCACCAGCTTGGGATTTGCCTGATACCCATCTTCTGTGAAGGACAAATCCCTGCCTTCCCAGGATACATTCATCATGTATCTGCAAAAACAAAAAGATTTATGAGCTTCCTAGTTATTGGGTCATCTAAACCTGCCCAATACATTAACCTACATGAAGATTAAGGACACATGAGTCATGGTGTACAGTATTATTGTTTTTTTTATGGGGGTGGGGAACAGTCTTTTAACGACACAAATGAACACAGTGGGCCCGGGATGTGAACTCTGAAGCAGAATCACATGGGGTTTAATGGCCGTATCTTGCTCGGATGAAACGGTTTGTGGAAACATGAATCATGACATTTCACAAAGTCTCCCTGTTCCTGTCATATTGGTTTATGTGTGAGAGAGAACATACTGTGCGCTGTTTCCACCTCTCAGACAGAATGCACCAAAGAGAGCCACAAGATAACCCAGCACTGAAAATCCGTTTCCTGCTCCTAATGGCATTTCAAAGTTCCACCACACTGGCACTCCCACAACTGCACTGCAAACACCTTAAAGCCAGCGTGGTGGTACAAAAATGTATGCCAATCATTGTAATATTTTCAGCGGTGCCAAGTAATGAGTGTTATCAGTGCTATTATGTAGAACCAATTGATCAATTTTACAATGTTCTTGGACTGCTAGCTGCGTAATGCTTATTGAACGGATTATTCCCATTCAAAAATAATAGAAAGTTAAACCTTACTCAGATTCATGAGCTCCTGATGTAGGGCAGCTGTATGCAGGGATAAGGATTAAAGGGGTTCATATGACCATCACTGCCACATGATAGGTTGGCCCCATTATTTTGTGACTGTATTCTTTCCACTGGTGTCTGCATCAATCTTTTCCCCAAAGTGCCAAGGAGGGGGTGGTCACACATTGATCGCCTTGGCACGCTGGCCTGCAGACATTTGTCCCACAGATTTAGCGGAGCTCAATCAGCAGCGACCCATTGCGAGGACCGCGCTCTGTTTAGCCAGGTTTGGGCCGCCGCCCAGGCTGCAACAGGGAGGCACAGGGGTGCTGCCAGCAGCCTCGCTGTCAGTGCTCAACTGGCTGGGCCTGACCTGCTGGAGCCGGCTCAGCTCCATCATCACATTCAGCAGCCTCGCTGTCAGTGCTCAACTGGCTGGGCCTGACCTGCTGGAGCCGGCTCAGCTCCATTATCACATTCAGCAGCCTCGCTGTCAGTGCTCAACTGGCTGGGCCTGACCTGCTGGAGCCGGCTCAGCTCCATTATCACATTCAGCAGCCTCGCTGTCAGTGCTCAACTGGCTGGGCCTGACCTGCTGGAGCCGGCTCAGCTCCATTATCACATTCAGCAGCCTCGCTGTCAGTGCTCAACTGGCTGGGCCTGACCTGCTGGAGCCGGCTCAGCTCCATTATCACATTCAGCAGCCTCGCTGCGTCACCACCCAACACTCATCCATCGCTGCCTCAGAGGAGCCCATATGCCCCTGGAGACCTGCAGCCTGGAACCAGCCAGCAACTTTTTCATTGTGGATTGAGTTTATAGGCAAGGATTCGTTTGCCTTTCATAAAGGTCTGATATTTCAGCTGGTGTGTGTGTATGTGTGTGCATGCACCTGTGTGTGTGTGTGTGTGTGTGTGTGTGTGTGTGTGTGTGTGTGTGTGCATGGTGTGCCTGTGTGTGTGGCGTGGTGTGTGTGTGTGTGTGCGTGTGTGTGTGAGAGAGACAGAAAATTAATCATAGCAGGGAAGCACTGTGACACCACAGCCCCACTGGCCAGACCTGTAGAAGTGCAATAGATTTCATACACAGACAAATGACCTCACTTTCTGAAAAGATGTGATCACACCAAGATAAGATTTCATGTCACTTTCTAGTGCAGTGCTGGGCTCAGAACCACAAATATCTGGGAGTTTTCTGGAATCAATTCAACTCCAGTATACAAAAAAAAAAAAAGACTGGGGTTTCTCATTTCTTCAATGAGCTACATGTTGAGAAAAACCTTGGAAATATGACACCAGGGTTTGGATTTGATAGGAATCTGAAAAATAAAAGTTGTCCAATTGAAAGGATAGCATCTTTTACTACTGTTTTATGACTACTATTTTTACAATTACTTATGTCATAAACGTTTTTCTTTTGGGGGGGGGGGGGGGTGGCAAGCCTGCCTCAGCTATTATATTTCTCTTAAAGAGAATATACAGTATATTCAGATGATGGGCCGTAAGTAATAAAATCTGAACACATTTGTCATCAATTTTGGCTGACTATTCATAACATGATTGTGCAGAAAATAACACAATCACGGTTTGGAAAAGGTATTTTTGTACTTCAAGATGTAAGAGAACATAAAATAAATGTTTGCAATGAATTACTAGTCAATTAAGGACAAATGCGAACTGAAACTAGATCAAAGCTGTTACATCTAAGCAAATGTTTGTGACAGATATATGAAGTATAGTGTCACAGATGTTGGACACTGAAATTATTATTTGTAAGCTCGTGTGATGCAAGTGTATGTAGCTATTATAGTTCGTCCAATGTTACTATCATGGTTGCCACAAGTCCTTGTTTGGTACTATACACTGTGAAATAAGAAATAGATTTGAATATGACCATTTATTTAACAACTATTACACATTATACATACACTTGTTTCCAGATGCTTGTGAGCGTACCATGGCACTATTTTCTAGCATATCACTGATGTATTACTTTCTGTTCTCTACATATGCCTTCTTCCAGCAGTTACAATTTATACCACATATGTATTTCCATGATATGCCTTGCATTTAATTGTATGTTATTTTGATTGTAGTGACAGAATTTCATTGACATGTATTTATTGATTGCCTTGAATGATTGAAGACAGCCTTGGGAATCTACTCCAATAAACAATAATAATAAATCATAATGATGATAATAATTGGAAAACTAAATGCAATGTTTCTGTGCAATACAATAACACACTCATTGCAATATACATACAATGTGACCTTGGGGGGAATGTTTTGTGTGCGATAATAGCCAAACTGACACCATGATGATACACATGAAAATATACATATGCAGTTAGCCAAGGGGAGGCATTACATAACAAATGAATGTCACTCTGGAGAGCGGCCATGTAACACAGTGACGTTAGTCATACACAAAGAGAACATGATCTTTAATGAAAATAAAATAAAACAAAACCACAGAACTTTCCTGCAGAGATGAAAAACTTTAAAGAAGCAGGGCAGGAAGTCATGAAAAACACACACGATGCATTCATTACTGTGCGTATGCAGGAGAGGAGTTTTTGATCCTGTACGAGTCTTAAATCCACTCGTTCTACCTACCACTACAATATCAGACACAGGAATGCTTTAAAACATGAGTGAGCACATAGCAGCATGCAGTATGTAGCAGAATGTGTTCATTTGTTCCCAAAAGTATGTGCTGAATTGTATGTACAGAGACTTATGGTGCGATCAGCTGGGATATTTATCCCGGTCCGTTTTATTTGCATGCAATCTGTCTGCATGCTCCTGCTGCGCCCCCGTATTTGCCTGAGAGATTTGTACAGACAGCCTACCACGGGAAATGTGTATAAACTCCACATGAAGGACTGGCATCATTTTGTAAAAAGCTTGCAAACGCCAAGTCAATTGTGAGTCTGATGCTGTTTTCTGGTGCAGTGAAAAGAATTTACCCTGGGGTTTCACAAATATTCTGTATAGCTTCCAAAAGGCTCAGATAGAGAGCCGGAGAGCTGGTACAGTAACGGTAGCGCGTGCCCGACCGCTGCAGATTTAAGCGTGTGTGATTCAAAGTAGGGCAGAGGAACCTCTGCCGACAGTGAGCGCTCTAGAAGTACAGCGGTGGAATGCAGGTTCTGAGGGACGAGGTGCGTGGGAGTGATACAGTAAAACAAATAGCTTTGGCTGTGCTGAAGGCACATTTAGGTCAATGAAATGCTTTTAGTCATTTCTTAAATTAAACAATGAACCTGTAGATCCCATGAAGCTTGGATATTTTCTTAATTTAATATTTAGTATTTTAGGTCATAGACGTAATGATGGAATACCACAGAGCGAGAGACAACAATTTACTGTGTGCAGATTGCATTTTAGTGATTAAAAATAAAAGATTGAAATTGCCGTTCTATCCATGAACATCAATCAGTTCTACTTGCTGTCAATATTTCATGCCTTTACAGTGGAGGGGAATGTTTGCAGTAGGCAGCAGCTTCAGAAAGAGTGCATTGATTTTTTTGTGAGGACTGGCTGCACGTTCAGAATCAAACCCTGCCAGCAACAGATAATGGTGAAGGTTCAAATACTGATAGAGCCCAATAAGCTAAGGAGTGGAATTATTTCCTACAGCATTCTACACTCATGCAATTCAGTTCCAAATCCTCCCACTAGAGCAGTAGTCCCCAACCCTGTTCCTGGAGATCTACCACCCTGTAGGTTTTCATTTCAACCCTAATTTGGCACACCTGATTCTACTAATTAGCAGCTCAGCAAGATCTCTAGAGTCTAGCTGTTGAGTGAGGTGTGTTTTGTTAGGGTTGGAGTGAAAACCTACAGGACGGTAGATCTCCAGGAACAGGGTTCACTAAAGGAACACAGTCATAAAAATAGACACGTGAAAATACAGCAGGAAATCATTAATGCACAGGGTTTAAGAAACCTAAATGGCTGTCAATGCAGGGCCAACAAAAGTAACTGAATACAATGAAGTAATCTTGTAGCGATTTGCAGTCTAAGCGTCCACCCTTGGCCAGGAATTTGTCTGTTAGTGAAGTTAGTGAAATCTGTTGTCCCACCTGGCTGTGGGAGTTATATCCATAACTATTATTACACTGGATTGTATTTAGTGTTCAGGGCACAGATGTTGTTTCAATGCTTTAAATTAAATCTGGCAGGGTACATACTTGGACAAAATGGACGACATAACCTAAATCCAATTTTGCCATAGCAGTTCACCCTGTGTCGATGCTTCTTTCAGCAATCAATTATTTCTTACAGAGTAATCATCTTTCAAATGCTGTTATCAATAAATAACACAATGACTCAATGTATGAGTTGAATTTTTTTCATTTTGTTTTGTAAATAGTGCACCCAGTCTTTTTTGAAGTGTCTACCTTCTGAAACTCAGAATATGCCCAAGATTTTATCCTGAAGCCACATCAGCACTTATGGTACTGATGGTAAAATAGCTTTCTTAGAAAATGTGCTATTTCCACAAAATCCCTTTCTCATCCATCATGTCTCCATTGAAACTTTAAACTGCCTGCTTATTTCTACAACATGATGAATCAACATGAGAAGTACAAGGCTTATTTGTAAGATTTCTATGGATGCTATTCTATCAAATTCACTATAGAGCACACTGCGTATATGCCTGCTGTGAAAATTATAGTCATTTAACTCTGACACAAATATGCAGGGATTACCATTAGAAGCAGCAGCAGGATATTTATATATAGACTTATTTTCTTCCTGCTTACAAAGTATTACTAATGGTTCTTTTGTATAATTTCAGAATATAACAATGCAATGAATCCACAGGATGCTAAAGTGCTTGTGATTGGTTTTTCACCCATGGAATTAAAAAGACCAATAAGAAAATCCACTTTTTGAATGAGCAATGACCAATTGTGCTCTAGTAAAAAAAATACATTTAACAATTAATTGTACAAGCTGGAAAAGTCAATTTTAGTCTAAATAAAATCTATTTTCAGTGGCATGCTTCAACATCACTATAACAGACAAACAATGAATTCCATTAAGATGTTTTATGGTCATTATGTCATACATTTTCAGATGTCATTTTTCATAAAATATCAATCACTTACCTCTTCTGGTAAACAATTCCACCATGTAAAATGTAAATTATATAACAAGGGACTCCTCTGTGTACTATCAGATGATGATGTTAAGAAGATTGACTTCATGACTACCACCTGGTACTTTCACCATTGGCAGTACACAGAGTACCACCACTAACCTATGAGATAAAACCTCATAGATTGAACTCAGATCATCACTATCAGGCAGTGGCAAGCAGCTCGTGAATCTCCGGACTCTGCAGGGTGCTACTGTGACATTTCTACGAATCTTGTCTGCATTTCTTAGGCCTGGCCATCCGTCAGTAAACTTACATTTCATTGGCTGCTTTTCAACCCTTGTTTTCAGGGTTGTCACCAAGGACATACTCAAATTTAAGATGCCTGTTCTTGATGCTAGCAGAGATTTGACCATTGACCTGACCGTTGACCTTTTTTGGACATATTTTACTTTATAGGCTATGTATTGTTTGCCAATTTGACAAAGTCCCGCACTCATAATAACTTCGTTCTATACACTTTGAGAGCAGGAAGATTCCATTATGACTTCTCTTTTTTGACAGCCATTTTTAGTATTCATTATTCATTCATACAGGCTACATTCTGTTTTTCAGTGCACTGAGCTGAAACACATAACTGTCCAAAAGCAACATTCTGCTTGCACTGAAACCTCTTAACACCCTACGTTGCCTTTAATAAGAAAAAGGGCTTTGACTAGACTAGACATTGTTTGGTGTGAAAATTGCCTGTAAGTTCACAGCATTAACAGGGTTTTTTTGGGGGGGGAAATGTAAACACCTAGTCCAAGGAAAAGGATCGATAAAAATCACTTGTATTTTAGGCTAGACATTCAGGGTGATATTTTAAAACATTTAAAAACTGACAAGGGGGTTGACAAGCAAATCTTGGATTGAAAAGGGTGGTAATTACTGCATAGCCAATGATGTGCCCATGGAGGCTTTGTTTTCTATGGAAAAAGCTGTATGTTTTCATACATTTCAGTTCAATTACAGGGATGTTGGACAACTCATAGGAAACTGTCTAAATGCAAATGTTTGAACAGATAGTCTAAAATGGACTACTGTTACTGAATAATTTTTCCTGACTTATACTGTAAAATTGATAGGATGCCAGAAACAAGACCAGGGAGACCCATACCCAGACACAGGACCAGTTAAGCACATGACAGGAGCTGTATACTTGAAGATGAATTTCAAAGCAGAAGAGAAACAGGACAAAAGGGTGGGTCAAATCGAGAGCTCTTTAAATTTTGAGAACTCTCCTAAGCTCTTTCAAGTCACTCTCTGGCTCTCTCGCAAGACATTTAAGAGCTGAACTCATTAGTTTTCTGACGGAGCTGAGCACTACTCGAGGGGGCGCTGAGCAAAGTGAGGCTCATGCCCACATCACTTGCTAGGGCTGCTTCTCTGCAGTCAGCTCAACAAGCGCTCAACATTCCTAGCTTTGTTATGTAATTCTTCACCACATCACCTCCAGTCATGACCAAAAGTCATACAGTAGATAAGACTCAACAGGGCAATAGGTCACAGGCTATGTAAAGTACATTGTGCTGGCATGGACAGAGACAAGACAGGCACAAAGAGACAGATATAGGAAAGACAGGTAGACATAATAACAGCAGTGAAACCAGGAGACCAACTTGTGTAGTGCACTGGGAGGCAGCTTGGTTTTCTCCAGTTGTCCATAGCAGCTGGTTTTAGCCTCTGGGATGTCCCCGAACTCCTCCAGCATGGCTGCAGCAGCGCTGGTAATAATTCCAAGCCCATCTCGAACCCGGGCCTCCAGGGGGTAGTCCCAGTCGTCATAGGACACCGAGACCATCCCTGAGGGAAACTCATCTGGCGTGATCTCCGGGTTGCCAGTTGTCAGGCTCGGGACAATCCAGATGAAACCAAAGCCTGTCAGGCCAAGGGTCCGCGCCTCTTCTAGGATGTAGGTCGCCTCATCCTTGGAGCAAAAGAGCAGGACGACGGAGGACTGTATCTTCTTCAGCTGGATCTGAGTCTTCGCATCCCCTACCACCGCGTCCAGGGTGATTACGTTCTGTAAATCCCAGCCCACAAAACTGTTGTCCACCGTAAATTTAAGGACGCTGATAAAATCCTGGTACCCTGGGTATTTACTTGTTACTATGGAGAAGACATGCCAGTCATATTCCATCATGATTTTCAGCATCAGAAGGGCCTCTTGCTGGATAGAGGCCCCAAACTGGAAGAAAGTAGACTTCACATCCTACCAGAGAGAACAAGAGAATGTTATTTACTCATAAATTTCAATACCCTCAAATGCAGAATAAAAATAGATAGAATACAAAGCATACAGAATACAAAGCTTTTAGGCCTATTGTGCTGCAGGAAAAAGAAACTCTCAGATGTTACCGTTATAAAACATACTTCGTTATTGCATTGCTTCTGCTTTTGCAACATCATTAATGGTTATTTTCATAGTTAATAAAAAATATGCACATTAACACTTGATTAACAGTGAGTGTGTAATTCCACTATAGTCACATACAAAGGCTTGTGAGAAAAACCATGCACCATGCATAATTGTATCTTGGCATAAAAATAATAATGCAATATTCAATATGGAAGATGCTTTAAATTCATACAGATTATATGTCCTCCAATAGTATAATTTAATCCCAAGTCATCCCATGGTGGTATTGCTACCATCATCTCATTGCAGGATACTAATAATACACCAGAGACAGGAGGGACTCTCTTTAGAGGAGAACAAAAGTAAGCCTGAACAGCTTAATAATGGTGAAGTTAAGCATGAGAAAGTTTAAAAGAAATTTCAGATAAATTAATCAGTTTATGTCGATGAACACCATACTTCTCGAGGAGGACAATGAGACAGTAAAAGAATGAAAGAATTAGCAGCCAACTCTTTCTCTTCCTGCAACACCTGATTACCAATCAGAATGTGGGTGACTTCAGACCAACAAGAAAGAAAAAAAAACAGATGAAGACTCAAGTCTGACTTCATGTTAAACACTGCAGAAGAAATTGATTCAACCTCGTGTGTAAATTTCTCTGGGGATATAAACTGGAATTTGTTTATATTCTTAATTTATAAGTACCTGCTTTGGTACTGGCAATCACTGAAGGCCACCAAAAACAGCTGGGGCATACTGAAGCTACGCTTACTTGTTGAGTGGGCACACACACCTGGGTTACATTGGTGAATCAGCCCAGGGCTTAAAGGTGTACTCACTTTCCACGGAAGAGCTTGAGATGGGCAAAACCGCACGCAGAAAGAGAGAGTGAGTGAGTGCCACAGAGACAAAGTACAAGAGGACAGAGCTGAAAAGCTGAGGAGCTGGACAGCTAATAAAGTGGAAAGCTGAAAAGCTTTTGTGTGTTTGGTTAGTTTTTTCTTTGAGATATTAGTTTATCGTTTGTGCCCGGAAACCTGTGAGGAGAAAAGGTGAAGAGTTTTGTTTGTTCGTTTGTTTTTGTGTAATGACCTCGCTCTCACTCGAACAGAAAACAAAACGCCGGTGAACACCAGAATTGCTGATTTCCCTGTGTTCAACAACTCCCTCCCAGGGGCGACACCCTTTGTGTGACAACAGCAAATGGTTAAAAACAAGGAATAATGGAGGTGAAAAGCTGTGAAGGCAAGGTTGACCAGATTACACTGTACACCCTTGCATTGAATACATACAGGACCTGGACTTTCTAGTACCCAAGCCTAAAACAAGCAAGGTAAGGTTCATACAAACTGTCATCCCAAACGCCACCCACATAAAGGATTTTAAAGTAAAAAAATACTTTCCACTGTTAAAACTCACTCTTCATAAATAACTTCTACACTGTAACCTTTGAACCCTTTTGCTCTCTAAACAAATTAACTATTTCTTCCCGATCTCTTTGACACTCTTGCATTCAGTAGAAATTGTCTCATCACCAAGCCTAATTAGAGTTCTTTGCAGAGCCAAACTTTAAACATCCATTAAATATGCATTATGCATTCAGTCTTCTATTTTGGTCTAAGATGTTTAATAAAATATTGAAGCTGAAGCTGCAGTAATTGATTGTTTCTTTCCACCGATTGTGATTGGCTGAATGGATTCAAAATCTGCTACTGAGAGCATTGCTTGCTCATTTTCTTTTCTGACTTTCTCCATTTGTTTCAAGCCAAGTGTGACTAGACTCTCACTTTACTTATGATGGCCAGGTATCAAAATGACATTGAGATTCAGTTCAATTCAAAATGCACACATGTACACGTTTCACCAATGGTGAAAATATTTTACATTAGAAATACACTATATAGTCAAAAGTATTTGGACACCCCTTGGTCTGGGGCTGTTGTTCATGGTTCAGGCTAGGTTCCTTAGTTCCAGTGAATGCAAATCTAAACACTACATCATACAATGACATTCTAGATGATTCTGGGTTTCCAACTTTGTGGCAACAGTTTGGGGAAGGCCCTTTCATGTTTCAGAATGAAAATGCCCCCATGCACAAATAGAGGTCCATACAGAATATATGGTTTGGGGAGATTGGTATGGAAGAACTCCTCTGCACAGAGCCCTGACCTCAACCCCATTAAACACCATTTGCATCAATTGGAAGGCCGACTGCGAGCCAGGCCTAATAGCCCCACATCAGTGCCCGACCTCACTAATGCTCTTCTGACTGAATGGAAACAAATCCACACAGCAATGTTTCAGCATCTAGTGGAAAGCCTTCCCAGGATAGTGGAGGCTGTTATAGCAGCAACTGGAGACTAACTCCATATTAATGCCCATGATTTTTGAATGAGATGTTGGATGAGCAGGTGTGCATATACTTTTGGCCATGTAGTGTATAAATAGAACAGCATACATGTCATTTATATTCCTAAAAGAAACATACAGTAATGACAAGAATGATGTTGCAAAAACTGTTCAGAGAGGAATACCTTTATAAACCCTGACACCTGGAAGAGTCCAGTTATGACACAATATACAATATACTTTATTGCCACACAACCAAGGTTGGTGGTATTTTCTTTCGGTACAGCATGTTATTAGAGTGCAACACATAGGACGTTACCCTGAAAATAATACTAAATGTAATGAATATGGTAATACAACAGCAGTTACCTGCTCTGTGCTGCAAAATACTTAAAATTAAATGATTGGCCTTGCTTCAGAGGTATTTTTGTGTGGTGTAGCAGTATAATTTTCTGAAAGATATTTTCAGGCAGCAAGATCAGTTAATGGACTAAACATACAATCAGTTTGTACAGACCAATTGTTAAACTTTAGTTACACGTAGGCATTTAAAGACACTTATCCAGAGCAACTCTCCGACTCCGAGCATACATTCTTTACATGCTATGCATTTTTACAGCTGGATATTTACGGAAGCAATTTGGGTTAAGTACCTTGCTCAAGGGTACAATGGTAGCGTCTCCAGTCGTAGAGTTACAGGCCCAGTTCACTAACCATTATACTACACTGAAATGAGCAACATAAATTCCAGAAAAAAAGAAAATAAACTTGGTAAACACAATGCGTAATATTATGTTAAGTCTAGTCTGTTATGGCCCTGTCTCATTATTGCGTATGAGAGAAACGTATGAGTTGCGTATGTAAATTCATAAAATAATTTTCATACGCACAAAAAAAGAAAAAAAAAATAGCGTATGCGCGTAGTATGGCGTATGGCTAGCGTATGTATAATACGCGCAAAATTTTTTTTTTTTATAAAAAAAAAACTTTTTTTTTTGTGCCCTATGCCAGCAGCCCCATGCGTATAGTATGCATGCGTGCGTGCTTGAAAAACGTAAACAACAGGGGCGCGGCCCGCCAGGGGCCAGCCTCGCGGGGCGGGTGTGTTTTTTTTTTGCCGCCAGTTAACAATTTATTTTATTTATATAATTTTTATTTATTTTTGATCTTTTATTTTAATCTATATATTTATGATATGAAAATGCATGATGTGAATGTGCCGTGTTGCGGTATGCGTTTATTATATATATTTTTTTTTTGTGTTTTTAATTTACAGTTGTTGATTGATTGTTTTGTATTGAAAATTAGAACTTGATGGTAACTGGGTGGCAAATACAAAAAAACACACAACACCCCGGCCCGCGAGGCCTGGAATTGGCCACCCTGGTATATACCCCCCTACCTAACGTACCCCTAGCGCATGCGTGTATGAGTTATTTTTTTTATTATTTACGCTATTACGCTATACGATACGCAATAGTGTGACAGGGCCATTAGTATGTTAATGCAGTTCATTTGTCACAGTTTAACTAGTGTCCACTGCTGATGATCCCTATTCTGATATTGATGAATATCTATCAGAGGTCTTTCACATTCAACTGTCTTACATCTGAAATGAAAGGCTCTTCTCTGAAACATTATCTGTAATTTACAATTCAGTTCCTATTTAACATGAATATTTATCTATAATCACATTAGTCTGTAGGTTTGAGCAACAAAACACTTTCCATTAATTTAATTGCACCGTAGAACAGTTACCAATCCCTAGTTGTCTTTTAACATGCATGAAATATACGTTAAATGTTAATGACACAACTTAATTGTGGGGTAAGAGTCATCCCTCTTGCTATGAATTGGAATTATGTAAAATTCTAAACAGTTTTTACATTGCACATAAGTACTTGAATTATGTCAAAATACTAAATATATATATATATATATTTTCAAAGCATAGATTAAAAACCACTTAACCTCTCTAAGATAATGTCTTGCACATGTTAAATAACATGCCTTGTTATAATCGAAATTGGATTTAACTTAATTATAATTCATTAAAAATGAGCTCAGCTGGAGCAGGCTTGAGGTAATTAAGTCTTACTCTCATGAAGCATTTTCTAACTTGTGATGAAAATTTGTGGCCAAGGATGGTACAGTGCAGCACAAACAGTGTGGACAGTGTGAGGGACAGTGGGGTAAGCTTGGATTCAATCAACTTTTCACAGTGCAATGTAATTATTATTTTTTTTCCACACAGGGTAATGAGTTCAGCCATCAACAAGATTAACCCAGCAAATTGTGTTTATAAAAATAAAACATAAAATTGCATATTTTGACAGAAGTTGAGTTATATATTTAAAAAACAAAACACCATACTGACACATGTAGATCTTTTTCAAAAGTCATAGGGAAGATTTAAAAATGCTTTTCAGGCTGCAGAGCTTTTACAGCCTGTAGAATTGTAGTGTTTGGTATCCGTGGCAAAGAACATTTGTGGTGGTGGAATAGATAAAATGCAGCAATGCTTCTTTTTGTGAATAAGTAATTTGAGGAGTTTAAAATGTATGACTGCAAAAACGTGAGATGAAAGAAAGTAAAATATGCAGCTGAGCCATTAGATGAGACATGCCTGAAGAAACAATACAGTACCACTCCTGCAATATGAATGCATCAGAATGTAAATCCTTCAGAAAGCCCAAATGCTTGCAACTTTTAAAGGGAAGTCAAAATGAACCCATTTAAATTATTTGAATCCTTTATTAATTTGTTTAGCTATATTAGAGGCTACTCTCATTTTGCAGGTATAAAACAATGAAATGAACCAATATTCAAACCAGCAGTAACAGGCATCTCAAAATAACATACATTTTCCGACAATGTCGGCTTCCCGAACGTTGAGGCATCACCAAATGTTATCAATACCAACACACTAATCTATTTGCAAAGCAAAGCTGGTGACTGTGAAGGGGGAAATAGAGGCCTCTTGTCCATGACCCATGTTCAATTTCAATTTTCTCACAGGCTCAAAACACTTAAATATTCAGCAGTTGCTGCTGTGTTAATTTGCATAGATAGTATTATTAAATACCCTGCTGAAATAGTTTTACAGCTGAAAATATCAATTTCGGTTTCATATACATCTCACTGCTTATCTTCTTGTCTTTGAAGTTGAAGGAGAGAATGAAAGAGCAAACAAACAACTAGGGCACTATGCAGCATATACAGTTAGATAGAAAGAGAATAATAATATTAATATTAATAATAATTCGCCAAATATTTTAGTTACAACAACTTTAATCTAGCAAAGCAGTTTTGTGGTTAGAGGTGCAGTATTTATTGAGTTTGGGAATATGAACGTAACATTTATCTAATGTAATGTAACGTTAACGTGAGCAATGCTGGTTGCGAATGCGAGCAAGTTAGCGCTACTTCACAAAGCACGTTAATCGGTGTATTAAAAAAACATTTCATCCAGCGAAATGCATTAGATATGACAAGTTACATCTAACAGTAACAAACTCTGTAGCCATCTATATTTTTCAGATTTTCCCGTCTCATGACGCGAATCTGAAATGCAATTTTCTTAGCCTAGGTTAGGCTACGTGACCAAACCATTTTTAAAAAGCAAGACAGAAAGAGGGAGGTAAATTGAGTTGCGGTTTCATGCCATTTTCTGAAATAATGTAACTAATGACAAAAATAACCAAACTACCAACAAGAGGTTTTTGCATAACTAACGTTACGGACAAAAAAAGTAGAATAGAACCAGAAATAGAATTAGCAACGAGATGCTTTCTGTTCAAATAGAACTATCGACGAGCAGTTTTGCATGACAATGGAAAACAAATTGTCAAAATGGCCTCGGAAAGATATTTCAATTTCAGCTAATTAATTCGATAAAAATCAATAAATATAAATGTAACTATATAACTATATATAGGCTACTATATATAATCATTGTTGGTAACCATGGTATAAGCGCAATAATGACCACGGCTGCGCCTCGGGCAATTTACTACCTCTGCATCTGGCATTGAAACTGTGTAATGCCCGGCTCCTCAAGTCATTATTGCTTACATACCCTAATCTACCCCAGCCCACCCGATAAGATTCTAAATGCTCTCTTATTAATCTTTTCTCTTTTTTTAATTCTATGTATTTGTATATTATTTTCTTAATTATAGTGCAATGTCGTGTTCATTGTTGCACTAATTCACACTGGATGCAGCACGTACGCATAAAAGCATGCAGGCTACACATGCACACCCATATTTGTATTCTGTTTAGTCTGACTGTGACTCGAGGCTCCTGGCAAAAGGGAATACAGCTAAAGGACCCCAGATTGAACCTGGTGGCGTAATTGACAAGGTTGCTTTCAAACCACTAACTGTGGACTACTAACACTGTGCTATCGTTGGCTTTCTCTCCCTGTCCATTCACAATGTGTGCCTCATATGTGAAGACAAAATGTGCAGAACTCTTCACAGAACTCTACACCTTAAAAGGACAAAGCAATAAAAAAGTATGTTTCCATATTCCACCAGTAATTTGTCTTTTGCTCCATTTTACATGCAAACATGAACAATAACATTTTTTTCCGTTGTTAACCCAGCAGGAGAAGCATAATCATTTATTATAAATCCTTCAGAGTAATCTGAGAGTAAAGGTAAAATTTATGAGATTGAAAATCAAAAACAATCACATTTCACTGTCACAGTAGGTTTCTATAGTAACCACATAGCTATCTATAAATTAACCATCAGTTCCTCAAGAGTCACAGCACAGACCAGTGCCATCAAACCTGGCCTGCAATTCAGATCAATCTCATAACTGTGAAAATTGACTATTAAATAATGAAAGATGCCAACATATTTCCCAGAACTGAGTGCTGTGTACATGTACATGCTCAAGATTTGGATTCTGCACAATCGGCATCAAACCTTTCCCACACTCATCGCACTCATTACTTCTGCTGGAGTCATAGTTATTTCCACTCTTTTACTCCCGAACAACAAAGCCATCGAAACATTGAAATATTAAGTGTTGATTCAACTCTAACAGTTTATATGAGTCTATGAGATGAATCAGCTCAATCAGCAGTAAATGAACACTTACCGTATTGAAAACATTTGCACTGTATTTGTTCAGGCCTATTAATTCATAATACAACATAGATAAGGTAGTCGATTTGAAGGGGAATGCAAGGGGATACCATCCCCCCTGTTAAAAAATGGACAAAAACCATCCCCTTCATAAAACGCCCATCATGCATTTCCTTTGTTTGAATGGCTTTCTGTGATATCACAGACCCCACCATCCCACTTGAAATTTATTTTACAAATCGACCACAAAGTTAAATGTAGACACATAATACACAAGAAATTAAAATAGTAAACCAAAGAGAAACATAACATGGTGAGAATTTGGTGCACTGGCCGTCATAGAAAAACAGCTAATTTAAAGGAGGAACTATCTTTAAAGGTTCTCTCTAATGTTCATTTTCCCAAGATGCCATACCTTTTTATTACAATATTAATGAACCAAATTAATCCACCAATGCACTTTTGCAGAAGTTAAGTGTTTGGGCCTTAGCTGGAGATTGGAGTTCTGATTGCTCTGAATCAACTCTACTGAACACAACCTTAGGTGAGTACTAATTATGCTCATTCTACTCAAACCCAAGCTGAATAAAGTCACTTTCTTAGCACCTGTCACTGCATATATATAGCCTGCCTATATGCATATTTCTGAGTGTACTGATTTCAGTTGTTCAATATAGATGGGCAGAGGCACATAAAACATGCAAACAAACACTTATTCTGCAATAACACATTCTAATTATATAAGCAATTTAGCTTACTGTAGATCTTGGAATTAGCTTTTATTTTCAGAAGATAGAATTTCTCTTTGAACCTTCAGCTTTTTTATGGTAAAATATTGGATTGATTGCAATATATTTACTAAATAAGAAATCTCCTTTCAGTGGGTCATTTGTTTTTGGATTATATGTATTTATTTTACATACTCTGATGTACTAAAATGGCATAGTGATAAAGGATTGACTATCCATTTGTAAAAACAAGGTAGCCCTTACAAAACTGGATAGTTTGCTGCAAACTTGCAGCTAATATGTAGCACATTTACTGCAAACGAAATTGTTTTCCACAAAATGTTGCCAGAGGTTTGTCAAACTTTGCCAGTAGTGGTGAACTAAAAACGTTGCCAGAAGTGAATGGCAGTTCCAAAAAAGCTAATTTGCATGTGAAAATATGAGCTTGCCGCAAACCTGTGGCAACAATGCAAAAGGTTTGCCGCAAATTTGCTGGACGGCCTATATTTTTGTAAGGAAGGGCATGACAGGCATTTTCGTCATCAATTTTCAGAATTGTCCCTTGCTTACAAACAGGTTGTGAAATTAACACCAGCCACCAGCCAAATGCTGGTAAATCTTTGATTGTGGATTTTCTACACTAGCAGCCAATTTGGCAGGTAGCCAACCAGGTTGTGTTGTATTGTAAAAGGTAATGTGGCTGGTGAAATGTTGAAAATGGCTAGGAATGTTTAGAAAAGGGTGGCTTTCCCGATTCCGATGTGTGTTCAGAATTCATTTCAATATTTTTTGTCTTGAATTTTTTTATGTCTTGAAATTTTCATGACACTTTCCCAAGGTATATCGTGGAGTGAATATTTCAAGACACACTTTCACGACAAACTTTGAGTAACACAGACCCGACAGGTCGATGTAAAAAAAAAACGATTCACACCACAGAAAGCATCACACATCAGCCACTTTCCCAAAAGCATCGTAGAGTTATGATCATCTTTGAATATTTTTTTTCTTTGCTTTTCGCTTTAAATCTGCTCAAACCTAAATGACAAAAAAAGATAAGAGCGAGAAAGAAAAATAAATAAATAACCCAAAACAAACAAGTGTAGCGATCAGGCTCGGGTGAGGCAGCCTAACTCCTCCGCTAACGGTAAATTCATTTTTGGAGCAGTGGTTAGCGCAGTGGCCTCTCCCACTGAGGTTTTGTGGTTCGAGCCTCGCCAGAACCTTGTATGTTACACAAGCAACGAAAGAAAAACAAAATACTCTAATATTATCTTAACTCTATGATGCTTTTGGCAAACTGATAGGATCCATTTATTGCTGTCTACATTTATTTAAATTATTTTGCCTATTGTGAATGTACAATGTAGGCTACATGTCAGTGCAGGTCACAATAAGTCCTTATAAACCCTATGATGGGATAATTGATTACACCTGCTCTAGACTAAGTACCTACTATGAATACTACTACAACTACTATTATTATTATTATTAGTATTATTGTTGTTGTTGTTTATATCTATCTATCGGTCACGTAGATTAGCGGCCTCTGTCTGCAGAGGTGGGACTTGAACGTAATACCGCATCTCAAGACACAGTTCAGATTTCACGACTAGTCCAATGTTGTCTTGAACTCGCGACACATTTCACGATCTTTAAGTTACGAGCACTTTTGGGAAAGTGTCGTGAATGGCAAGTATATTTTCACGACATGTTTCACGACATGCTTATTGCTACAACATGCTTTGGGAAAACCACCCCTGGCCAGTGGGTGAAAAAATACATTTCACACCCTGCTTACTAATAATTATAATATGCTCATCATTATTTACTGTTTTCTATTCTCCTGGGAAACACCATCAAATGTCGGGTGATTGCCAGCACTACAGAACGAGTCCAGAACATAATTACAGTACCTGCATTTACAGCATATCACTGGATAAGGCTGTTTAAGTATTATGTAAGGGAGTTTCACCAACTGAATCACAGCATCATTTAAAAAATGTCATGTTTACGGCACTACTCAGTAGTGCAGTATGTTTCATTTGAATTATGATATTTCATTGTAATAGGGATGATATGCAGCCTCATCTATTTAAAATGTAACCCAACAGGTTTCTTGGAACATTACATGCCAGTATTTATTATGCTAAATGTAATATGGCTGTACCTTAAATAGGCAGCAGATGTTCACATCTTCATTTATTGTCTTTGAGAAGAAGCTGCATTTTCAACCACATTCTGCCAAGCATCAAATGCTTCTTTTGATACTTGGCAGAGTACGGTGTCCATTAAAAGGCATCCTCATCTTTTTTGCAAGTGAGACCATGAAAAAAGTAGCATGCCGAGACTGAGGCTGGTTTAATGCAGAGATTATATAAACTGTGCCCTAAATTTCTTCCCGGTTACAGTTACAGTTCCTGCTCATGATTGAAGAGCCAAATGATTCTCTTCCCCTTTCTGGATAATGGTATAGATGTACATCCTGGAGAAAAAATAGCTGATCACGTTTAATCACTTATAGGTTCATCACTCAGCTTGTCGTGATTGAGAAAATTGAGACATTTATGATCATTCTTTGGACAGTTTGCTCAATATTTAATGAACTTCCCTTTCCCCACGAGAGAGAGAGAGAGAGAAATGGAAGGAGACGGAGGGTGGGTGGCAAAAGTCAGAGCGACCAAAGCCAATCTGAATAACGAAGCAGAGTGTGAATGCAAACCCAGAGTGCGTTGTGGTGATAATTGGGCCGTTAGGTCAGGTGTGATCACATCAAGTCCTTTTACTTTCTGTAAACCTGTCTTTATTTGAGTCATATCATATTACACATCTGCAAACTAAACCAGAGAGGTTTGGCGTTTCTGGTGTATGGGGAAAGGTGAGAAATAGTACTCTCTTTACCCCTCATTTACGAAATTATGAAGTGGATAGCTGGCTGATTAGGTAAGAGAGCACTTGATAACAGAGCTCGTCTGGGCTTAGATGTTTCTTCATTTATTAAATGACAGAAGCTGATGGTGTGTAGCAAGTTGTAACACTGTTTGATGATGGTGGGCCCGTATGATTCAGGTTACCAATTACCTGCTGAGTGGAATATTGCACACCATGCTCCAGAGCAAAGGGTTGTAAATTCAGATTGCAGAAGGCACATTTTGGATTACTATAGAGCATACCCAGTTATTAGAATGAAATTGTTCACATTTTTGGGTTTGTTTAAATATGTTGGATTATATATTGCCTTGGACACGTGTGATGGAATTGAAATGCATAACACGTTAATCAAGTCACAAATCAAACGGGTTGAAATGTGAATGGGAAGTCAGGGGTTGTGTTGCATTTTGTCATGCTTGTTCAGAAATCTAACAAGCATGGGTAGACTGTCATACCTGCCCTCATATCGACATGGCATTTGTCGGTACAATAAATTAATGCTAACTTCATAAATAAATGAACTGTATGCTTAATCATGTCATGGTAAATTGTATGCAGTAATCTGTCCATTCGAAAGTGTAACCTGATTTTGTTTCATTGAAGTGTGACCTGTAAAATGGCCATCAGGGTTGTTGTCAATACTGTCATTCTTTTGGCTATTTCCTAGCTGCAAAGCAGCTATGTACAGTACATAGCAAAGCTGCATTGCAGCTGGGCCATTTCTATGCAGTCTAGAGACTATTGTGCAAGTGTCTGAATGCTCACATCTTACAATTAATCCTAATTTGAGGGTACAATGTCATGAACACTCTGTGATAGAATAGCGTGCTCAATGTTATCATGACCTGCTGACATTGGGACTTCATATACTAGGCTGAACGTTCTACTGCTGAGTTCTAATCACAGCAGTTTGATCGTATGCTCCAGGGACCAGCCGTTTGATTGCACTTGTGAAAGGGTAAACGTGGTGGGTGACTAGAACAATTCCACTCGCCACAGCCAACAATTTACCCACATTTGGCGGGTGGTGGGTGTTAATTTCAGACCGTGACGGAAACCCTTAATAATCTCCTCTTGACGCACATCTCCCACTGCTCAGTTCTCATATCTATACTGGCGCTCATGACCTGAATCCCTGTGATCCTCATGCCTGTGCGAGAAGCACGATATCTGCATGGAAACAACATAAACATATACGGTATAATCACCATGAGCACGATGCTAATGACTTTACTGCCTATTTATATAAACAGGTCAGCCTAAAACTGCAAGCTATTAGGTTAAACAGGTGAATGCTTATTTTTAACAGCCTTTCATAATTTTACCATGTCTACTGCAAAAAATAAATGAAGAAAAATTATAATTTTTATCAATAACATTATAAATTGAATCCCCAGTTGAAAGAAAAATTAAATGAGTCACTTATTGTTGTGCTTTTCACAGCCGTGTTTCATGGTGGTGTTTTTGTTTTTCCAATTTCATCCATGATCAACTGAGCCACAATCACAACATACATTTATTTACTATGGATTGTACAGGGGCCCTCCGCTATATCTGAGAATCAGTGGCAGTCAAGTATTTCATTGCATGGTAAACAGCTTAATCTAAGTTAAATGGGCACTATTCAGTTTTAACTAATACAATACGGAGAAGTCATGTGCAAATTGATGTTCAGCTAGAATTCATTTACTCTATAACCATGGTCAACTCTAGTTCTTGTGCTTGGTGTAACCTCCATCACACTGATGCACGTTTACCGTCTGAATTTCTAACGGCCTGACCACAATGAGAAGAAGCGAGTGGGCGGTCATGAGAGATGCTGTCTCTGCATCTGCCTTATCCCCAGGAGAAGATTATTTTAAGTCAATTAGCCACTGCTCAGTTGTAGTAGCTTTTTAATGCTGATTTGAACGATGTGTAAAATGCTTTTAAAACCCGTTGACAACTATGAATAACTGGAGAATGTAGTGTAAATATGTTGAAAACTTGATATCTAAAATGTAGCTGCCCTAGATTTATGAGACACCTCTTCACACAGTTAAAAGGTTTTGATTTTTTATCAGCTATGTTTGTAAGGCAGCAATATTTCTCCATGCTTAGTAAGTAACATTGCCCTTAGAATGAAAGTTGAACTTTATAAATTCACATTGATGTGGTGCCCACAAAGGCATTCTCAGGTATCAGGTGTCTTGCCCTGAAACCCATCTCCGATATCTATTGTCAAGTCTGTTTCCTCTTCCATTGTGGCTTCCTGATCTAAATTTATTTAATTCCAAATGCATTTGTACTTCCTGTCCAAATTTACCTGTGTGTCATAATCCTAAACATACTTATCCCATTCAGTCTCATCCTCAGCAGTATCATCTAAAGCTTTAGTTTCATGTCGCTTTGTCCAAAATAATCTTATCCTAATCTCCTTCATTCACATCTCCCTCAGGGGGAACCAGCACCAGTCAGTATTTCCTGGATATTTAGACTTATAATTGTTTCAAAATTGGCAGTTAGCACACTATTTCTCTATGTTCAATGTTAGCAAGTAGGTGATGAGGAACTCTCCCTATAATATTGTCTATAATCATAATTTACACCCAATAATTGTTTTAAATATGACATGCCCTGAAATGTTAATGTTGATTAGCACTATAGATTTAGATACCTAGCTAAGCGCTCAGCAATCTAGCAAACTAGGTAATGGAACATTTGGACGACAAAAGTTCCTTGATGCCACAGATTTTCCTGACATTTTTTGCAAATAAACTTCTTCTTCGCATTACTTCTTTGTTTTGAAAGGCACTAAGCAAGCCCCGCCCTCGTCTCCCCCAAGTCAGGGGCTGTGACCAAATCAGAGCCCTATCTACAGCGTCCTGTCTCTTGTGTACTATGGACTGGCAGGTGTGTGCTATTTAATGTGTACTGTTTAGTATGCAATGTACAGTACACAAAAAATATCCTCCATACTATTTTCAAACTACACTGTGGAAGTGTTGTAAGATGTCCACAGATATGCTATCGAATATACTCACCAAAACCCCAGAAGTAAGTATATCACGGATTTTAAGTATACTACATTGAGTGAAAATTTTGCCAACTTAACTACTTTCTTGTCCTGTCTACTCAACAAGCCTACTCAATAGTATCACAGGGTGATGATTCGGACACAGCCAGGGGCTGTACAAAGGAGTATGCAAAGAACAAACTACATTAAAATGACAATAGCCTCCAGCCGATCAATCAAAATTATTCATAATTCCCATTGTCGTGTAATATAATTTCAGTATGATATTACTAGTCAAATAAGAAGAGTTCATATATATTTTTAAATTATTAAATGAGAAAGAATACAGTGCAACTCCGTTATTCCAGTGGCCCCTCTAAGTGAGTGGGCCGGGGGGCAGAAAAAACCTCACCCCCCCTTTCCTGACTCATTTTCCTATTGAACTCTATGGGAAAATAAGCCAGAAGAAACCCTTAAAGTTATCCTTTCTTATCTACTGCATATCTGACAGCAGAGTGATTTTTTGAGGCTTGTTTGATACGTCAGACCCTTGATGACTTACAGCCATGTGTTCCATACTGTCCCAGTGTAGAGATCCATTCAAATGCAGAGAGGTTATAGTATCGCTTGTAGGAGTACCAGAAAATAAGATATAAGAGTATTTTGATATTGTTGGGTTGCAGACATCAGGAAGTGGCATGCAAAGAATATGCAACCAAATATTAAATATGATTGGGGAAGTGAATTACCTAAGTGAGTGTTGACTTCAGGTTGAGTTCTATCAGATAAAAAAGGAGACTCCAGGTGGAAATAAGCAAAAAGGTCATTTCTTCATGAATATAATGAAGTAAAAAAAAAACACTATGCAATTGTAATGATGTACCAGAAAGGGTACCACGAGATTCAAGCAGTTCTCATCACTCAGTCATTTTCCATTGCAAAACAGTGCACTACAAAAATAGAGCACATCCCAAATATCAGAATGTTTTTGCCTTTGATCCAGAGGTCACTTTGAGAACGAATTATTTTGTTTTTATTCAGTTGTACTTCGACTGTAAAGAGCAGTATTTCAGGATGGCTGTGTGCGGTGTGGAGTGCCAGATAAATTATGTAAAAGCAAATGCTCCCTGCAGCACTGCAACATTCTGATTTATTTTAATCAAATCGGTTCCACGAGAATTCACACTATTAATATTGCAAAGTCTGAGAAAGTAGGAAATAAACACTATAGGGACAGTTGTCTTCTCTTTGTCCTTGAAAAATATCTAGCTGGCAATGGTACCTGATAACATGATAACACTGAAATATGAATTTAGAAAAGGAAACTAAGGTAACATAATTAATCAGGCTGTAATCAAGCTTGTATACTTCAATAAAATGTGAAGTATAAAGGTAGTGTTCAGATCCCTCCAGGGATTCTATTTTTTCCTCCCGATACGTATTCCTGTGCGTTTAATTGTCTAACGTGCTGCCAGAAAAAAACAGTACACGGTAATTTGGGCTTGCCATAGTTCACCAGACAAATGGAACCCCTGGGAGGTTTCCATCAAGCACTTTGTGTCAGTGACATCTCTGTTCTCTTGAGTTCTCCACATAAATACACCACAGAGGTCTGGAGGTTGTGGTGATGCAATAAGGTTAGGTCCTGAAAAGTGAATCAGTTCAGGTTCACTGAGACCTCGACAACCTCACCTTGTCAAGAGGTTCAAGAGGTCAAACTTAGCTTTACCCAAAAAGGACAACATGGCACAATCTAGAAATATCATGTACCAGCATAGTTTATGAGTGGAGAACCCAGCAATGATGTCATCTTCTGCTCTTGTGTGAATTCATGTGCAATGACCTTTCCTTTCTATGGTGTTACCATACAAATGCCAGGGCGATGTTTTAGGAAGAAATGTTTTTGTTCCCCTTCACCCTCTTCCTTTTGGTCACTGATTTCATTGAAGTTGACAATGCCATATGTCAGACTGTTTGGCCTTGTTTATAAAGCTTAATACCTAAAATATGCTGGTAAAAATGTATGTTTTGTTAATAAGACCTGTCACTGCATAGAAACAGTGACATTAAATGTTTTCTTGAAAAAATGGTTCCATTAATGATATAATGTTCTGAATAGCAGGACATTATTCCACAATGAGCACCACCACTGAATAAATTTCATTAAAACTAAATGTTTAAAAAAATGCTTCATGCAAGGAAAATTATTTTTGTTTTCCTGAAGAAATTTATACCAATGAAGAGTGAAAATATATAACAGCTTTCAGGAGAGTAGGTGCTTTGTGTGTGTGGATTTGACAAAGGTAGGGCAAACTTGGAAACAATGTGAAAGTGGTCAAGGTGGTGGTAGAGAGCCTTTGCTGAGAGCAGGTGCCCCAGCTCATTAACAATTGTCAGCTCATAATTCATGGCTTTAATGCAGTGACAGCACATAGTGATGCTAAAAAAAGTATGGAAAATCATCAGTGATCTATCAAGGGCAAGCTGTCGCATAAGGTTGGGCTGTGTCTGGATGACATGCCTGGGACGGGTGGTGGAGGTGGCGGGGGCCGAAAACAGGACACACTGCCACACTATGAGGATCTGGAACATTCCTTGGGATGTCAGTTCACAATCTGCTGATAGTCCGGTGATAAAGGAAGAACAATAGTACTCTTCTACCTACAGTATAAGTAATGCCCTGAAAGAGAAACAGAGAAGTATGCATCTTCACTGTTTACCTTTGCACACAAATTTAGTGGTAGTACTGGGGTTACAGTGAAAGAACATCCTCTAAATCTGTGAGTTTTCACAGTGAAATATACTGGATTTAATTAACAGTATATTTTAAGTCTATAATTATAGACTATTTATAAGCAACAATAATTGCAAGGCAGGTAAATTAAATGACTGCCTTGCAATTATTGAATGACTGTTCAAAGGAAAGCCTACAGGTAATGGCCAAAATAAAGAAAACACTAGATTAAATAAGAGATACAAAGTATATTGAAAGCTGGTAGTTCCACAAAGGTATGGTCCCTGAATTAAGCAGTTAACTTCCTATCATGCTCACATGCAGATTTACCCATTATTTTGGCTATCATGGCTAGGAGATCTCAGTGACTTTGAAAGAGTGGTGATTGGGTGTTTGGGAGATGTTTGGCAAGAGCTTCATTGATAAAGACTGCAGAACTTGTTGATGTTTCTTGAGGAACAGTGGCTAAGGTGCTGTTGGCATGAAGGTCTGAGGGAAATACATCATAAGCTACAGGGAACTTGTGCTTGAAAGCACATAGTCCTCGATACTCCCAGCGATGTCCATGTACTAGTTACAAGTGCAAGGCAAAACAGACGAGCAATTCAGTTGACTACAAATATCAATCCGGGACATGAGCTAGCAGTTTCATCAAGAACTTTGCAGAGAGGGATACTACGGTTGGTGTTAACTTTTAGTTACCTGTAGTTATACATCTTTAGTTTTATTTGTATCCTGGGGCAAAACATGAGACAAAGCTATAATTTAGTGCTAGTCCAGAAGAAATGCTGGTTCAATAAAACATATTGAGAAAATAGATTTTTTTATTTTTTTTAAACTGACCAGGACACTAACCTTCATTGCCATTGTACAATATGCATAATAAATAAAACATGTAGGTACGTATTGTGGTATGATTTCCTCACACAACGTAACATGAGGGGTATTGAGGTATACGTATATTTTGTGGTATGTGCATTTCTGCTGTCTCACTTTTAAGGTGTAGGAACATAAATTAGCTTCAAAGGCCAAAAGAATACAACAAATTGAATTTAATTCAACAAATTGCACATACAAGTCTAAATTCTATGGCCATGAAAATAGCTACAGCAAATTTGGGTCATTCTATTGAAAATTAGCATATTTTCTGCAACACCAGCTTATAATAAATATGCAGATAAGTAATTCAGCTCCTAAAAGAGTAATATACTACTTCACCACATACTAAATGAAAACATGCAAAGACATCAAAAGGTTGAACTGAATACTGGGAAACTTGAAAAGCCGGTGACCTACTTTAATATGTTAAAATAAAAAAGCCTGAAAAGCCTTTAAAAGCTCAATGGAAAGACTAGAGGCCCAAGCTCAAGCCATTCCCTGTGATCTGTACTGAGTGAGTGTGGAGCTGCCTACAGCGTGCCATGCTGTGAATTAGACACCTGGGGCCACATGCATAAACAGTGCTGAGCAGAAAAATGCCCCCAGAAAGCTGTGCAAGTGAGTTTCCACGCAGAAATTCAGATGTATAAAATAACACGTGCTGTGAGAATCTGTGTACCTCTGCACACGCTGGACACCATATGTACGCAATGTTTGGCGTCAGTGTGATCTGGTGACATAGTGACTGAAAGGTAGAAAATGCAAAATGTTTTTTAAGCAGATTTCCGACTTTCACCCTGAGCGTTCTTTTACGCATTCTTTTACTCAGTTTTATACATGTGGCCCCAGGTCTCCACTTTCTCTTAGTGCCAGCACAGTTATGCATTCATCTGAAGTAAGATTAAAATGGATGGAAAACAGCAAGTAACCCAAGGAACATTCACAAAATCCCTAGAATGCTGGCGTGGAAAACCTCTGCCATATGTTTAGGATAGATATTTACATTCCTTTTTAAATTTCAATAAAAAATACTGCCACTGAATGAGCTTTACAGACAGAACAGAGCAGACGACCTACAGCCAAACCTTTTCTTGTGCATATCTTTATCTTGTGTGCATATTACACAGGCTTCCCTGTCATCACAACGCCTGTATATAGGAGATTACAACAGTGTCTTTGCAACTGCACTGAATACAGTCGATTTTGTTAATACTTTAATGCTCCTTATTTCTAATAGCTTTTTATTTAGATGGGTACACACTTCAATTTAATCTGCAGCAAGGCTGTCATTCCACTGCTTTTTCAGTGTGTCACAGTTTACACTGCTGTGTTTTTTTCTGTAAGTCTTTGACTGTGCTGCTTCAGAGCCATTCATTTTCTTTATTACGCCCACATGTAAAATGAATGACACAGCCGCAGTCACGACTTCCGCTTCTTCACAGAAAGTTAGCATAGAAAAATGATGGGGGAAAAAAATCTATACTGGAAAAAAAAAGCCTTCTAATTTGCAAATCAAAGAAATGCAAGTCAGATATTTATAGCAAAACAGCCTTGGGGAAAATATCCCACTTTCTTGTTTCATGTTCTTTTCTTCATTCAGTCCGCTGGCATCTACATTTCCAGAATGTTGATGTCAGTACAAAACTATATCATCAAAGCAGGGAGATAGACACATTGACCTTGACTGGGGACAGCCTTTTCGATCTCATATAGAAGCCTGGCATTAAAGGCTAGGGAATTGTTCAAGCAAAGGAAGCATTTGTACCAATGTGTCATTGCGTGGCACGATGGAGATTTCCGTAGGAAACCCTGGCCTTATCAGCTCATGATGAAAACGAATCCTTGACGAATAGCAAAACAATGCAATCACGCTGACATTTCCCACTGGCCTCACAATTATGTGTGTTTTAATCTGCAAGGCTGTTGCTAGGGGTGATGGATTCTGGAGGAGACTCGGGTGAAGTATTTTTATGGGATCAAAATCCTCTGCTGTGACAGAAAAGAAATATTACAAGAGGGGAATTCATTAATTATGCATTAGCGTTAGTCAGACCCATTTAATTACTATTTTAGCACTCCACATTCTTTATTCTGTCACTTGTGGTGATGAATACAAGCTGGACAGTGACTCTGTTAATGTAGTGTTCTGTAGTTTTACTTAACATACTAAGCTATATTTAGGAGTCTATTTAAAGGAGAGGGTAAAGATCTAGCACTGAAATACAGACACAAAAATGTTTTTTTTTCTTTTTCAGTGCAGAACCTTGTGGCCATTTAAAGTTAGTTTATTTATTTTTGTACATGTTTTTCTTCCCCCCCTGGCTGATTTTTTCATAAATCAGACAGAATAATCCTCCTCTGACTTTTGTCCAGTTTCTTGTAATCCACCATCACTTTCATCACAGCTTCACAGGCCTGACCCTCCACTGACACCGCATCTAATTGGGCTCTACACCAGCACCCCACATTTCAGTGGGAAGAGGACTTTGAGGTCTTGGAAGGTCAGCACCACACTTGCTGAGCTTCAGAAAACTTTAGTTTCTTGAAGTCTTCATGGAAGGCAATTCTCAATCTTCCACCAACACATACACCTAGGGCTCAATATTGCACTCGGTGCTAAGCGGCGGTAACCCAAAAGCAAGTGTCTTTGCTAGTTTCAGACCCACACAGTTCGGGGACAATGGCTATCCAGTAAACCATTAAAGTCATGGCTAATGACACAACAGTGCCCAAATTGTCAGTCAATCTAAAACTCAAAAAACTGTACTGTAATAGAGGATGTTTGGGGTGCTGAAAATGCACTTTAGATATTTGGATAAGTCTACAATACAGCCCTGAGAAGGTTGGAGCGTTCTTTGTGGCATAACAATGAATAACATTGCCAAAGGTCATGGATGTCTCCTGGACATAAATGAGGACACATTACAGGACTTTAGAAGGCGTGATGCTGAGCTGCATGTGCCGATACCAATGAACGCAGATACACCAGCAGCAGTACGGACGAGGAGGGACCAGCTGGCAGAAGGGCTGCTTCATCTGTAGCCTGGTAAGCAAACAGAATGGTTTATTTGATAGAAAGCGTATATTGCATTTATTTGGAAATTATAAATCAGATTCATGTATTTTTGCATGCATGCACCATTATATTAGAAATCCACCATGGTGCAAACACCGGTGGCTTTTAACCCTATTAACTTTGGCCCACCAGAGGCAATTTCCACCTAGTTTCTTATTTAAGTGTTAATATCTCAAAAAAATTTAACTGCACATCCATGGTTTAACCCATTTGCGCAGATGCCAAATTTGGTCAATTCTCACCTATTTAGGGGGTATTATATATAAGGCTTTATAAATCCAGGTCTGAGCATCACAGTGGCTTGGAACATGGCGTAAATGAAACAAGACAGTTGTACCCTTTAAAATACTAAATTAGATTAGTTTTATTTCTTAATTTAGGTCAAAATAAAGCACCAGAAATGCAAAAGAATCTTGAAAAAAATGCTAAAATGAATTGCGTTAGTTTACAATGAAATACTGAGAGCTACATATCTGAAACAGGTACAACTATACATTTCCTGCATCATAAACTCGGTGTCCACAAGTTTTCAAACATCTGAGGGTGATATGCAGAACTACTATAGAGCTACGATACAAAATATAGGCAGTGTACCCTGCTGTCCCTTAGTGTCTCCAAATGTATCCAAAATGGCTAAATTGTGCACTGCTGTAAATCATAAAATAATAATATATTTAACTATCCTTTCATCATAATGGGGTAAATATCTATGTGTTGAAATGCCTATCTAAAACCTGTCATAAAATTCATTCAATATTTTGTGTCCATTATAAAGCATATACACATTCATACTCACTCCAAGGAAAATTTGACATTCATCTAGCACATATGCACAGTAAATCTGAATGAGTATTTTCTGTTCTGAGTGACAAATATTGCCCAGGCAGATACTATGCCGTACAGTGTATATTATAGAATTCCAATAAAATAATATTCCACCATTATGAAAATGCTGACAAATATTCTAGCTTCTGGGTAAATCAAACATAAAACACGACTGAGCGCATACCCAAAATGTATCATGGTATCTTGGTAACTATGGTATCTGTTCTGTTCTGATCCCCTCCCAAAATCTATATAAGCAGGCAAGGATTTTCTCTTGCCTTGCTGATGGGTTAGTAAATAACAGGAAACAACTCTTACAACTCGGCGAGCGAATGTACATTCTAAGTTGCTTGCGCAAAACCCAACTGATAAAATTTTTAATTCTGTTACGCCCGGCTGTAATTTATTATTCAAAGCATCCAATAAAACATGGGAAACACCATTGCTAAGGCTATAATGTCATATATTGGATAAAATATTCATCAATAAAATCAGAATAACCTAGAATGAATGAGATAAATTTGCAGAGTGTGGGGGGTATTGCGCATCGATGTTTCCCATAGTGTAATAGCGTTATAGTGTTGTGTATTTCTCACACGGATTGCTCCAGACAATAAATGACCACTGAATTTTGAAAGGGACATCTCTATGCGTAAATCCAATGGTAGGATTGGATATGTGGTTTATTATTGAGTTTATCAGGGTTGTAATATGTTGTGAGCTCAGTGAATGTTTTGAGGCATTGGTGGTTTATTGTTTTGTCTGTGCTGTGGGTCTGCTGAGCCAGCAGCGCTCGATATTCATTTGTAAGCTGTTCAATTTTATTGTAGGTTTCGTGTATTCTGACTCCATGACTTTCAAACCACCGGATCATTTTGACCAGACTCTTGCCATTTTCACAGATTAATGAGAGCTGTGTCTCCAAACGCATATCCATCAACAACTCCTTGTGTTTGGTTTTATGTCCATCTCCATTTCCACAAATCTGGAATAAAAATGGACGCACTTCGAATGGTAGTCTGCAGCTGCATACTAACTGCCCCATGTAGTTTTACATGTTTCATGCACGAGTTGTATTGACAGAGAAGAACATTGCTTTACAATCGCGCCCCTAATATGCTCCGTGAAGCTCATTTTCCGGCGTGCACAATGTTTAAAAACCTTCTTGACAGTGGCCCCGAGTCATCTTTAGGGAAATGACTTACCAAATGCTACTCCCAAGTGCCACAATATGGGCATTACAAGTTAAAGGCACTGAATTTGGCAACAAGCTTTTAAACACTCCTTTATATGCTTTTAACATATAACTCATGTTGTTGGACACAAATGCAGTCACATTTTTTTAAAATCAATCCTCCAAGCATTTATTTATGCCATCTGCAGCTGAGGGAGGAGTAATTCAGGGCAGTTAAATACAAAGTATCAGCAAGGACAACTTTCAGATCAGTTGTGATGTATTTTCCTTGAAGAACAAATAAAATATATAAAACATAATTGCCTGTCCCATCTGCTGATTTGTCCATGACCAAAGATATACTTCTGTCTAAGCTGTTTAACTGATGGAATTGCCCCACTGTTGATTACATGCTTGTTTAAAAATGCAAGTAATTTGGGATTGATCACTTTTGGAATATTGGAAGTGGAATATTGCCACTTAGGAATGCATCGGTTAAGTCCTGAATGACATCCTGCCACTGCTCTTTTCCCCTACTGACTGATGATTCCCCCTTGATCTCAGACTTGAATTTACATTTCTTTGTTTTTAAATGTTGGTCTATTGTGCGATTTATTACATTACAAGTTGAACAAAATAAATTAAATCCGTAAATATGTGCAATGTACCAGGTGGATACTGCTGCACTCGTTAGCTCAACGATATGCTTTTTGTGTCATTTGAATTTGCCATCCATGTTAATTTTTCTTTCTCTGACTTATGTCAGCAAATTGTCTCATTTAGCCACTGAATTTTTTTTTTTTTAAATCTCTGAATTGTATAATTAGTAACTTGATTGTGCTGTTTGAGTGCCTACAGGGCCCACTGGACAATGACAATTGAATTACAATCCATCATTTAAATCCATGGTAGTCACGTGCAAGCACCCCCTGCTGCTAATTTGAAGAATTGAATATGCATGTCGCTTCGACTGTGTGACCCTCCCACAAAAAATGTGACTTTTCGGTTATTGAGTGTAAGGCTGCTTGCTAACAAATCTTTATCAAGAGTTTATAATGTCTTATAATGTCTATGTCTACATTTTGCTAGGGAGTTTTTTTTATTTTGGAATCAGTCTACTTATTTATACAGGGCAAATTTCATATCCTATGCATTTTAATCTATAGACCCCCTGAATCTACTACCGGTTTGCTGAGTGAATTTTCTGTACTGTTCAACAAAGGCAAGTTTACTCTCACATTCTCAATTCTTACTCTGCTGCCAATTTCTCTGAGGCTCTCACCTCCACTGCTCTGGAGCTACAGCACTCACTGAAAGTTGATAAATTGATGAATAAATGTAATAATACCAGCTCTTTAATTCTTGATCAAATCATGCCATTGAAGTTGAGGAAGACAAATTAAACATTCTGTGCCTTGGATAACAGAGGCCCCAGCTCCCACTTGAATCAGTATTGAACCCTCTTATGGGAAATGTGGACAATTTTAAAGTTTTTTGTTGACAATGTATTAAATATCAGAATGCAGATTACCCCAACTGCTCAGGATATGACAATCCCAATGACTGTGAACCCGCCCTTTGAATTCGGTCAATTATCACCTATTTAGGTACTGTTCTATTTAAAGCTTTATAACTCCAGGTGTGAGCATCACAGAAACTTGAAAAATGGCTTAAATGTGTCATGGTTTTTGGCAGCCTCGGCTGTTTCTGCGGTCGTCATTCTTGTTGGCGGCGGCGGGGCGATCTATTTGATTTTTTCCGCCTCCGTTTCATTTGGATATCACCCGGCTATTATTCCTCACAGCTGTTTTGAGTTTCCTGCCGGTTATAAATAGCTCAGGACTTCCGTCTTCCTGCACTTCGATATTGTCAAAGCAACGTTGACAAACAAAGTCGGTAAACGTTATAGGAATTCGGTCACTGCATTTCTGGTTTGTATAAATAAGAAATGCAGCAAGTGCGGCTATTTTCTTACTAGAGCTTAGGTAACAGCCTTGATTTTTTATTTCTTTCCTTCAGCCGTTACCTGGGTTTTTCTTTTGGTTTTCAACCTCTCGTGTGCGTTTTTTGATTTAGAGCGTGAGGTTCTTGTGTTATTTATACTCGCTATTTTCTGTTTTTGTCTCCTTTTGAGGTAGTATTAATTTGCCTTGTGCTAGGGAAGTTCTGTTCCCGTTTTTTTGTTCACCCCTTTCTGGTGCGGTTTCTTCCGGTTTTGTGGCATATCTTTCGAGATACACTTTTAGAATCTTTATCTGTTGCGTTTGGTTCTCCGAATCTTACACAAACCCTCACAAAATTAAGTATAATACTAACAGTATTAATTTACTTTGATCATAATTCAGGTCAAAATAAAGTGCCACAAATGCAAGGAAATGTTGGGCAAAAATCAATGGAAAAAAAAAATACGCCACAGTCTACATTATGTACGATAAGATTACAATCAAATTATATTCCACCATCAGGAAAATGCTGAAAAATGTTGTAGCTTCACAGCAAATCGGTGCATCAAACATAAAACATGACTGAGCCACCCATGAACACCCAATAGATTATAGCACTCAATTTAATAACAAACATATGGCACATGAAAGTGTTGGTGTTGAAAAACTAACATATGTAATTGAAATATTACACGCAGTAATACTTACCTTGCATACCATGTTCGTAGGCATATTCTCCACTCGAAGCAATACTATGCATTCCGTAAATCTATAGTGACACTATTACATTTTCTATTGCGCTCAGTCATCTTTTATTGTTCGAAGCATCAAATGAGACATGTAAAACACCACTGGGAAGCTTATAATGTCCTCTATTGGTTAAACAAGTTGTCACTCACCAGAATGAACTGAGTATGTAATGTACTTGAACAGCTGGCAGGGTTTTACGTTTAGATGTTTCAGATCTGCACTAGCGTTATAAAGGAGTGCTTATTCCTTAACGGATTGTCCAAAACAACAAATATACAATCCTACCATTAGTTTTACACATAGAGATGTTCCTTTCAAAATTCAGTGGTCATTTATTGTCTTGGACAATCTGTTTGAGAAATACACACCACTTTAGAATGCTACTACACTATCTAAAACATCTGTGGGCAGTACCCCGTATGCTGTAGGCTACCTTAAGCTTTGAAATATTTCACGTCATTCTGATTTGAATTGCAACTCTTTTATCCGATTGAGGACAGCATACCCTTCTCCATGGTGTTTGCAATTTCTTATTGGATGCTTTGAACTATAACAGCATTTTTAGTTTAGTATTACGCAAACAGTTACAGAAGATTTGCTCACCGAGGCGTAATTGTTTTTGCTTGCTTTAACCGCCAGGTTTTACTAATGTGGCCAAGTCGTCAGCATGGCTAGAGTAATCCCAATCTTTATAAATTGATTTTGGCAGTGGGCCAGAGAAAGTATTGATTCTATCATAGAATAGGCTATGCCTACATGACAGTTTTTCCTCCTCGATATGTAAGTAAGACTGTTTGTAATATGTGGTTGGTTTCGCTATGTACGTACATTAGTTTTTCCGCTTGACCACTGTCTTGTCCAATATGTTTGCTATTGTTATTTTTGCATTTTGAGTGCATTTCACATACTGTAGTGTAAGTGTTCATTGGTGGCCCAGTCATGTTTTATGTTTGATATACCGATTTTCATTGAAGCTAGAACATTTGCTAGCATTTTTCTGATGGTGGAATGTTATTTTATTGCAATCTTATTGTACATAATATAGACTGCCATTTTATTGTCTTCCTGGGCTGTCACTTAGAGCATGGAAAATACTCATTCCAATTTAAGGTGCAATGATATGTGCTAGATGAATGTAAATTTGTCCTTGGAGTCATTATGAATGGGAACATAAAAAAATACTACAGAAAAATATGATCCCAGGTCATGCAGCAAAAGATGACATATTGTAGAGTGCAGAAAAACATGATGTTTTATTGAGGTACAAGAGTAAATGTGATACCAGTGTGATATAAATGTTTTCAAACCCACAGAAAAGGCAAATGTATATGCTTTATAATAGACAAAAGATATGTATTTATGACAGGTTTTTGATAGGGTTTATGACCCATAGATATCTATCCACCTATACTGATGAAAATATTTTTAGGGGATGTTCTATTTAAGGCTATTTAACTGCAGGTGTGAGCATCACAGAAACTTGGTAAAAAAAAACTTTAGGTCAAAATAAAGTGCCACAAATGCAAAGAGACTTTTGAAAAATGCAAAAAAAAGAAGTTTTTCTTTAGTTTGCAATGAAATACTGAGAGCAACATATGTGAAACAGGTACACATTTCCTGGATCATAAACTGTTCAAAAGTGTACAAAATCCGAGGGTGATATGCAGAACCCCTAATGATATATGATGCAAAATATAGGCAGTGTACCCTTTTCTCCCTTAGTGTCACCAAATGTATCCAAAATTTCTAAATTGTGCACTGCTGTAAATCATAAAATAATCATATATTTAACTACAGATCAACTGTTTTGGCTCATAAAACTCACTGTTGCATAATTTTCAGCTGGGAGTTACTATCTTTTCATAAGTATAGGGGGATAGATATATATGGGTCTAAAAACCTGAAATCGAAAGCATGTCATAAAATTAATAAAATATTTGTTTTGTCCATTATAAAGCATATACACATTTACATTCATCTAGCACATATGCACAGTAAATTTGAATGAGTATTTTCCATGCCCTTAGTGACAAGTATTGCCCAGGGGCATACTAATATGGCATAGTGTATATTATGTATGATAAAATTACAATAAAATAATATCAAAATTGAAAATGCTGGCAAATATTCTAGCTTAAGGGCAAATCAAACACAAAGCATGACTGAGCCACCTATGATCGCTTACACTACAGTCTGTGAAATCCACAAAAAATGTGAAAATAACAACATAGAACATATGGCACAACACTGTGGCGGAGTGGAAAAACTAACGTACACATTTGAAATATCACAAGCACTAAAACTTACATATCGAGGAGAAAAATGTACCTCATGCATATCTCTCAGGCATATTTTCTGACAGAATCAATGCACTGGTATGTTGGTAACTATGGTATGTTCTTGTGAACCATTCCTAAAGCAGGTAAGGATTTTTTCTTGCCATGCTGACTGTGATGGATTTTAGTAGCGGATAATCAAACACGGAGGTAGGGGGATCAGAACAAGTCACTCATGCAAGTGAGGACCAATAAGGGTGTACTACTATAAATACAAAGAAAGAAAAGACACAAAACTAATTTCTTGTAGCTAAACAGCCAAATGAAAATCAACCCAAGAAAATAGGGCAAACTCGAAAATACAAGTGATAACACAAACAAAATCTCCCGAGCTTAATACTGGAGCCAAACTGGGAAACTTAGAAAAGAACACCTTCAGTACGTAAGCTAAGATGGCCGGAAGAATGTAAAACCAAAACGAAACCACAAAAAAAAAACTGTCTCAGTGAGAACAGCAAAGGAAAAAATAAATAGCGCAGAAACGCTAACAGGAGGAACAAAACCTATACCTGAGAATAACGCTAATAGCAAATCCCTCATGAACATAAACAAAGTTTAATATCACAAGGTCGCTAGAACCTGGCTATACCTGGCTCAATGTAATATTGAATGACAAAAAAGCACCGGGGAAGCAGAAGTGAGAAACTTAAATGGAAGCACAGCACGGAACAGAACGTGGAAAAAATCCTCGTAGATTCTCAATAGATTCTCAATCGGGAAAACAGGACGAGAACCGCAATGGATAGGAAAACAATAACCCACGAACCATGACGAGTGCGTAATTAGTAAAAACTTGCAAAAATAACCGGAAGCAACTATCACGCTTCAGCGAGCAAATGCACATTCTAACTAATTAAACTAGAAATTCCATTACACCCGGCTGTAATTTATTGTTCAAAGCATACAATAAGACATTGCAAACACCGATGCTATGGTTATAATGTTCGTTATAAAGTGTTGTATATTTCTGAAACGGATTGTCCCACACAATAAATTACTACTGAATTTTGGAACTGACATCTCTATGCATAAAACCAATGGTAGGATTGGATATGTATTTAATATTTAGTAGCAGATATTGCTAGTAGAATGACATGCTATAATTACACAAGAATTTCACATTATTTTGCATTTGAGTGATCAGGGCTTTTCATGGCTTTTTTGGCATACGATCGGGCTATTGTTGGGTTTACGTTGTTGCTATGACAGAATACAAATTTTAGGTTGTGAAAAAATATTTTTATGATCTCAAACATAGATGCTATTGTCTCCATAAATATGCCAATAAAAGACAATCAGCAACTGCTAAAATTGTAAACACTTCCCTTAAGCACTGAGTAGTAACATATTGCATATTAGCTAATAATCTTAGCCAACAAGCTACCCAGGCAACACACTGTATCAAACCTGCATCAAACAAAAATGTTCACAGTCATAGAAAGAAAAAATACTTATTATATTTATATACTGTATGTATACTTATATCATTAAGTTTAGCTCTTGAAATCCATATTTCTTTATCAGAAATGATTTGCTTGATACATTTTTTCACACAAATTTGTCAAAAGTATGACATTTTCTTTGATAGTTTTGACACAAATCTGATTCCAGAGCAGAGCAATGGTAGGCAATGTAGCTGCAACAAGCTGCATAGAGAAAATCTCCCACAGACGGAGCGTGATAGATACGTTGGCCTTATATAGCTGTGCTGTCTGGGTAGTTAGATAGCTTTTTGGCTAACTAGCTAACTAACCTCATGGCAATAGCATACAAAGTAGCACATCATATAAAACTGATATTATGTTAGCTAGTTAAGGTACCTGTGGATACTTGGAGTAACTCACTGCATCTGAATACAAGCTACACCGCCCTCATGAAGGTAACTAGCTAATATCCCAAGAACATAATGTTAATTTAATTCTGATTTCTATCACATATGCAGCCTGTTGTCATATGGTACAGCACAGTCCGGCATAGTTGATTGGTTAAAAACTTCATAAACTAACTTAAAATACAATAAAATAATGATATTCAAAACATGTATGAACATCCTAATTAGGATGTGTTTAAATGGGAGTGTTACATTAAGTACAACATACTGATACTGGATAGAACAATGAAGGGCATAGTATTGCGTGGGCTATTGATGAAGGGCATTCATTGCCCTATCCAGGAGGGGGATGGAAATGCAAACCAAGAAAAACAGTCTTGAAAGATTTTCATTTGGATGATCATCACCCAGTTTGGAAAATATTAAATAGCCCACGCAATACTAGGACACCTGGAGTGAGTTCCAAAAGTGTGGGCATACATTCAATAAAAAAATAAAGAATAAAGTCATACACGATATTGAAATGAAATCACCTTAGTTGCTGGTGCAACCTTCACAAAAGACAGAGACATGATTTCAATAACAATCGACTGCAAGTATTACTGTACAAAAGTATATAATTACACATAGACATACAAAACATTAAAATTAAACCAAGAATTAAAAATAGAAACAGACAAGGACATTGTTTAAAAACAAAGGTGAATGATTAAGATGTAAATTAAGTTGCTATAAAAAATGCAGCATAGACGAATCCTTCATATCCAACTGTACATTTGTTCTACCAGATTATTAAAATACATTTTATATATTATAACATATTTTCTAAGACATTTTCTGTACTGTAACCTTTTTGGCTGCTTTTTTATTTTATATTATATTGAAGTACACAACCATTGCTGCATCCGAAATACCTCCCAATGGGATTGCAAAATTGTACAGTAAGTAACTTAAAAATTTTCATCTGAATGACAATCTGAAATAAATATTAAAAATGACTGACATAATAGCAAGGGAGCAATAAAATATCAAGTTGCAGTGTAATTTGAGTATAGATTAAGCCTTATTAGGCTGAGTCCTGGATATCCAAAAGTAAAGAAAATTAACTTTTCATCATACTGAATTTATTAAATATTAAGAAAAAATCCACACTAGGCATATCCTTGGAGGTTTCAGCAAATTACTTTCTGTGATCAGGCCAACACATTAACACTGCACATTAACACATAAGCTGCACTTAGCATGTACATTGTCTGGAATGCATTATTGGTCAGATGGGAAGATTTGGACTATTAGCTTTCTTGCAGATATAACTATTGTGTGGGAAAGGGGGAAATAAAATCAATTCTGAGACCTTACTCACAGAATACAATGGACATTTTATTCTGTGGAGGACTTCTGCCTATGATTCTTACTTTTTACATAAGACAATAACATAAGAAAAGTGATGAACAGAACAGGCCATTCTGCCAAGTAGGCTCATCTTCTTTTTTTTTGTTGATTAAGTGCGAATGAGAAATAAGAAAAATAATCAATCAATCAATAAACAAAATAAATAAGTAAATAATAAACAGACACATACCACAGTTCTATTGTATTTCCAGTGGTGGATATTTCAGTGCCTTCATGATCAAGCCCATTAAAATATCACATTTCAACATTATTTGGCTGAATAAAAGCAGGTTTCCATCATATCTTTTTTTATTTGAAAGTTCAAAATCAGTTTGCAGTCAACTGATGAAACGCAGAAGCTAGTGGCCAGACACCTATGATGCGATGAAAAGAAGATTGATGATACAATCGCTCAAATGAAAGCAGGTTTAGGTACACGCTTACATTCTTATACACACATAATGGAAACATAGTAAATGCATGTATTGCAACTGGAAAACCCCAAATACACAAAAAATAGTAATAATAATAATAATAATTAGGATTCACCTGCCATATAAATACTAATAAAATGGCTATATACTGTTATTGATCTTCAGTAGTTGTTACAGCTAGTCAGAAAAAGAAACATATAACCTCCTAGGGTAAAACATTTGTGTGGCTTATTGCATAACAATATGTTTTGTAGAATAAACCTGCAGACATGAGAACCTCAGCATTATGTACTGACTGGACAACCAAACCAGAAGTAGCACATGCAGCTACACCTCCTTATTAATTAAAGTTCCTCATTATGAATTATCTTTGTTATTACCATTGATTAGAAAAGGTGAGCACGAATCGGAAATGCATCACATTTTCCATTGATACAAAAGTGGAAATACACCTCCCGCTTTCTATATTTTTCTGTTTGAGTCAAGGTAAAATAAACACGTTTTCAATGGGAACAATTTGTCGAGGGAGCTGCATATATTAAACAAAAACAATGGTATCTACTTGTGTACAATGTTTGACTCATTGACTGATTGATTTATTCATTAACTGCTGACTGCAGCTTAAGTTGAGCAAGGTAGTCAGAAACCACCTACTCATCAGCAGACTACTGCTTCTCTTCCAATGTTCCTGCACTGATTCCATGCCTTTAATGACACAATCACCTCTTGCTTTGAACTTACAGGGCCCTAATTTTGTGCTCAAGGTGCAATTTCATAGTCCAGTGCCAAATTGTGGTGAATTAAGATGTGATAAAATACGTATTGTCGACTTCTGTTATATTTCACGAATGCACTAATGATGCTCCACAGCCAACAGGTCCATCTCAGTCAATTGAAACCCAAAGGAGCATACACAACTATGCCTTATCAATGCCAAGCTCTTTACATTGATAAGCAATATAAATATTATAACAATGGTAGAAAGGGGTATGTAGCACTCACCTAGCATAGTTACATTGCAGACACATTCTTATGTGCAGCCGAAAAACATAATCAATTACCCCAATACTTTTTCAATACTCTTTGTACACAGATGCTGTCACAAAGAAGTACAGCATTGGAAACTTTTGGAACTGGATGTTATGGTCAGATGAGACAAAAACTGAGTGATGGGTTTGGCATCAGAAGAAGGATGCTCCTTGTTAAAAAGGTCAAAATGTCTTTTTCCTTGCCAGAGCCCATAATTCCATTGACCTTAAAAAGAGGACCCATGGAAGTAGAACAACACCAAAGACTGACCACTACATTTCACTGTACGTATGATGTCCTTTTCGACAGATGCGTCCTTCTTCCAATGCCAAACCCACCACTCATAACTTTACATAACACCCAGTTATGCTTAGCAATCTCCATATACGTACTTTTGTTATTTTTCTCAATAGAGGCTTTTTTGGCAACCCTTACAAACAGCCTATTGATATGGAGGTGGTGTCTGATGGTAGATTTAGAGACTGTACCCAAGATGCCATCATACTGTGTCGATTTTACTGTGGCCCTTGACCTTTTTTTTGCCACCAAAACCATCTGTCAAGATGCACTTGAGTTCTGTACCAGGCATGTTTACCAGTGTGTCAGTGGTTTTAAAGTTCTTCATTATTTACTCATGATTCATTTTGATATTCTTCTAAGTGTAAGACTCATTACTAGTTTACAGTTACTGAGTTTACTGAGGCCCATGGCATGAAAGGGACGCCTGAAGCACCAATTTCAAACATCAGCATACATATATTCGATGAGTGTTTAATCATGCATTGTATTATTTTGCCTTGCCTGTTGCTGTAAATATGATATTTGTGGAATTTTATTTCAGTTGTGGAATTCAATTTATATTTTAAAACATATCTTGATTACAACATAATGTAATACAAATGTAAAACACTATAATGCTGAAATAACATGTAATTTAAAAAAAAGAAACGTCTAGGTAGTAGGTACAAATATAACAGAGTGGAATTTGTTATATAATATTTACACTGTTATAAGCAGCAAAGTGGCATTAAAAGGTCTGGGGGTGTAACCTATTCAAAAGTAGAGCACATACTTATATAATTAGGCTGCCAATATTCCTGTAACAATCAATATAAAAATACATATTGGATATTAATAAATCATGGAAATTAATAATAATAGCCTGTTAAAGAGGCAAGGTATCCTGTATGCAATAAATCTACTGCAATCTAAAAGTGGTAGATATTTTTTAAATATTATATATTGATTACAATACACAAACTGAAAACACTATAATGCTGAAGTAATGTGTAATTTTATAAAAGGAAAGGCTAGGTAGTAGGTACAAATTTAACAAAGTGGAACCACTGCAAAGCAAAGTGGCATTAAACGATCTTGGGGTGTAATTTTGTGGTAATACGGAAAATATTGATGGAACATGGAATTGCCTTGCTTGCTATGTGCATTTTACATAAACCTGCATCCATGTTCTCAGTCACTATAGACCCTGAACAAATAATAAATAATCTTTATAATACATATGGATCAGAGTCACCATGCACGCATTTTATATTGACACATTTCTAGAAAAAACATTAAATTCTTCACTCTTCGTGTTGTTGTTTTTATTGTTTCCTTAAATATTTATGGATGACCTTAATCCGTGTTGTAGAGTGCAGCTGGCCACAGATTGGGTGGATGACCAAATCGGATTTCATGGTTGTTAACTGCAGCAGGCTAATTGAAATGAAGCCCAGGCCTCAATGGGAAGAGGCTGAGGCTGCGCTCATTACAGTGCATTTATAGAAACTGAGGGCAAATGTGTTTGATTCGATGCAAACTGACTGTGTTCCAAAGGAGGATGTGTGAATGAAGGGGTACGAGATTTTAAAACGCCTATTAACATCACACTTCAGCCCGGGTGACAACTTGCTGTCACAGCGCTGAAAACTTATTCCCAATAATCGGCTCAGCAGGAAAGTTAAGGAAGATGTGCATGTTCACTTTATGATACCGTATCATATACTGCCTATGTTTTTTCAAAAGAAGAACCTAGCAATTTTGGTACCAAAAGGTTCAGGTACCTCCATTCAGCATGACAAGAACATTTCAGTCTCTGAAAAAATATGAAAAGTGAGAACCTAGACAGCAAAGCAAATCATGTAATAAGCTTTAATCAGAGGTGTAAAATCCAGCGGTCAGAAAATAAAAGTCCTGCCATGTATTTCTTCCACCCTTGACCTCTGATTTCACTAATTAGTTCTACCTCCTGGCTGAAAAATTGTGTTCATTAGCAAATCCAGGTGATTGGAACCAAAAATACAAAGACTTTTACTTTCTGAACCCGGATTTTACAACTCTGGCTTTAATGAACGCACCAAGTCTCCTGTCCATTTCTGCAGACAAGCAGCTATGTGCTTCTGTGCCACTGTTGCCATATTATACTCTGGCAGTCCTTTCTTTATGTGCAGTAAGTAAAGTATGATAAATGAATTCATCTGCTAATAGCAGAGTTAATTGTGCCATCAATAATGAAAGGGCTTTTTGCTGCACCTTTCATCATCCTCATAACCTGCACCTTATTTACTGTAAGGTAAGGAATATCAATACCACACTGTCCCCAAAAAATATGATTATAGATTACTCTTTCTAGGAAATACTAAAGCCGCAGTACTGCAATGCTAGTTTTCTCTCAGCAAACCTACCTAAACGTAGAGCACGTACCTAAATAATTAGGCTGCCTGTAACAATCAATATAAAAATGCATTTTGGGTATGAAATGTATTGTGAAATCATTAATAATAGCCCATTCAAACAACAAGATATCCTTCAATCTAAAAGTGGTAGATATTTCTGTACCTAGCTCATATTTTCCAAGGTATTCAACTGATGTTCAAATAAACCTTATCTGAAAGAAATCTCCAGACAGGATACAACATCCCTTCTAGCTTATAGCTCTGATATCAGACTGTTCTTTCTTGTTCCACACTGTGGTATGTCCTCAGAGAAATACTCTTTTCCTTTGTACATAGATAAGCATCTCGCAGGCCTTTGTTCTCATTACAAATCCATTTTTATTGCAAAGAGCAAAAATACATATCAGCCAGAAGGGAAGAGTAAAAGAAAATTTACATTACGGTGCTATCTGTAAACATAGGCCTACCCTTTGTGGTATGCCTGCTGTATGCATGTTCAATAAACAATAAAGACATGCAATAGAAATATTCCTGAATATTGAAATATGAGGAAATCACTCCTTCAGATTCAACCACTTACATATTGTTTTAAAGAAAAGTATATTATATGATCGCATTTTGTAGAAGTAATATTAACAATCAAAGCTTCTAGGTGTACGTCTGCCAGAAGCCACAGGCGATGGTTGTCATTACACAAATTAACGTAATATGACTTTCATGATTTCAAGTCTCGGCAAGTATCTCCCACTTTCCACGAAATTACAGCAGAGGGTCAGCCATTACTCATTAGCCATGAACATCTGCCCGGGACGGCGCCAAAAAACCTCGTCCATCACGCGTCCCTCAGCACACGGCATCAGCCAAACGCGCAAAAAGGAGCAACTGCTGCGTCCTCGTTCCGAAAAAATAAAGATGAAAGAAACGAGGCAGGTCCGATCCGCCTTCTTCGGTCGCGCAGTCAAATGAGCAGGAGAGAGGAGGGAAGGGAAAAAACTGAATGATAAAATAAGAAAGCAGCAGGGATGTGTGGGGAGTTTTGGGATTTAACAAGGTTACTTAGATAAGTGGGCTGTTGCTGCAGCGTGACACATCAGCATTCAACGCGCGTTTATAGGCCGTTTCCCCCAGCGCCACAGCACACAGAGCCAGGGTACAGAGCAGCGCTGTTGGGAGATGTGTGCGGCCCTCTGCTGGTCAGCCTGATGCAGAGACACTGGATATCCATACCAACCCTCTGCACAGCAAACTGACCCGAGAACCACTTCCACTAATAGACACAGAATATCATGTACTCTGTTCACTGTGTACAAAGCACAATGTGACCCTACCTTTCATCTTGCCTTTATTGCCTGATGTATGTTACCAGATACGCCACTGAGTGTCATAAGAAGAAAGAAAAGACATAAACCACATAAAGGCAAAACCACAAGTATATTTCAATCGCAAATACAATTTCTGGTTAGTCCCACCTCATTATTTCACGTTTCCTTGAGCTGCTTCAACAGTTTACCGCATTTCTTCCCATGTCAAAAATCCCACGGATGAAATTCTATTCGATCATTGTCAAGTGAGATCTGAGCAACCTAGTTCAGCTGAGCTCTCACACTGCAGCAAAATATATAGGGCAAAAGGATTGCAGTCAACTTGTGTCAGGATTCCTGAATAAATGCCCCTGTGCTTGAAAGGAACATATATCCTTTGTGCTCATGGAGAACTGTGTGAATGCCATGGCTTTTAACGACTAAGAATTAATCTCTCTGCCTTTGCTGTCACTGCATATCTGACTCTGTGTATGTGTGTGTTCGTTGCGGCGTGCCTGTGTTTGCTGCAGTTACATCATGATCAGGCATGCTGTAGGTTTTCAGCATTATGCTCGATGTTATGAAACAGCGATGCTATGTAGTTACCATGGCACCAATACATCTCTAAAGATATCTTTACAAAATCAAAGGCTGGGATTCAGTAAAAATGTGTCCTTAACTTTGACATAGAAATAGTTTATTCTTTTCTTCAAATAGTTCAAAAAAAATTCAAAATTTTGATTGAATTCAGGCCAGAATAGGATGGATCAGTAGATATATGAATCGTTTTTTTATCTTGATGTTTGGATGTAATGGAAATATGTATATATGAAATAAATATGCATTTCTCTCGATGTATTTCTACAGAGAGTGTTCTGTCTAAGCCTTTAAATAATTAAGACAGTGTAGAAATTAAGTTTAAACAGAACATAGCTGAGCAACCTTTAAGAGCAGGCTGTAATAAAATAATATGATATCTCCAGAAGGAAATGACATACATAGGTATCTATCAGAGGGTGTGCTTACTGAGTGTGCTTAGTAATGGTGTGTTTACTGAGTTTTCCTCTGTGGTCCACTAATATATGTACAGTAGATACTGCCACACATCCATACAAATTGGTATATAAAACAAGAGCAGAATTTTTGTCTTTTTTAAACAATGGAATTTGAAATGACATAATTTTTTTTAGGGTAAGCTACATTCTCACCCTGAGATGAAAGCTTAAAAATGAAATTACAGAGTTCGGTCTCACATCCTTGAATTTACACAAGCATCTAACTTCATAATCCAGCCACTGCATTTCAGTAATGATGAGTGGCTCTTAGACACAACTATATCAATCCGTTAATGTAAGGGAAAACAAGAGAGCCCCCCACCCATCACCCAACCCCAATGAAATGGCTTCTGGGTATATAATTAAGCTTGTTATTCTAAAATCAGATGGCGGAATTAATGAAGGCGTTTTGAAATTCCCAAAAGAAGCCTTGGTTTTTTTTAGTGTGTGGAAAGTTTCCTTTGACCTACAGGGCGATCATTAGCACAGGATAAAACCGATTGCTCTTTTCAGTCCACTAACCGCACTGGAATCAGGGTGCAGAGAACACCAAAGACTGCATGCCTCATTGTTATGAGTACAAATTCAAACCTAGTATTTACAATCTGTGCTGCTGTCAAAATATTGTTTGAGTCATTAAGGTGGGAGGACAAAGCTCATGGGTTTTTGGCTTTAATTACAGCACCCTGTTAGAGTTTACATACAAAAACATTTGAGAATTATAATGACCATTACAGCAAAATAATTCCTACATATAACATAAATACGTGAATTGAAAGAGAACGTAATAAGGCCAGTTTGGTTGTTTCTTGACAAAAATTATATGAAAGCTGTGGACCATAAATGTACAAAAAACATTTAGGTTTATTATAAATGCATGAGGAATGTATTTGAGAAAAAATTATAACGCCTCATCTACAGTCTTGATGTAAATTTCATTTTAATTTATTCAATTAAGAAAGTGAATGGAAATTCAATTCATGAATTGAAAATGTCTGCCAAGTTCTAGGGGGATTTTTTCAAATGAATGGATTGTAGGAACTCTGACATGAAATGGAATTGAACCCTAGCCAGAGCTGTAATCAATCAGGGTTGCAAAGAGAAGGAATTTTTCAGGTAACTTACGGTAATTTTTGTCCATTTTTTATATATTTTCCAGGGCAAACCATCACTCACTGTAGCAATCTCATGCTTAAACAAAGCTAATATAACACAAAAAGTTGAAAAAACTAAAATAAACAAACAAAATATTTGCTGAACAGGCCTGGATCCTTCCTGGAGAGCTGAATTCTGTGACATATGGTACCATCACTGCCATTGCACAGCATCTTAATATAGATCAGGGGAAAGTTCTTATATGTTTTGGTAAATTGGGTAAACTGCAAAAATATGCTTGGTCTTGGCCGAGACCATTACCTTGGGTACAGAGATCCAGATCCAGACACCCATCTTGCTACAGCCACAGACTCTAAAATACATCGTTTATACACGCTAAGAAAATCATGTTCAGATATAGAAACAATAATATATTTTGTAAACATACAAATAAGCATTCTTTGTTGGAGGCAAATGGTGTTGCTTTTTGCTATTATCATTGTATGATGTTTTTCATACCCATCTGTATGTCAGGAAAAAAAGACACTGCTCGAGCCTATACCGCTATAGGCTCATTGTTGCAGACACCACCCCTTTTATGGGAACACGCACAGAGCTTGATTAACAAAGCCCATGTTCACTTAGCTAGTTCCTAACCACCTTCATTGTACCAGTTATACAACATTGAGTTGGTTCGGTTTTGTCAAGCGAGCTAACACAAAACAACCCTGCTTTGTTAAGACCTGGGGGCTACCCCCCTTTTTATGGGTGTTGTCTTAGCTAATCACATTCCTTAGCTAATCACATGAACAAGTGCATCGAATCGGCATTCATCATCTGATACACCTGGGATACACACAAAAACAAAAGTCTGTGCATGTTTCATGAATCCCACGTTTGTTTCTTAAGAACAAAAGTAAGAATTAAAAAAATTTCTTATAAAGTTTTGTGAATGAGGCCATTCATTTTTTGTGATCCTTGCAACAAAAACAGTGAATGAAACAAGTTGGCTGTACATCAGGCTAAACACCAAGATAAACCTATCCAAGATACGAGTTTGGCCCAAAATATGATGACTAAAACTGATAATTAAGATAGCGCCAAACACTATTAATATTTTCTAGCCATTATAATTAAATGGCAATCATGTGTAGCATGAACATGATGGTTAACAGACCTCAAATATCACACATCACATGCTCAACTCACAATATCTCACAAATTTAAATGAACTAACTACGTTATTTAATCATATCATATGGCATTTTCCATGTTGTGAATTAAATTAGTTTCAATATGTATATTTATCCTTTGATATGACACTTAACTACAAAGCCCAATTCCAAAAAGGTTGGGACAGTATGTAAAATGCACATAAAAGCAGAAAGCAGTGATTTGAAAATTCTCTTTTACATATATTTAATTGAAAAAGAAAATATATTTATTGTTTTACCTAATAAACTTTATTGATTTTTGTAAATGCAGTTGTGGTCAAAAGTTTATATACACTTAGGTTGAAGTAATTAAAACAAATTTTTAACCACTCCACAGATTTCATGTTAGCAAACTATAGTGTTGGCAAGTCAGTTAGGACATCTACTTTGTGCATGTCACAAGTCATTTTTCCAACAATTGTTTACAGACAGATTATTTAACTTTTAATTCACTATCTCACAATTCCAGTGGCTCGGAAGTTTACATACACTAAGTTGACTGTGCCTTTACATTTTTAATATTTGGTCGTATATCCTTTGGCTTTGCTTGCCATAACTTTCTGAAGTCTGTGATCCAACAACATCAAAATACTCTTGATATTTTATTTTCTGGTACTCGTACAAGCGATACTATAATGTCTCTGCATTTGATTGGATCTCTATGGGAATTGGGGGGTGCTTTCCGCAGACATATGTGGACATGCAGGACACCATATAGTTTACTTCCACCTGGTCTCTGGTAATAGCATGTAGACACAGGGCTCGTCTTTTGGGATTTCAGATTGGACATGGCAAATGTGGAAAATGCAAGTCGGTTTTTTTCATTGCATTGGCTTTGCAGTTCACAATGCAACAGCTTTTGGGAATTTTATAGGGTTTTTTTTCTCTATCTTTCTTGTTTTCTTCCTGCACCATATGGGAGTGAGTCTCTATTGGCTGAGAGGACTTGATGACATCAACTGGCAAGGCAAGGAAAGGCAGCTTTATTTATAGAGCGCATTTCATACACATGTGCAATTCAATGTGCTAACAAGATTAAAAGAGGAAATAATTCAAATTCATAAAATAAATAAAAAGATAAGGCAATAAAAGAATAAATAATCTAAAAATAACTAAATAAATAAAAACTAAATAAATAAAAAGATAAGACAATACAATTTGCAGCAGAAAACAGAAGTAACTGAATAAAAACAATAGATGAGACAATTAAAATTACACCTTTGTGGGGCTACTCTTAGTAAAGCAAGTCAGTGTTCATAAGCCCTACAAAACAAGAAGGTTTTGAGCCTGGATTTAAAAGTTGCGACATTTGGGGAGTATCTAAGTGTTTAGATCACTGGTCACTTTTTAATTCCGCCTGATAAAAACCTTGCCGGATCAATTACAGGCAATGGGGGGGAAAAAGGAAGGCATATCTCAATTTAGGCATAACACTTAGTACTGATATTTTGGTTATGTTTATTCCACCCCAGGATGACAACAATTAACCATTAAAAAGTTGAATCGTCGATTTGAGTTGGCAGTCCCTTTAAATATATTTTATTTGTACTGTTTTCAATTAAATATATGTAAAAGAGAATTTACAAATCACTGATTTTATGCTTTTATGTGCATTTTACATACTATCCCAACTTTTTTGCAATTGGGGTTTGTAAATTAATTGACATCATAATGATAATGGGAATTTATCATCATTTGTAGGATAAGAATGAATGGGTTGTGAGACCAGGTTGATACTCTTCAAAATGAAACCCAAAGTGTATTCTGCCAGTACCCCAATGGCTATGTGTAATTTTGTGAAGCAAATTAGTCATTAAGTGACTTTTTTATACACAAAAAATATGGCTTAAAACTGAACATATGGGCCAAACTGTACCTTCAAGTGTGTTATTTTTAAAAAGTCTTATTTGCAATATTACACCACCATTCAATCTGTACTAGCTTGTTCAGGTTTTTACATTAGTTGCTCACTTATTTCTGGGACAGGCTACCAGAGCATTTGGGAAGATAGTGGAAGCAACAATGAATCAATGCAATCATGTTTCTGTAATTTGCATTCCCCCACCAATGAAAATGTAACATGTATATAATCTCATAACACTTTGCTATCCCCATGTTAACCCTTCCTAAAACTACTCCTGCTGTAATGATAACCCCTAAAATTATATAAATCCCTACAACTGGTGGTACATTATTCACTTGACCACATTGTGCTCAATGAGAGATTCATTAAACTGCCTTCACCTGGTTCATCTGTTTCTTTCTCACCTCCCTGTCACTCTCTACGGGACTTATCCTTGTTTTACTCCTGGTAGAAAAAGAACAATTCACAGCTCTCTCTGCTTGTGTTGTGCTCCTGTATCCTGTCTTCACACCCCTAATGCTCACATTATATCCTCAGTGTTCCCATCCAGGCTCATTCATAGTGGTGTTTCTCTACCTTTTAATTAGCATTCTCTCTCTAGAAATGTGCTGACACATGCACAGCATCTATTTTAAAACAAGTAATCTAATGGACAAGTTGCTCCCGAGTTACTTTGAATCATCCAAATACGGTCACAACAGTGTTCTTTTTTTGGGTCAGATTGGAATTCGCCATCACACTCAGTGACCTCGCTGTGGTTTAATTGAGTCAAGGTTATATTTCCTGTCACTTGGTGAAGGAGATCATTTTCAAAAAACACAACCTTCTCCAAATGTCTTGTTGGTTTGGAACCTTATAGGGCTAAGTAGGAGTCTTTCTGCTTTTTAATTAGCCAACTTTCTCTCCCTTGCTCAAACAAAATTTTACAATTTTATGAAAATAAAATAAGAAGACATCTGGTGTTGAGTGCAAACTAATTTACATTTTTCAGTCTGCTTCATTTGTCTCCTAAGCTGCCATATGGTACACCAAACTATGGAAATATTCAGTCATGAAACACTGCAGATGTTGAGGGGTAAAAAACTAGAGAATATCACCATTAAATTATCAGTGCACAATTGAGGTGAATAATTACATGAATGTTATTTATTTTGACAAGAAAATGACAAGAAAATTATTAAATTTTTTTTATTTTCTTACGATTAATAAGAATGGCAATATGCCACGATATCACTGTAGAAACCAAGTATTCATCACACAAATTGCCAGAAAAGCTGTCTTGTCTGCATGTTCCTTGTGCCTGCCTTTTAATTCATCATAAACTGTTCAGTAGCCTGAAAAATAATGAGCCAGTATATTCAAGAATGCTAAAGGTAATATAATTTCTCTAAATGTCAGAGGAATGGACTGGCATTTCATAGCTTGGACTATTGGTCTATTGGGAGCCACACTGCACCAAGATAATGGTCATCTCTTGTAACTTGGAGAAATGTCCTCACAGCAATGGTCTGATTATTATTTGCTGCCAGCTAGTTGGAACATTAATGATTTCATTCATTGCAGTCTTCCATCCATTAGACTCCTTGAAGCTTTCCCTGAGCTGTATAGTACCAGTGAATGGCATTGTACTCAGATATGTCGAAGCAGCTTTTGTGTTGGGACCTTTTATGATTGTATCCTATGCCTGAAGGTCTTTCTCCAATACAGATTTCTCTGTACTTTCCTAGATAGGCTACTTCTCAGAAAAATGTATGTCCCTATTTATCTTGCAACATTTTCGGGTCAAATTTTTGGCTTGCACAGAGCAGCAAATACTCCCCTGGAGGTGAGGGGTTGAAGAAATTTTTAATTATTCAGGTTGGCATTCTGTGGCCTAAATGATGCAACATTTTTTAAATTATTTTGTATCTTAGCCTTGGGTGTATTTGTCTTTTCCGTAAATGTTAACAGTGGCTAAGTTAGCCAATATCAGCTAAAAACAGTTCAAACCTAGCCCACGAAGATCAGAACTGTATTAGGTACTTTCGGTCAGTGTTGTCAGTCTCTGTTGCTTGCTCAACACACCATGAAGTAAATTATGTAATGCAGCCATCTTAACCAGGAATACGAGACTTTCAATATAGTCATCGATTGCATACTTCGTACTTATCACCTGCCTCATGTGCATTCATACAGCATTAAATTAATCTCTCAATCAGTTAACATCACTGTGTATACGTATGCTTGTACTGCTTTGTTTCTGCTGTTTTCAGTGATACTTCATCTCTTTCATTTTTTTATCCCAATAAATACAGAATACAGTTTGAGAGTGAGAGAGAGAGAGAGAGAGAGAGAGAGAGAGAGAGAGAGAGAGAGAGAGAGAGAGAGTTTCCAAACTAATAAATCACTGGGAGTAAATTGTGTGTTTTTAAACAGTCAGATGACAGAAAATATCATCTTGACTCAATTGAAGACCCAGCTGAAGTTGAGTGATACAACTTATTTTAAAATGCACAGTGTGCATGTTTCAGATACTTGTCAAACACATCCAGCTCATGTTTTATATTCAGCTAATCAAGTAGAAAGGTATCCATTAGTTACACAGCCTCCAGATACAATAAGATTAAGTTTTTAATTATGAAATTATACAATTATACAAGTAAATGTATAATTACTTTTAAAGGGCAGGAAAAAAATCATCTTTAAAAAATCTTTGCAACATGGGACCTCAGCCTTGGAAAATCATTAGGGAATGTGACCCAGTTCTTTCTTATTGGATACTTCTGGGCAGAAAAAAACTAAATTCACATCACCGAAAAAAAGAACAGTATTACTTAAAGGCCCAGTGAATCCATGACAGCTTGTGGGGTTCTCTGTCAATATCTTGGCATAAATCCAGAACATAGAAGAAACTCAATTAATAATCATTTGTTTCAAGATTGGCATACACAATGGGAACATCTTGGTTTTAATTCATGTCAAAAGTCCACATGGAATTAGTCCATTCGTATGCCAATTCCTGACTCATGCACACTGCCAAATTTAACAACTGCAGTGTCCTCTTTACACATGAGATACAGTCACAGAAATCTGAGGTGAATACACTCCCAAAAGATTAAATGCTAGTTCCAATTAATGCAGTACTGTGTACTGCAAGCAACGTCCTGTGGATAACTATCAATTATGAAAAGGCTCATTTTGAAAAGCATTCAGATTCTCTATAGCCTATTCCCCTGACTTGAATTACATGTTTATTTTATTACTTGAGTAACATGTAAAGATAGAAAAAAGTGAGACACAGAACAAATACACAAAGTAATAATGTTATGTAGTTCTCTAAACAGAGGGGGGAAATCATATTCGGAATCAAACAGGCAAATCAAGATTTTTTTTTTAGATTTTTTTCAAAAAAATTAAGATTTCAAATTTTATTCTCTGGGGACTACAGGCCTTGAAGGGAAGAATAAAATCACTGTCTTCAGAGACTTTGTGACAATTTCTTTGCAATGCTGGCACAGGAATGCATGGCCTGTCAGCAGACCCTGGTCAGGACTAATGGACGCGCTCTTCTCACGAGGTCGGCACTGCGACGCGCTGAGACAGCTACAAAAATGAAAACAAATTAACTCGGTTTTCAACATTCTGGCAACTCTGATGGTCACTTTGTGTGGCGATGAAAAGGAAATGGCTGCCCACCAGCCACACAATAGTTTTAGATACCCACAGTTATCCACCCCAGGTGCTTATAAACAATATTTCTGGAATATTCACAGAAAGGTGGGGTGGGAGGTGGAAGCTCAGTGGTAACATTGCCATCTGACAGAATTTTTATGAATGCATTGGATATGGCTTCTACAGAGCTCTTGGGCTCAGTCCTTGGCATTGTTTATATTCACCTTTACATCCACACAGATCTACAAACTGTAGTCATGCCTTTAATTCATATTGATATAGCTACAGGTCCGTTAAGACCATATTAACTGCATGACGGAGTAGTCAAATGTCTGCATGGAAATTAGAACAGGAGCCTATTGGCAAAAAATTAAAAAAATAACAAGACAGATTGAGCTGGTATATTTTTATATATGACTACACAGTAAATGCATACTATTTGTCAGAAGATATGCTAGGATTAGGAAAAACAGAAAAAAATATGACCCTAAAATCCGTGATTTGTTGTACAAACCCCAATTCCAAAAAAGTTGGGACAGTATGTAAAATGCACATAAAACCAGAACGCAGTATATCTTTTATATAAATTTAATTGAAAACAGTACAAAGAAAAGTTATTAAATGTTTTACCTTATCGACTCTTGATTTTTGTAAATAAACGCTAATTCCGAATTTGATGCCTGCAACACGTTCCAAAAAGGTTGGGACAAGGGCAAAAAAAAAGGACTGGGAATTTTAAAAAAAACACCTGTTTGGAACATTCCACAGATAAACAGGTGATGCTACCATGACTGGGTATAAAAGGATATCAAAAGACTCTTGATATCTTATTTTAGGTACTTACAAGCGATACTATAACCTCTCTGCATTCGAATGGATCTCTGTGGGAATTGGGGGATTGGGCTAGGTTAAGCATGGGAATAGTATGGAACCCATGGTTGGCTAAATGGCTGTAAATCATCAAGGGTCTTTTGATATCCTTTTATACCCAGTCATGATAGCATCACTTTTTTACCTGTGGAATGTTCCAAACAGGTGTTTTTTTAACTTCCCAGTCCTATTTTTTCCCCGTCTCAACTTTTTTAGAACGTGTTGCAGGCATCAAATTCTGAATTAGCGTATATTTACAAAAATCAATAAAGTTGATAAGGTAAAACATTAAATATCCTTTCTTGGTAACACTTTACTTGAACCCTGTGACATATGGCAAACATAACACTGTCATACACATGAAATTGTGAATGACAAAGACTGTCATGATAATTGTTGTAACAGTTGGGCCTCAATTAGCACAGTTAGCTAAATTTGTCAAGCAGGATAAGCTGTCATGCCAATGTATGTCATAACATGTTATGGCTCCTACAGCTTCATGGATCATGACACTGTTATACAGTTTGTCATAAACTGTCAAGACTGTTTATGTATGGCTTATGACAGTGCTTATCCTTATGCTTAAGTGTCATGAATTCCCTATCATGACGGCTGCCATAACACTTCAGCTTCTGCAAGCACAGGTAGATAAATTTGGCAAGTGACATAAGCCATCATGTCAACGTGTGACATAACAGCTGTCATAACATTTATCGATAAAAGTGATGACAGTGTTATGTCATTTTACATAAACTGAAATCAGCTGTTATGTCATGTTATGACAGCTGCAATGTCATGTGTATTACAGTGTTATGTCAGCCCTATGTTGCAGGGTTCAAGTAAAGTGTTACCCATTTCTTTGTACCGTTTTCAATTAAATATATGTAAAAGAGAATTTACAAATCACTGCTTTCTGCTTTTATGCGCATTTTACATACTGTCCCAACTTTTTTGGAATTGGGGTTTGTACTATGAATATGGAGGAGAGTAAACAGTGTAAACAGGCCTGTACCTGTCTGCACGGTTCCATGAGGTAAGTAAATACATTGGAGTTGGGTTTGGATGCGGTGTTGTTTGAGCTGGCTGAGTGGGAGAAGGGGCTCTGGTCATGACACTGTGAAAACAGACTAGCAGCAGCTGTCAGCCATGAGCTCATAGCAGAGCACGCTCTGTGACCCTGAGACAAAGGCCCTGGTGCCTAGTCAACCCCGATCAAGCAGACCTGCCAAAGGAATATTAGCCTCCGATGGGCCACGCTTGACAGTACACGCAACTGCGCTCAGGGATGAAGCAGGCATAACTGCAGAGCAAGAAGCTTTGAACAAAATGCCTCACAGATAGTAATGAGTACATGGGAGACTTTGATTCCATGGTTATGTCCAGAGGTATATTGAAGAGTATCTGAGCCAGAATATCTGAGATACTCCATGTGATGATGTGTACAGTATGTATCAGCCTACCCTTTTCATGCATGATAGGTATTGTTTGTTTCTTGTGTCGAGGCTTCTACTGTTAAAATGATATCCAAGTGGAGCTACTGTCTAACTCAGAAAAGTATAATTGAATGAATTGCTTAACTCACAGAAAATTATAATTTAATTTTACATTACTAAAATGGCACACACCATCCAAAACCTTTTAATGAACTGATATTGTTGATATGTTTCTTCAGAATATATGATTTGTGAAGTAAATATTCCCGACCGGTGAACTTTTATCATCCAGCTTTTGGCTGTCAAATTTTTTGAATCAAAAAAGCATAAGTCTGAAATGTGAAAACCCCTGCGAGAACATCCACAAATGATGTCTTTTTAACCGGCATTCTTATCCATCAAAGAATCATGAGTGTACAGTTCTTTTGCCTGCCAAGAGTTTGTTGCACTTGCACACAGCTCTAAATGGACTGGCCAGTTGGAAAATGCCATTGCCCTGTCCTCGAGACAGCCGCAGACACAGCCGACATGGTTCCTGCATTCTTTAATGGCATTTTGCCCCAAGATAAAACAGTTGCGTTATGGGGGTGGGGAGGCAGGGAGAATAATAATGACAAGAGGAAAAACTCTTCAGTAATATAAATGGTGCCCGTGCTGTTGTCAGCACAGCCAAAGAAAGGCCCTCCATTATCCTGCCAGGATGCTTGAGACCACGGTTTTCAAAGAGTAGTCATAGAACTCTTTGTGATCCCAGTTCACTCTCCGAAGAACAAGATTTATAAAGCACGAGGAAGAAAATCTGTATCTAAAAGGCTACAATATAAATAGTTTAAGTAGTGCATTCAGTCTATTGGAAACATCTGCTTGATGCAGAAAGAACAGTGTTGTCATGCCTGGCCTATGATGGAACGCTGGCTGCCTCTGAACATATTACTATTGATTTAGGAGTTTTTATTTAACAATAATTGCATTGTTCAATTACAACATGAAATGGCAATCTACCTGCCCTTCAAAGTCAATATTATCAATAAATAATGTTTGACCCAGGAAAGGGCAACAATCTTCTATTAGACTTTGGCATTGCATATACAGCAAAGAGGGATTCAGATGGCTGCAGCCCTAAACAATTTTGTGAGGTTTAATTATATTTATTAACAGTAAACTGTGCCATACAGAAAACAATTGCCATCTGTCTGCAGTTTGTTTATCATTTAAAGTATGAACCATTGATCCGAGGTTCAATATGTGGCTTATGGGAGAAGCGCAGAAGAAATCCAGGCAGGCTGTACTCCAAAGGTTATTAATCTTCACTACAAACAGATGCACGTAATTGGTGTACTGAGAATGTATAGGAGAAAGGGAAGAAAGCCATTTGGGTAAACAGTGAACAAATCTACAATGTAATCGATGTGCATTTCCAAGGCTGGCGTGTTGTCGTTCCTGGCAGAGTCAATGAGCAAGAAGCAGTAGTAACTCAAACACAAAGATGACTGAAGCATAACCCCAACTGACTTAATTGCTGTAAGATGCCTTAAAAGGTCACGCTGGCCATCCAATGCCTTTTTATAGCAAGCTTGATCAATTGAATATGCACTTAACGTGTTCTTCTCTTCCCACATCACAATAAATAAACACCAAACAGTAACAGGAAATGCCATTTTGTGAACATGTAGATCAAGTCAGGCAATGTAATTGTATCGGCAAGACTGTCACAGTTGCTAATCTTTTGGTGATCACAATATATTGCCGATTCAATTGTATTAGTGCACATAAAAGTAAATACCAATCAGATTAATTTGTCTGCAAAATAATATGGAAATGTTCACTACAGACTTCTACTAAGGGATCAAGACATGTGATGAAAAAGTGAAATGGTTGATTAAACCAGAAAGAATATTTTAGGCAGCTATATTTTACCACAAATTTTATTTAAAAAATTGGATTGCAAGTCACTATAATTTGTGTTGTAGTTTAAAAAATCTTTTGCCTCCAGAATCAGTCATTGCAGATCAGTCAGAAAGCGATGCTACCATCAACGATTGCTTGAATTTTGCAAATGCCCCCCTGAAGATGCAAAGGGTTAATATAGAGAGTGGATGCGGTGAGTCACTGAATGACTTTTGCTCCTATATTGCGCCTCTTATCCCACTCAGTGCTCTCTCAGTGTCAACTTTGCAATGCCATACTGCTATTATTGCTCACCATCTGCTTTATTTATACATCATTCTGCCCACACAGCATCGGGAGTATTACAAGTGACTCGCAGCTAAGTGGGCACCATCTCAGAAAAACTTAACTCATGTTACTATTTTACTTTTTAAAAATGCCCACAGGGTGCAAACTTCTCAGGGTGGTACAACGAATGCCTGCAAAGATTCAACAGCCTCTAAAATATTGCTTGTATACTGCTTCGTCCGACCTGTTTAATTCAACTTGTTTTTAACAACAGATAATTTATTTAAACTGAACATTACATGATTATAAATGTGTTAAATTTGATTGTAACAGGAAAGGCAAAAAGAGAATTTGCAGCAAATGTGTTGTTGTTCCTGTCAGCTCACAAATAATGCTAAAATACTACAAATCTGGAAAAAGATGCCAAAAATTCCAGCACATTAAAAATGTAAAACTTACAAACACATATTCTCATACTGACTCTGTTGGAGTATTATGCAGCATAAGAGCGCTATTGAATTTTTAAATACATCCACTTAAATCAGACCCTGCACTTGACTGTGTTCTAATTAGAGCACACAGTCAAAAAAATGCTGGAGATTTACCAGAATGAAAGTTACTTTAAGCGGAATTAATTCCATGAACTTGTAATGGCATCACAAGGATACTATTTTCACAACAAATAATCCGCTGGGAAGAAATAATTGCAGTAGAAACTCAGAAATATGAACTTCAGGGTTACAGATTGACCAGAACTGAACAGTATTTGAATAGAGAATTAGTCTTTTTTTACTTTATCCACAATATATTCGAACACACCTCTGTGTTGACCATTATGATACCAACTTCTGGCAAAAGTGCAACTAAACTGTTTTTATTTGGCCAGCTCATAAAATCGTGTTGTTAATACTTACTAAATATTGTGCTTTGCTTTACCAAAAGCTGGTCCAGAAAAACTACATAGTTTGCGAACTGACTTTATATTGAACAATCCAGGAAATTGATGGTAAAACATAATGAAATGGTTTAAAAGTAAGTTTTAGTTAATATCTATGTGTCTAAATGAATGGGGAATTTACTTCCGAAACCAGTGTGACGTAGTCACTTGAGTACTCTATTGAGAATCACAGCCTGAAATTATGTGGAAACAGAACTGAATTTAATTGACAAATTGTTAAGCTAATATTAGCATATCCCAGCCCCTACGGTTGAAAAAAGCCACCAGCGATTTGCTATCGCTTTAGTAACACATAGTGAAATGTAATACATATCTGCATTTTCTTTTACATAACGATGCGCATTCATCATGCCATAATTAAAAACATAACGCATATTGCATTGTATTTCATTGCATGTTCTCTAAAAACACTCATACTGAAATACAATACAGGGTATATTAGGCTACTTTTCAGTGCACGGTTTTTGTGTCAAAATTGAAAAATAAAGATGCGCACTGCATTTAGCTCTGTCAGCATTGGGTGCCACACAAAACGGCAATCCTTGTGAAAAAGCATAGCAACGGGTTACAACAAATAAACTGACTTGCGAACTGCTTGCAAACTGGTTATCTCTATTATTCATTCAGCCCAGCTTGGTATGCTCACCTTACTAGCTACCTAACTAATTTAACTAGCTGTCCACCAGAGTTTTTTTTTTTTTTTTTTTTTTTTTTTTTTTTTTTCCATAATTAATTATTAATCAATCACATTTTCTTTCTTTCTCTCTCTTTCTCTCTCTTTCTTTCTCCGATTGGGAAAAAAAGTGGGAAAAGAAAGGAGCAGCAATCTCTAAAAAATGATGCAAAAACAAAAAACAACAAAAAACAAAAAAACAAAAAATACACAACATTAAACATTATTACCACACATTATAAAACATTAAAACTGTTAATTAATGACATTGACATTAATGTTAATGTTTTTTTAATTTTGATTTATAATGGTTATGACAATAATGGTGTTTAATGTGGTGGCTGGTGTACCTAGTTTAGGCCTTCTATATAGGTTAATTAATATAAAACATTTTGTAAATTACTAGCAGTTAATGTAGCAGTTTACTATACTATGTATAAAATTAAATTAAAGATGAGATGAATTAAGATATTATAACATTTATACCGATATGACATTTTAATATAAGGACTAGCTAGTAAAAGATTAAAAAGCAAGCGTAATTAAAATAAATATAACTAAATATGTATCTTGTCTTTAAACTGTGGTATCTAACTGTGAGGTCTGTATGTTGTGTGTGTTGTGTGAGTCATTGTGTGAGGTGTAGTGTTGTGAGGGTTTACCTTGCTGGTTTAGTATGTAGAATCAACACATAAATATTAAAATTAATATTTTAATAGTCAAAAATAATAAATAAACTTGAATCAGACAAATACTTAGATATTCATTTAACTTTGGTTTATAGAATTTTTTAATATTTTGATTTTGTTATAATTTTTTTTTTTTGATGAATTTATGGATTTTGATTGAGAGAAAAGCAAGTGCAAAGGACCTTGAGAAACTGATGGAGAGAGCTTGACAGATCCTGCAGTTTGGTCATCGTTATCCTCACCTTCGGGATCCGACTCGGGTTAATAAATATAGGGCTGAATAGCTCGGGGCTACAGCAGCCATTGCTCTCAGCTGTTGATGTTGTTTTCCAGCTAAGCAGGCCACCTGGGAACCCGGCTCTCCCCTAGCCAATCAGGGCACTCGGTTAATGATTATTTATGAATAGACCACAGAAATGGGCGTGTCTTCTGGTACCAGGACGTGTAACTGTGCCTGTCCCTTGTCATAGGCATTTACAAAGTTCTTAACTTGTCCATAATACATCTATGAGACCACCATAATGCAAAACGTTCTAATAGTCATGTTAGTCATTTGATAGTTGTGTTTGATTTTTTGTGAATTAAACATCTTTACTGGCCATAGTATGGAAATGGACTACATTTCCATACAGCATTGAGTTCAACGGCTTCCCCAGGTTATACATCATCATCTCCAGGGCCCCAGCACACGGATCTAGGATCAGTTTTCCTTCCTGCATTTCAGCCTAACCCGAGTCCTAATCTAAACCTAATATAAGTTAGTATATATATAATATATGTTATAGCTGTACCACTGTACCATAACGTTAACTAACTAGCTAGCTAAGTTAGCTAACTGGATTGATGAACGACTGAACGATATGAAATAACAAATATAAGAAACGGGAAAACAATGAACAATAAAAATAGCTATATACAATCGGATATTAACATTATACAGATGTAGCCTGGCCTACAGTAGATAAATGCAAAGGTACAGACTGTCTGAATACAAACAATTCAAGTTCTAATTAATTCATGTTCACTTTAACCATATAAGGAGAGGCGAAGTGAGAAGTTTGAATGAGAGGGTTCGATTAAGTGCCCAGGCATCGACCGGGTCAACCGTATTAGCACTGATTGCGTATGATTTAAACGAACCGGTGTACTGTCGATGCACCGGGCAGCGTAATGTTATGATGACTATGACCTCGCAGCAATTACGACTGGGTGGGCTTGTTGACCCATGTTTGCGCCGGTTCCTGTTCGATTTAAATAAACAAGAAAGCCCCTTCATCGCCCGTCTTCGCCGGGGAGCGTTACCAATGTGGGCCGGGCGACAGGCGCAATGGCGTACCGGTTCACTAAATCAAACCCACTCACAGCTTGACAGGGTAGCAACAGTGACGTAAATTCTACTCTACTGAAGGGACGTGTAGTTGTACTACACACTTGTACCTTTGTCAAAATAAGGATATTATGGAGGTTGTTTTTGCTCAATTGTTAGCTATTACTTCATATAAGGATACTTGGTAGGATAGAAGTTTCAGTGATCTCTTGTTTTTTATAAAGATTGTATTAAAGAAATTGTCTATGGGAAAACTACACAGGGAGAGATACTTCCTGGTACCAACTTCCGTTGTCTCAGACACTTTTGTGCTCTATAATGGGCGGTCACCACTCAAAACAGGTTGTTTGTGGGAAAGGCAGAGAGAGGCAGTCTGAATAATTTAATAAAACATGTAAAATGTATGTGTTCTATAGACACTCAGAAACGACACAAAATGCCTACAAGTGCTAAAATATGGGACCTTTAACATTAAAATGATGGATAAAAATGTAGTGATCAATTCAGCACAACTGCAATTAACCAACTAATGCATTAGTTAGATATGTGTTTGACAGGTGGTTAATAAGATTTATATGTGGTCATCAACATCTGGGCACGTGAAAATATTGCGGTAGGTCCTGTTAAAAAGTGAGTTAGGGTCCCCAAGAGAGTCATTCATTTGCTGAAGGGAAGATAAAAGTAGCAGCCACTTGCAAAGAACAGTTACAACTGCTACAACTGCCTCGTTGCCAATGCCAACGTTCAGGCTTTGTACAGTACATGACGTCATTATCTATTTGCAGATTGTGGCCAACTTACATTTCTTGGAACATAATTGATCTGGCAGCTCCATAGAGCTACCGTGTCAGTGGCTTGGATTACATGGGTCACCATCCACTCCTCCCAGTTTTTCAAAAATGATTACAATTGCTCAGTATGTTTAACTAGTTGTCCGTTTTCAATTGTTATTTGGGAGAAACATCCTAAAAGGTTAATTTGATCTGATGTTGAATACTGCAAAATATAATTAAAGAATAATATGCAGATGAGGTAATATATTGGTGTGTTTTGCGATGACGTACAATCAACACTCTCAGTAGAGGAAAGAAGAATTAAGTAGTCAGTGCCTAAATCTAAGAAGTCAGTTATCAATGATGATAACAAGGATGGCAGGGTGACATACTGGATTAGGGTGGCATAGTGGAGTCCTAAATTTCAGTAATTACAGCTATAATCCAATGTCAGCAGTCTCGGTTCTCATATCAACTTCAACTTTGAACTTTATTTGTTTCCAGGGGGGCGATTGGTTGCACAGCACAGTGAACAGTGAAAAAAAACATAAATACAATCCACACATTTCACATATAGAAAAGGGGCAATGATCTAGCATGCCAAGATACAGTGAAATTGCAATAATATACAAAACTGTCAGCTCAATATCTGGCATCAGTATACAAGCATGGAGATATAATCAGCATCAACATCATAATCATCATCATCTTCTTCTTCACCGCATTGACTGACTGCCAGGCTAAAAGGACAATCAGCAAGCAACTAAGCCTACCTCCACCCTTTTGCTGAATTCAGGAGGGAAATGGCTGTGGGAGTAAAGGAGTGCTTGTACCTGTTAGCCCAGATGGTAGGGAATCTAAAGCGGGTGCCAGAGGGAAGGGTCTGGAACTCCTGATTAAGGGGTGGTCAGAGTCCGACATGATAGATTTTGCCTTCCTCACTACCTGTTTATTGTAGAGGTCAGACAGGCTACTCTGCTGTGCACCCGTAATCTTGGTGTTCTCTTTGACTATTCTAGACTAAATATATCTGTGGCATCTGCAGACTTCAGGACGTGTCATATCTCATATTGGCTATGACAATCATTCAGTAACGAGGAGAAGACACAGCCCTGGGGTGAGCCTGTAGATGAGGAAAGCTCCTCTGACAAGAACTCGTTCACCCTCTGGGGTTTGGTTGGTGAGGAAATCAAAGATCTGACTCTCTACACTAGAGTCAATACCAAACTGGTCGGAGAGTTTGTTCACCGGCAGGTGGGGTTGAATGCTGTTGAAAACTGATGAGAAATCAGAAAACAACAGTTTTGCGTGGCTCTTACTGCTCTCTAGATGATTGACCCAGATTGGGTACTCTATAGTATGTGAAGAAATGGGAGCAGTGTAAATCACTCCAGATAAGGGGCATCGACTAAGAAAATAAATTAAATTGATGCTGACATAGTCACCTATCCAACAATGGCAGTACAATATGAAACTTGAGTCCTCCTTGAAGAGTTATGACCAAATGTACTTTATGTCTTACAAACATAGTAAATAGGAATAAAATTACAATGACAAATGGAAATAGCAACATTATAGCTCACTTCATCCCTCTCACCACATTTCCTCACAAATTCAGTTAATTATAGAGATGTATGTTCTTCCCCAATTCCCAAAAAGTTGGGACAGTATGGAAAATGCACATAAAAGCAGAAAGCAGTGATTTGTAAATTCTCTATTCCATATATTCAATTGAAAACAGTACAAAGATATTTATTGTTTCACCCTATCAACTTTATTGATTTTTGTAAATATAAACTAATACTGAATTAGTGCAACACATTCCAAAAAAGTTGGGACGGGCAAAAAAATACTGCAGTTCAAAAAACATCGCCCCACCCCCCAATTTCCATAGAGATCCATTCAAATGCAGAAAGGTTATAGTATCACTTGTAAGAGTACCTGGAAATAAGATATCAAAAGTTTTTTGATATCCTTTTATACCCAGTCATGATACCATCACCTGTTTACCTGTGGAATTTTCCAAACAGGCGTTTTTTGAACATCCAAATTTTGTTTTGTTTGCCCCTGTCCCAACTTGTATAGAACATGTTGCAGGCATCAAATTATAAAAAATCTATAAAGTTGATAAGGTAAAACATTAAATATCTTTTTTTTGTACCGTTTTCAATTAAATGTATGTAAAAGATAATTTACAAATCACTGCTTTCTGCTTTTATGTGCATTTTACATACAGTCCCAACTTTTTTGGAATTGGTGTTTGTACAATTTTTCCGTTAAAGTGGCCACATCAGCCTTAATGAGCAGAGACATGTTTGATTCACGTTTAATATATTCTCAATTCAGTTCTCATAGTTCCATTTTTTCCTTAGTGTTCATTTACTCTGAGCATACACTGTAGCAAATCTTGCCCTGCAAACAAATTCCCCCCAATCATTCTCTGCAATGTGATTCCACATTCCAGTTCGATGACAGGCTTCATAGTCTCAACTCCCAAGCCACAATAGCAGCATCAGACTGAGTTAACTGGACTGGCCTTCAAGCTCTGCAAAATCAGAGAAGCACTTATTGCCTGGACATTGACTTCCTCTGCAGAGTATGGTTTTGATCCATTTGAGTTTATAGCAAGTAGTGAATATCATGTTATGGTACAATGTATCAACCTACCTAACTTGATTGTAAGCTAACTAGTGACAGGATAGCAGCAGACTTTAAAAACAGGTGCGTGAGAAACACCAAAACAGGCACAGAATAAAAACGGAGACATAATTGTACTCAGCAAAATAAGTGGCGCTTGGGATTGTTGACGGTTTATGGAAAGCAGCACTTTGTTCAGTGGCTTTACTTTAGAAATGTTTTTTTTTTGGGTCTGACTAACTTTTTACCCCACCTGTGTGAAACGTCCCTATTTAAGACCGGTAGGTATGTTCAGTCTTAGAGAGGAGTGCAATAACAATAACTTTCCGTTAGCCTCTAGAGAGCGCTGACCTAACTGTGAAGCCCTCCCCGGCTTCCCAGCTCTACTCCCTCGTTTGTCAAAGCTGACCCTGAAAATTGCGGTTGTTTTCTCATTTATCTTCCATACCTTTAGACCTATTTTTATAAAGTGTCCATAGATTAAAAAAAGATCCCCATAAAGGAAGTAGAACAAGAACTAGTTTACACTTAAGATGGGTGACTATGAGAAAGGGGACAGACACCACAGAAGACTGGCTGCTGCAGCCACAGCTTTCAAGTACAAATTATAGCTGAATTTGAAAGTGATCTTCTTTGTTTATTATTGGCATAGCTCCATTTACTAGACAATTACACAATTATGAGTAATACCTTGCATAATGTTCCTGAATACTATGTAAATACACACATTTTAATTTGACTCAGGTATGTAACTCAAAATGCACTCTGAGTGGAGTGTGTAGTACATTTAGCATAACAAATCAACAAACTCAAATATAATGTGGCCACTTGAAAATTTATTGTTTTCTAACACCCATAAAGTGATTCCACACAATAATATTTTGACTTCATTAAAAATGTAATTAAGTGACTGAATAACGATTGAAACCAATCACGTCACAGCCTAATTGAACACCAATCAAGAGAAAACCTCTAATACGAGAAAAGAAGAAATGCCAATGACTTTGACAGTACACAAGTACTTCTGGGATTAGCCAGGGTTTATGGCACTGTTATTCTTCCTTTAAAAACTTAAATAATGCTGTAAACAGACTAAAGGAAGCAACAAATGAGATGTGTAACACCTCATCTCGATAATATGTTTTTTTCTTCACAAAGACCACACTAAAATGGCAATGCCTGGTACATCTTGTTAAGCGAAATCTAAAGTACATATTGAAGGTCTCTGCTATAATATTCAAGGGGTAAAGACTGTCTTCTAACATCAACAGCTTCTAACATGCAGGTCATACCAGCAACTGTCAATCAACTTCTAAAACAGGCTGATTTCCTCTCTGCCTAGACCTGCTGCTTCTGTCACTAGAGCTCTTCGCTGCCGCAGTGACATGGATCACCCCTGACAACACCTCCACTCCGGCTGCTCCTGCTTCTGCGTATGGCCTGAGTCATGAAACTACTTCTGTACTCCATCCGTGGACTTGTGTTACTCCTTCTGGGAAACAAGTATTGTGAAATTAGGCTGCATGCTTTAAACTGAGAGCCCCTCATACTCAGGTCATTCCTTTTGTTTCGTTTGATACAGGGCTGAGAAGGATGCCTCACATCTGTATTTTGAGAGGAACATTGAGATGTTCCTCACATCTGTATGTTGAGAGGAACATTTAGCACTGTAAGTTCTATTAAGCAGTTTCATGTTTTTAAGTTGAGAGGCAATTTTCCCGCCTAGTCAGTCCAACGAGAAATGTTTTATTCACCAGCTGAATTGTTTGTGTCTTGAGATCTTTGATATTTGGTGCTGTGGTTTTCCATCAATTCAGCAGGCATGTCACTCAAAGGCTGACACAGGGGGGAGTGAACAACGCTTGTATTTGTCACTTTTTGTAAGTTTGGAAAACCACATACTTGATTGGTTAATAGTACTTAATGGGAAGTGTTGTTTTGTAGTGTAATGCAACTACAGTTTGTATGACTCATGAATGATATATGAGTCATACTGGCTGCTGCAAGTTAGTAGGGGTCGCGTATGTTTGTATGCATGTATGTACTGTATATACGTATATGTATATATATATATATATATATATATATATATATATACATACATACATACATACATATATACAGTATATATATATATATATATATATATATATATATATATACACACAGTATATATATAACTGGTTTTTAAGAGACGTCAATGAATGGTGTCAAAATAGACCCCAAACTTAATAGGAGGGTTAAATAAATATAAGTAAAAAATTTGGTGAAACTTGAAACTTTGAAAAGCCTCAATTTCGAGTCAAAGAGCCTCATGCAGCTTGTGAGCCTCGGTCTGAGGACCACCACCCTATAGTTTTAAAAGTATAAATAGCAGAGCTTAACAAAGTGCAGGCAAGATAATAGGGATAAGGGAAGTTTATGGCAGTAAAATCCAAACAAGTATTGCTTTGATCACAGGATCTACTTTCTAAAATTACTTTACTACGCAAAGACAGAGAGAAGACGAAGAGGAAGAATGAACAGCGGCAGCAAAAATATCATAGCAAGCCAATCAGATTCAGAGGCTTTCTTGTCAATAAACAAGTATTCAGCGTGTTTTTATTGTAGTTTTAAATCTCACTTACGACAGGGCTGGGCTTTGGACTAGAACAGGTTAAAATCAGTGGCGGGCCGTGCATTTCACACCTAGGCCTTCAGTGATGTCCTACAGTCCTACCGGAATTATTCCACCTCTTAATACCATCATTATGACGCCATGGCTCTAGAAACTATACATTTAGACAGAAACGCAGTATAACCGGGCGTTGCATCACCTTAACATAGTCAAGTACAACAGTTATATTAATATTTCCGAAGCATTTATAATCAATAAATCCGCATTTACAATTAAGAGTGTTAAACTACCAGCTTTAAGATCGCTTGGATACTGTCAAAACTTTAAAATAAAAGGCGCTTTTAAGGGATTAGTCTACAAAGTTTTATTAAGTCCACCAAAAGTATGTTAGCTTTAACAAGTTTGTTCGCTAAACAGCGCATTGTCGCACCCAAAGCAGTTTCATTTAAGAAACGTGACGATAAAGACACATAAACTATTCACTGAAAATAAAAGAAAACAAACAAATAATTTGCATTTGTTCAAGAGGATATATTTGCGACAGTGATGAAAGTGTATTCCTAGCCTTGAATGTCCACTTTGACTCGCTAGCGTCGGCTCGCTAGCGTCGGGGTTGGCCGTTCTCTTCTGACGATGTCTAGCTTTTCTTGAAAAGTTCGTCTTGAAAATGGCGTTGTAATTATATCTGCGACCAAATCGATCTCTTCTCCTCCTTCAGCCATTGTGGGTTGAAAAAAAACAGCTTGTAGAAATCTCGTTCAAGTTCAGTTTGTTATCTCTGCATAGCTCTGCCTCGCAATAGTGCGTATCCAATCAAACGACGTGCACGTGCTGACGTTATCGTACGCCTGCTAGCTGGCCCCGGTGTCGCCTACTCGAAATCTGATTGGTTAACACCACAGGGTTGTTTCGGTTCACTTTAAGCTACAGGCGCCCGCACTGTCGATTCTGAAGGCCTAAGGGCAGATTTCTTGGACCCTGGCAACGCATTATGGCTGAAATATGATTGGATAAAAGCTCTAACATAAAGGCCAGCCCTCCAAATCTCGATCTGAGGCTGGAAGCAGCGCAACCAAGAGGAAAGCTATGAAATGAAGAGAATAGACTATGGGGAATAATTTAATACATATTTGTGGAAAAAATATATCAAAATGAAATTTATATTCTGATGATGTTTAGGCCAGCAGAGAAGGCCTTGCTGGCCCTGACGGCCCGCCACTGGTTAAAATGCATTGTTACTGTATTGTCTACTGACAAAAAGTTTTTGAATATTTTTCATTAGACCACGTTTCTGGTGGTCTGATGTTAGCTAGCTGTCTAGCCAAAATTATATTTCACCATTTCCCATGTTCCAATCACAAAGAATTGTGGATCTAGTGTTTAGATTTTAATCTCAAAGTTGATACATTTAGCAGTTGAAATTGACAAAATTTTCTTCTGGGTAAGCATGCCCCCAGACCCCCCCTAGACAGTTCAGGGTCCACCCACCACAGTTTCAGAAAATCCTGTGGGAAACACTGATATACTGTGTGTATATATATGTATATATATACACACACACACATACATTTGTATGTTTTGGGCATCTATGTCTTTATTGAGACATAATTGAGACTGGCATCCCAGTGAGACAGTGAATATAATTACTGTGACAGTCAAATATAGTAATCTGTCATATTTTAATACAGGCACGTTTTTGGTCCGCTTCTTATGGGTCTTCATTGGGTTTGTCAACGTGTGTGCTGCTTCCTAACAAAATAACAAACTTAGCTTCCAACTTTGGCTAGTGGGCTGCTTAGAGGTGAACTTTTTTTTTAATGGTACTTGAAGGCTGATGGCTGTACTCTAATGGAATTTTTTCACCACAGAGATGAAAGTAGTTATACAAGTGCCGAACAGAATAATTTAAATAAAGCTTTGTGAGAGGATTTAATCACCCCCTTGTTCTGATACGTTTTTTGCCTTTTTGTAACAAATCATTTTGTGGTGGGCCAATATTGAATGTTGCTATTTAGCAGCCAATTTTGGTTATTCTCTGATGGTATTATTTCACACAAAAAAAACATTTTGATAGATTTTATCCATTGAGATAAGTGATAGTTATCATGTGACCTGCTGTTCAGTTTAATCATTTCAACTCACATGCAAAGCTTTTTTGTTGAGCACTACAGCATCTTTGAAATTGGATGTTGTCTAGAGTACCACCCAGAGACATGGCTTGAATTTCTTTTCTAATTAGCTACATCCTGCTTTTGTGAACAATTAACTTTTTTCATGATCCACCAGGTCTTCATACATAATAGAAATGAGGGAATAATAGCATGCAGAGCAAAATGAGGTATATATTTAATTCATGTCAGCCTCTTCCACTCTCTGTGTTTTAGCATACTCCAGTGCTTTCAATGCAAAACTACAGGAAAATTTAATTTCAATAACTACAACATTGTTTCTTTTTCTTTCTTTTTTTTTTACTGAGTGGGAAAATAAATATTCCCCCTTTTCCCAAAGTAGTAATATAAATTCTGTGGATTGTTACAAATAATACTCCTCATCAGCAGAATTTCTTGCAGTGCACCATCATTTCAATCATTCAAGTAAAAAGTGAGGTCGCTCCTCCACTCACATGAAACTGCACTGTGACAGATTCAACAACAAAAACTGAAATAAGACTTCTGGAGAGACAGCTGAGCGATGAGGTTCCACGATTAAAGCACATATCAATTTAGCTGGTTCTGTCATATTTCTGATATCAGACATTGAGCAAAAGATAGTAAGGACAGTTGTGAATATTCAATTCAAATGGCATGCTGCAGCACATATACACCATGCAAGCATTACTTTACTCTTGCACTATAACAATGGCAACTAAGATATGAGGTATGAGGTAACGTTATTATACCTTTTTTTAAGTGTTCTCAAAAAGTCTGAAAACCCACCTATTCAGACCACACCACAATGCTTTTTTAATAAAAACAAAACAAAAAAGTAAGTAAGCCTTAGCTCCCTTTAAGTCGCAGGTCTTGGGGCAAGCGCCTTTATGGTGGCACTTAAACGATGGTAATTTTTCCATTAATCTCTAGCTCTAGCAGTGCTTGTTTACTATGTGAAATGCACCTTTGTAAGTGTCTTTGGCTGAAAGTGATCTGCCAAATGACTAAATTGTTCCCTTTAAATAAATGTACTGTCAAAGACACTGAACTGGATAGCAAAACATGTGTGCTTGGTGTTACTGGTTATCAGAACAGTTGGTTCATCTAACTACAGTTTATATACGTACATATTTGTCTGGGCATCTTTAAAGGAATATCATGTTTCACTCAGAGGAGATATGTTAAAGATCACGATAAGGTACCAGGATGTGATAATATTTTATGCTTGTATTCTACGACTGAACATAATTTACCTGTGCCAAAGAGCTATTAAAAACACTGGATGGTTTCCGACATATAAATGAAACCAGCCGCCGAATCACTGCCTTTCATTTTTAGTTCCTTGCATCACATTACTCTCATTATTGCTTTGGAAACTAATCAAGGTCGTTAAAAAGTCCATTTAAACCCTAACAATGTAAGAGATAAAAGCAAATAACATCATGTTAAATCAAGCAGTACTGTCTGCCTTATTTGTCCTGAGGGGATGCAGAAAGATCTGTTGTGCTGTTCCAATTTGAATCATCTATTTGTTCATATTTCAAAGTCCCTATGTAGTCATTTTTATTTTGTTTTGGAACATTGAGAGTATGAACTGCAAGAAATCATCTGTATATTCTCTGCTGCTTCACGCATAAGACAAACACAATACAGAAATACATCAGCATTATGACCTGACACTGACAGGTGGATGGGAGTTATCACACTTGTGGCATTATTCTATTATTAGCCTTACTGGTGGTGTAGGCACACACTACAAATGTATTCTTCACTTCTTTATGAAGACACTTCTATAATGAGCTCAAATCTCCTTAAAAGATCAAAAGCTTTTATTGTGTTACACTACAACTAGCAGGCCTGTTTTTTTGCCCAATTTTCTTTTGTATTTCCACTGTAATGCATCTTTGTGACAGTGTCTCTGTAAAAAGCAATATACAAATAAAATAGAATTCCATATTGACAATGTTGCTCAACATTGTGTTTGTCATCCTATTTGTGAATGACTGCATTGATTTTATGCAGTACAAAAAATAAGCAGATATATAATGGGAAAATGCTTCCCCTTCCAGTGGCATGTGGTGGGCAACAGTTTTTGATGTCCACAGTTGGAGCTAAATGAGGCCGTGCACAAAATGGAGGTGTAAGGGAGTATAGCAAGGACACGTGTCAGTGTGAACCAGGAAAACAAATCCATTAATTAGGCTGGACCTCCCATTTAAACTAGACTTAAGCCCATGCAATGTGAGCATATCTGTGTGTTTCACAATGAACAAAGAGAATTAAAATCAGAAATGTATTCAGAATTCATATTAATTTATGCACTCCGTAAAACTGACTCATTAAATTCACATGAAAGCAACTGCAGTCTCCACTTATGTAAGAACAGCTTCTTTCAAAAATTGAGGGCCATATTTTGACTATGTAAATAGCCAACAGAGCTATACCTTTCTACAGAGGGTATCAGTATCCATATTTGTCAGCGTAAAGCACATTTACAATCATCATTGCAATTCCTCTGGTCAAGGGAGTGGTCTGGAGTTTTAGGGAGAAGGCAAAATATAGTTGTAAGTGAATCAAACTGCAAAGTGGGAAGTTCTTAAAATCAATAACGTTGAGCAAAGCTGCCTGGAGAGTAAAATATAAACAGCACTCCTTGTCAAGATGATAAATAAATCAGCCAATGTTCAGGGAAAGCAGACAGAGTAGCTGATATTCGATGCTAGGCAACGGAGTGTGGGCTGAGTAGTTGTAGCAAAGCATTAGGCCAACATATAACCCTTAAAATCAGAACACTGGATGCTGTTGATGTGCGGGAGTTAAAACATATTTGCATATACACTATAGAATATAAAGGTATACTGCCATCATATATTAAAATAGCGGTTTGCATTCAAAATAAGGGAATTTTCTGATACTGAGAAATATATCCTTGATCAGGAGAAAAGTGGACCAAAAATGTATCAGTGGGTCCTTCATTAAACCACTATAGTAAATATGCCTTACATTTATATAGTGCCTTTCTCACCAACCGGTGACTCAAATCGCTTTACAATGATGAGGGGGAAACTCGCCTCTATCACCACCAATGTGTAGCACCCACTTGGGTGGTGCAACGGCTGCCATTTTGCACCAGAATGCTCACAACACATCAGCTGAGGTGAAGGAGGGAGAGAATGATTTTAGCCAATTAAACTGGGGGATGATTAGGTGGCAGATTGAAAGAGCCAGGTTGAGAATTTAGCCGGGACATCAGGGAAAAACCCCTACTTTTTACGATAAGTGTCACGGGATCTTTAATGACCACAGTAAGTCAGGACCTCGGTTTAACGTCTCATCCGAAAGACGGCATCTCCTACAGCACAGTGTCCCAATCACTGCACTGGGGCATTGGGGTTTATTTGACCAGAGGGAAGATTACTACTGGCCCACCAACACCACTTTCAGCAACAACTTAGTTTTCCCAGGAGGTCTCCCATTCAAGCCTACACCTGCTTAGCTCCAGCCATTCAGCAGGAGCAGAGTGCATGGTGGTATGGCTGCTGGCATGGGGGCATGTTCTGATACTGATAGCTTAATACTGAAGCTCGTACATTTTCTTGCAGCAAACTGTATCTATGTATTCAGCAGTCTACTGAATTAATTTAAAATGATATACAATAGCATTTGATCATTCTTAATTATTGCTACAAGGAAACTGTGTATTTTATTTACACAACGGCACAAATATGAGAAGTTGTGGGTATATATCAGCCTGTTAAAATTAGTTAGAAATCTAGGCACCACTACAGTAATTGATACCACTATGCAGTACTCAAATGAACTGAAGGGTGAGCAGAAGGTGGAGGGGAGAGGAGGGGGTGCAGTGTGAAGGGGGACTGCTTTTTTGGACAATGGACAAGCAGTCTTTAAAACAGTCAGTTTTTGTGTTAGCCGGGATGGACTGGGACAAAAATTCTACCCACCAGTTGTTATTTTAAATAATGAACAAAAATATAAAATATGTTGGCTTTGAAATACTTGTTCCTCATCATGTGCATCTTAAAATGTATCTAAAATGTTGGTACACAGTCACCTGATTTGGCGGTGCTTTGAGGATTCTTGTTTTTTGATCAGGTTGATGCGCACGAGTCTCCAGTAGCGGACCTTATCTGTTGTGTGACTGTCTGCGGTGCTGCTAACGGGTTAATTTAGATACATAAATCACACAGTGACTCAAAATAATAGAAGCAGAGGTAGGCTAATTCACATCTATTATTGTCATCATTTTGATCCCAACCATATAATGGGATATGGGGGGACCCTCCTATCTTATTTTATCTTATTTGCCTTATTTGCCACCTCCCTTTTTGTTCTCTCAGTTAGAAGGGCCATCAGGAAAAGCAGTTAAATTAGCTTGTTTGCATGCTGTAGTTTGTGTGTTTGCTGCGAACCTACCTATGAGTAGTTTGTTGACATGGGGATTTGACAAGGAGGTAAAGATTACAGCAGAAAACATGGTACAAACAGAAAGTTGGCAAATTGAATGGGAGTGAACATAATCTCTTTGATTATACATGTGCCGGATTTGCAGTCTTTCGAAGTCAGCAGCTGAAAGAGGGGGAAATGCAGCCTATTGCCAAAGCCTACTGTGCCACAAACAGGCCTGATTAAAAGGATGGCTCATACGGTCCAAGTTAATAGTTGAATTAGTATTGAGTTGCAGCACTGTTCCTTCTGCCACTGTGCAGAATAAAGAATTCTAACATTCAATTCCTGCACAAGGAATGCTTGACGTCAGCGCATAACTCCTTTCTGTCATTAAAGCAGATCCACATGGAGAAAGCAACTGTGTTCCAAAATTAACTTCATTAGGGACCTTCAAATGGAATACCCAAAAATGGAATGTGCAAAGGAATTGTTTTTTTAAACAATTCCACATATTGCATAATTGTTATATTGTTTATAATATTGTATGTACTCAATATAATTGCTGTACAATTAGCCATGTTTTCTCTCTCCTGTTCATTTGTTTTTATTGCAGTTATGTTAAATTGTTCAAAAGGGTGATGTTCTCTCAAAAGGAAACAAAACATAAAATGTTTGGATTGATAAAGGACAATTAAGCACATACTCAGTGTGTTCTTATTAAGGCATTCAGCATTGAAATTTCCCCCAAAATAACACATTCTAGTGTTTTATATGTGTGAGAAAGCACCACAGCAAATAGGAAGAGATGTCAAATTGCACTCGCTTCAGTTGCTCAGAAACCATTCTGCCATTCTGATTTGTTAAAATGTTTCCTTGAGATGAAAAGGATACATGTTCATCATAAATGTATGCCATTTAAATCACTTAAATCAAGCTTAAAGCATTCTGGATACCACCATTCTGACCTAAAAGTAGAAACTCTAGTCCACACTGTCCTTGCTGAAAGATAGTAAAGCTTAAATTTTACCTTCACAAGCTATAAATAAACACCATGGGAAAAGGTGCCGGTCAAATGCTTTTGTTGCCTAGGCAACTATTATAATTCTTGTGTGTTATGCAATGGACGCTTATGTTTCAGTTTTGCAACACTGAAATAAGAAAATACAACACAATACAACACAAACTACTGGTTATAATGAACATTTCCATAACATAAATCCAACATGCAGGCAATATTAGTACTTTTGGTTTAAAATATATAATCCAGTTCAAGTATGAATTGAAACACTCTTGACTCAATCATTCATTAAAAAAAATTAAACAAACTTCAGATGAGAAACGACTTCTTCATGGCTCAAGGAAGTTGAGAGGGAACCCCTGATTCTGGATCATTTCAAAGTGCTTTAGTTTAGTCAAGCAGTGGCCTTTCAGTTGCAGTTCACACAATCAGGAATCTGAAGCACAGGTTTAACAGAGAGAAAAGACTATTATTGTAGTTCTCTGGTTCTTATGGAGTTACTCTGCCATAAACACTGAGCAACCAAGGGTGAAGTTTTAATATTTGTCATCATTAATGGTATGATTATAAATGATGAATGCTATTTCTATTTAAATGAGGCTGTAATGACTAAGGTGGGTGTCATTATTTGTACACTTTGTATTCAAAGTTACACTTCCATTCAATGGTTCAGGAGACTGAACCCTGTTTTGGAAACACATTATTTACTTTTGCTGACTCCATAGACCAGGATCAGTATTGGATGCCAGACAATTTGTCTTTGTGGGCAGGGATGGACTGGGGGGAAAAAATGCCCTGGAATTAGCCAAAACCCACCCTACAGCACCAGGCCACACTCTAAAACAAACAAAGACAAAGTATTACAAGGGATTTTATATCTCAAAGTACCAGTGTATTTATTTTTTTTAAACACGCTAAATCTCTCATTCAAATATGGCAGTTTGCGGCTGGAGTAATTTACATAATGACTCTTAGTTGATCACCCGCAAAGTGTGAAATGATAACACGTGCAAATACTTGCAAAATAACACTGCTTTTTTGGGATCTTAGTAAATCAACCCCTTTATTCTTATTTGCAGTATATTCTTAGAACTTCCTAGATTGCTTCTCTTATTTGCACGCTTCATTTTGAATAGAATCTGTCCTGTGTGGGGTGTAACAAAAAGTGATGCTGCTAACTAGCTTGCTAGCTAATGGCACTGCCTAGCAAGACAAGTGGATATTCCGCTGAAACAAAATGTTCATTGATAAAATGAACCTGGTAATATGGTTTTATTACCTGGTGGTTAAAATAAACTGGGTGCTGCTAAAAAAAATATAATTAACCTTAATAATATATATATAAGAAATTATTGCTTTGCTTGCTAGCTAGGTCCTATGTACTATAGCTACCGATAGCTTAGGCTATAACTAGGTCAGACTGATCTTGATGATACAAGCAAGCTAGCTGGCTAATTAAAGAGAAGCAGCAAAACAATGTAAAAGTTTGCTAGCTAAAAAAAAATACTTGATCTCACAAAAAACAAAAACTAGAATGTTGAATGTAAAAAGAATTGAAAAAGCTTCTTTTTTTTTAGGTATTCTACTATGAGTTAGTTAGTTAGAGAAAGAATGCCATTATGATAGCTAGGTAACTTTGCAGCCAAGAAAATTGCCTGTGTGAGTTTACTTTTGTTAATGGTTGTACATCATCCTTCTTTTGACCTCTCTAACTGCTATCAAAATCAGACCCTACAGCGCAAATAGCTAAATAGCGATCTATAGCATAAAATATAGCCCACACAAACTTCTTGAAGCTTCAAAAACCTGGTGTGTCTGCTCTGCTGCAAGCATTCACTTCAACCAGTACAATACTTTCGCTACCACATTCAGTGTGTCCCCAACCACCCTTAAGTTAGCTAAAATGGACAAACAAAAAATGGGCAGTTTATTAGTGGTGTGCAATTTATGGACATCTGATGACCCATGTTGTAATTGTGGTTGTAAGTGTCTCTCTTTCTTGTTAGTGACAGCCAGCTATTCCAACCTATCTTATGTTATCCCTATTCCCTCACCGCCCACGCCCAGTGCCCAAGGCTCGTCTTTTGCCTTACCGCTTCAGCTGTAACCTTGACAAATTGTAGTGATGTGGGTCGGTGGGCTCTGTGGGCTGAGGTCCTGATTCCTCCTCTCTGCTTTGAATGTCAGTTTCACTGCTACCAGGCTCACGCATGGCCATACTAACATCGTCACTACCCACTGTGATGCTACCATTCATAACATTGCCAAATAAATGTGTTAATTAATGGCATTTGGCTGCATCTTCATCGAGGGAATTTAATCTCTTGTCTCTCAGCTTTTCAGCCCCACTTTTTAATTCTGTACATTTTTCTTGTTTGTCCATGTTGACGACAAAACAGTGATTGAAGTAAATGTGACTTTCCTTTGATATCAAACAGCCTTCGATCAGCAGAGGGTGAGGGGAAAGGGGCAGCTCAGGAAGGGTGGAGTTGACCAAAGTAGGTGGCTGGGCAGAGGCAGGAGACTGACAGATATGAATGATTTTTAGGGAGACAGACAGATCTGAAGGATGTAACCCCGCCCCCCTCCAACTCGCATTGTGCTGGCAGCCCACTCGCCTGGGCCATTCAGTGCTACACAGATAACTTGGTTTTTTAACAGGGTTTTTTTTCTTTCCTTTTCTGTGGAGGGGAGGGGAATGCATTGGCCCAATTGTCAAGCGGCCCACCGGGAAAACTCCCGGTGCTCCAGATGGCCAGTCCGCTACTGATTGAGGGATACATATTTCAGCAGACTGTACCTTAACCCATGCAAACCTGCAAACACTAGGAATTATAGCCTGTGAATGTGTCTGAAGACATTCTCTTGTCCACAAAACATTGGTTTCAATGGCTTTCAAAATACTTCTGTACACAGCCAGGATGGGATGTCATTGCTCTGCCTTTAACCTATTTCGTACCTACCTTTACCTAAGACAAGTTATGGTTTTATCTTTGTGTTGTGTGACGCATGCTCACCTTATCTGCCATGATCATGGAAGACCCTCCATGGATTCCCAAGATGGGTATCAATGTCTGGGATGAAATAAAATCCAAAATCTGGGCAATGGCTTCCTGGTCTGTGCCATCCCCAAACACCACTCCGTGGATCCTAGTCCCAGACATCAGGTCGCACACGTGGGTTATGATGCTCTTGGGGTCGGTCTCATTCACTAGCAGCGTCACCATGTTCACGTCAATGGGATCCTCCTTGCTCCACAGAGCTCGTATGTCTCGTTCTGAGATGTAGCGGGTTTGCCCCAGGATCACGGCAATGTTCAGGATGGGGACTTTCTCCGCTCCGAAGGCCACGTTAATGTGGGAAATAAGAACTGGGAGAGTCAGGAGTGCCAGCACTAAATTCCCCATAGTGGTTAACTTCATCCCCTGCAGACAGAAAGGCACAAACAGAGGGGAGTTTCAGCAACATCAAATAACCTTGATACTCTTTTTGTGACTGAGCATCAGCAATGCCCCCCTTCTCCCATGCCACAACTGCATAGGTGCAAAACCACAATGTGAACATCTAGCTCTCAGTTTTAGACTGTAAATTGCGACTGGTACTGGAAGTGTTCGTATGTGAGGCTCATTCTCAGTAAGCATAGAGAGCCCCTCTTTATTTATTTTTTTCTTTTAAGTCTTCCTTAAAAACTGTATTTCAAAATTCTCTCTTAGCAAGAAATATTAGGATTTCTTATAAGGTATTACATTATGTGTGAGTAGCCCCAGAGTCTTGGGAGAGACACTAGAGTTGCTACTTGGTACTGAATTGCCATGAAACATATTGTATTATGAACTTACTATTTTGACATAAATAAAAACATCTTAAGTAAGATGTTTTACAGTCATACAAATGTAACCATTACATGCCCAAAAGTAAGACTTATTATCTAGAAGTCAATACTTAGCACCTCATTTTTAAGAGGCTCAGAATTATTCCAACACGCAGATGATATTTTATATCACATAAGACAATTGGGAGCAACACTTGAAAACTAACACACAAAAAGTGGCTTTGTGATACCACATCATTCTGTGGGCCTCATTTTGGACCGCCAGAAGTATCCACATCACTTTTGAATGCAATGCCATGTATACAGTAATTGTAATTGTCCTCTTCCATTTTAGCCAACTTAAGATAAATTGCATTTCAACTGAGAGCAACCAATATTTTATGAGGTATAAAAAAACAAATAACACAACATGTGTTTTCTGTTCCTTGTGTACTACCACAACACACATAACTCTATACAACTTTGTATTACACAATTCACAAAGCTATCACATTTTATATAAGCCTAGATGTCTCAGTCAAACTACATGATTGTTAATGAAATATGTACATTATCAATGAATTCTCTAATTTGATTATCCAACCTCTATGCGCAGGGCCTAGTGTTTATCATAATAATCATATTATGTGTTATTTGTTGTATCATGTGGTCGAAAACCTCACTGATTAAAACTCCAGCTCCATTACCACCCAACACACTCTGGCTTCCCATTCTTCTCATATAACCACCTAGCTATGAGCTAGCGTAACATGAGTGTCTTAAAAAACACATTCATCAAAATCAACCACCTCATATCACCACATCAGCCACAGTGTATGCTTTCCTTTGAGACATGCCCTGGGATGAATAATTACAGACCATTATTTGGCCTGCTATGACCAGCATTTTAATTCAGTGATTACATGGGATTGTCAAGCATGCACCTGGCAAATCAGAAACAATTGTCACCATATGAAAACAGACAAGCATACTGAAGTATAAGCGGCACTTATTTGGCATGGCTGTAAATTGAACAATTACATATATGACTTACCATGTTCTCCCATGATGTATGCTATGTTTTAGTAAGAATGAGCTATATATATATATGATAGAATGTTAATTCATATGTAATCGTTTAATTTAAAGCCATACCTACAAGTGCTGACATGCTGTATCTGCTTATACATAATTGTACATCCTCTTCATTTATGGTGGGTATTTTCAATCGTTATTTTTAACTGCATACCTGTCAAAAGTGTATACAATTTTTTTGGTAGCTAAATAAGAGAAATTACTTTTTTTGCATCAGTGATGCAGGTCAATTTATTTTTCCTGTCCGTTATTATTGATTAAACGTTGATTTATGTGTCCAAATTATTCTAATTCTGAAGAAAAAAATAAAATAAAAAAATAATAATTCCCATTTAATATTACATTCAAGGCAGATGATGTTTCTTGGTGAATGAAGTTATTTGGTGAATGTCGAATAGCTCATGTACTATGCATTAACCGTTTCAATAACGGCAATGGATTAACAAAGCTAAACCCAATCGTTAAGACAATATGATACGTATGGATTCGTGGATCTAGCACAAATGGATTACGTATTTTTAGGCGCACTGACGGAAGCAATCCATTTGGGAATGAGTTGTACATGCACGATGTTAAGGACCACTGCAGTCACATGCTTGATGCTAAAAATGAAATATGGCCAGTAATTGTTATAGGTTTTTGCCTTTGACATTCACAATCAGAGTTATCAGACCATGGCTCGGTATCCTCGCAGACCAGATCACTCGGCAGAAGCGTTTTCCCAGTGGGTCACAACAGTTACAACGTCGGCATCGCTGCTGTAGTAACAATTTGACCCGCTGCGAGTCACACTTCATCGTAGCATTCCAGTGCAGCACTATAGGTATGGGAGTCACGATACTCAAACGATATCATCTCTTGCTGTTCTGTATTTCTCATTCATTCATTCATGCATGCGAAATTGCATATACTCAAAAAGTAAAGTAGCTCCGTTTAAACATGAGCAAATCAGTCAAATGCGCCAATACCATGGATTCGTCATATAATTACTTTAAAACACATTTATTTGTATCATCTTAAGTGATTATCCACGTTGCAATAAGTTGAGCTGATTGGAATTTGGAGGGTAGGACTAATTAAATTATTGAATGTTCAGCATTTTTACACCAGTCTACAGCTGTCTGCTTCTAAATATTCCACTTTGACAATATAAGCAAAATTCCAAGCCTTTTTTTATTTGTATGTGCCTGGGCTGTCCCCATCTGTATTTTAAGCATCGAATTCCATCGTGTTACGTTATTTCAAGCAGCCTATGTATGTATGTATGTATGTATGCATGCATTTATGTATGTATGTATGTATGTATGTATGTGTTGTTGTTTTTAACGTAATCTGAAATAAAACCATTTAACTGAAAGCACACCTGTGCACAACTATGCCCTGTTGTTAAAAATGTTTCCAATACCAACTACTACCTTTCGAAATAGTTACATTTCGCCTAGAAATAAATGAGTCCGTCTTAAAAAAACATATATGCAACCATACATATATAGTCTGGTGTGTGCGTGCGCTCGTATGCCTCATATAGCCTATCCAGAAAAAGAGGCTACATTTTTTTTACTGCGAGTCTCCGAAGACACATGTAAAGAAGAAACTGTAAATATATTCCGACCATATAAGAAACATAAGAATCAAGTGTAATGTACACCTCAGTTTCTACTAGGCTACATGATTATATTCTGAGCATGATAAAACGTAAATTTTGGATTTGAATTCTTGTTGAGTCTTTAGTACTTTCATGGGATAATATTTATACAACAGCGCCCCCTTGCGCAGGGTTTCCATCTCATCTTCTTTGTTTGTGTAAGTAGTTCGTTCCAATGGTTTATCAGAACATACCTTCAATGTCACAAAACGTAGCTGCAGATTGGCATATTTGAAGATTTGGCATGTCCTGAATCCTGCCATCGAAGAGTAAGGTATTCCTCCATATAACTCTCAAGGTAGAAAAGATCGTATCCAATGCACATTTTCGATCAGATCCCTCCACGTAAGCAACTAACCAAGATGGAAAGTAAGCAAAGTTGCTCTTCTACAAAGAAATACAAAATCGCAATGGATTAAAATCCAACATGATTACGTGGGAAATTAATAATTAAATTTCAGTCCATTAGTATAATCCTTATCCCACATCTGACCGCATTCCTTTGTTTTCTGATGAGATCATGTAGCAAACCCGTAGAGAAGCAGCATCGAAGGCAGAGTGGCTTCAAAGATTTTGTATTCACATGATCACGACACGAGTTGTAGGTAAAATAATCATCAGTGTTTTCACATGAAATAAATTGTATTCTGATGTTTATTAGGACATACACATAATGTTTAAACCCAAAAATAGTTAGCCCCGACAAAATGAACATAATTAAAATAAATTTTAAAAAATTATAATTTTAAATCACACCAAAATATGACTAAACACACCATCTCCAGTGGAAGAGTATATAACGCAAGGCAAGATGGGAAATTCTGCAAGAATATAAATTTCACGTCATGGCACAAACATGCAAAATAGCACTTCCTCGTATACATTTTTTTAGCAAACGGTACTTTGGTGAGTAGGTTGAAGGAGTGAAATGTAAAAATGACAGTTCCTACTGTGCAAAATAAGTAACTGTAACAGAAACAATAAACGGACGAATTTACTTACAGCATCGCTGTTCCACATAGCTTCAAGACTGTAATTTGAGATGACATTTCCACCGAGTGTTCCATTAGGCAGTATTGTGATAGATATGAATAATAATTAACCCAGAATAATCCTCCAAGTTCTTCCCCAAAACATAGAATTACATAAATCCAAGAGTCTTCATTTTTACTGGGTTTCCACGAGCATGTCAGAGTCCTGCATCACCGTTTTCCCCACACTGACAACGGTTTTAATAGAATGATAATGAATCCGCTAATATATTTGGAATATGTAATTCTGCAGTAGGACTGCTGGACAGCTTTGAATATATATCTGCATTCCTTGCAGCTTATTTGGAACTGAGCGTTTCCTTCAAGTAACACATCCTTAAGGTGAACAGGAGAATTGCACCCTGTTTCCCTAAACCTATTGAAGAAATGATAATGCAAGCGATGCAGTAAACTTATTATCAAATAAACATAATGACTGCCCTGATTAGCCTATGTTGACCATCACACATTGATTATCACATACAGTTGACTCCGGCGCCTCTCGAGTCCTGAGCTCCAAAAATAGGTGGTGGTGGTGGGCGGACGGGGGTCACTTAAATAAATAAGGCAGGTATCATATTCAAAACCGTTTTCTAACAGGTAGTCTAGACTAAACAAGACTTGGAATGTATATTCAAACTGTCGTCTGGTTGCTTTGGAATCTTTAAATCATAATGGTATTGTTTTAAGCGGAATCTTTCGGTGGGAGTTTTAGCCTATCGGTGATGTGGTTATCGTATTTTAAATTTCATATGCCCCTGCAAAAGCAATAGCGGCTGCTCCAACTTTACTGTTCATTTTCAATTAAAATGTTTCTGGTTAGCGAAACCTCAGGAAAATGCATACACGCTCATATATTTAAATTTTAATTTAAACAACAGTAGTCTATATACAACGATTCATTGCAATGAACAAAATCTTGTCTGAAAAAATCCACTTCACTATTCTTTCAGCACTATGAGAAAACAAGACTCGCTGCAGAATCTGGTGTGAGAAGGATTTCATCGATCTGGACACGATATCTGGTTAGTCATTTTGGAAAGGGAACAATACAGAATAGCCATATGACGTGAGATCAATGGACCATTACATAGATATAAATAGATTTTTATGTTGGTGTCTTTTTCCAGTGAGAATTACACAGCCAATTCCTTCATGGTGCAGGAATCACTTGTTTGTATACCGTTCCGTTACGTCATTTGAGTAGAAACTTCTGCAGTAATGACAATCAATAGTGCATTGCACTGTTCATTGCGAGCGCAACAAACGTTACGTCAAAAGTTATGTAATGAATGTGGAAAAACTAGGTTTGTTCATCTATAGGTTTCAATAAATGGTCACGTGACGTACTTAATTTGGTAGCAAACTAGTTATCTACAATAAATTAAATACCTATGTAGTTGATATAAAGAAATGAAAAGGAAGCATTTCGTTTACACGAATATACATCTATTACAAAGAGTAAAGATCAAAGGATTGATGCTGAGATGACAGTGAGGTCGCTGTCCTTTCAGCACCGCTGTCGTATAAGAACTCTAAACAGGAGGTTTGCTAAATTAACAGGCGACTAAATTAACAGGTTCACCGCATGAACTGAGCATTGTTAATCGTGGAATTGTAATGATTTAGTCGCCATATTGTGTTTTGAAGCGGATTTTACTGTATTGATACCTGGATAGTTCTACAATAATGGAACATTCTGTTTTCACGGGAGCGAATGTGTTTAAAAAATACATACATTATCTTTAATCACATAACACTAGCCTACCATGATAGTGCATTCCTGTAAATATCACCTACACCAGGAAGCCTATGATACTGTCTAAAGTCATGTTTTGATTAAAATGTTACATATAGACGGGACAAATTAAAGGAAAAACCAACATAAAGACTTAGTAAGGTGTTGGGCCACCACGAGCCACCAGAACAGCTTCAATGTGCCATTTTTCCAAAAGTTATTCCCTCATTTGATGTTTTGATGATTGTGGTGGTGAGCGCTGTCTAAGACGTCGGTCCAAAATCTCCCATAGGTGTTCAATTGGGTTAAGATTTGGTGACTGTGAAGGCCATAGCATATGATTCACCTAATTTTCATACTCATCAAACCATTCAGTGACCCCTCGTGCCCTGCGGATGGGGGCATTGTCATCCTGGAAGAGACCACTCTCATCAGGATAGAAGTGTATCATAAAATAAAGGCAATCACATAGAATTGTTTCAAAGTGACCCCTCCCTCTAAGGAGACAAGTGGACCCAAATGATGGCAGGAAAATGCCCCCCACAGCATAACAGAGCCACCGATCCGGTAGGGGTTTTTCCTTTAATTTGTCACCCGTCTGTATATGCATAGGGTAAGATGAGGGAAGACGTAAGAACAGTGTCAAATTAATTATTAATTATAAATCAGTTTAGCATTTACATGTTTATCCTTTACCCAATATGTTTTTAGGGGAAATAAACGGTAACAGTGGGCAAATATTTTTTATGGCACAAAACATGTAAATCATGTAAAGGGGCTTCTAGCCCCACTGTTGGGCCAAGATACCGCCTACGTTAGACAAGAAACCTCCCAGGGGGATGTTCACAGACTTACGTTGTTTTTTATCAACGGTCTGTATCTGTCAAAGATGGTGCTATTTACACTTACAACACCACCCTGTTTTCAATTAAAATTGAGTGTCTCAGTCATAGCTCAGTCAGCTATGGTGAATGAGAAATAACAGTAATGATATATAGACCAGGGGTGTCCAATCTTATTCAGAAAGGGTCCATGTGGGTGCAGATTTTTGTTTTAACCCAGCATTACAACCTCTACTTCAACTAATTAACTAATCATAGTTTTCAATCAAGACCTTAATAAGTAGAATCAGGTGTCTTAGTGCTGGACTTGAGACGGATGTGTGCGGGTTGGACCCGTAATGCACGACTCAGAACACTGGCGTAATAATAAATACCCGCAAGGGCTTTATTATGGGGAAATCCAAAATCGTAGTCACACAAGCAAAGTCCAAAAACCAATAAATCCAGCCAGACCAAAGATACAGTACCGAGGGAGAAGGCAGTCTCGAAATCGGTATCCGTGCACAAGTTCATTAACCAGAGTAGCTGTCAGCGGAGCAGAAGTACAATACAGGGGTAAAGCAAAGTTCGTAGTCGTGGGGCGTAGCAGGAGTCAGACCGAAGTCCTATCCGCGGGGCAGAGGTACAAAACAGACAGCAGGCAAAACTCGTGGTCAAAAACAGGCAGTGGAAACAATAGGCAGGCAGTAACGATGGTCAGTAAACAGGCTAGATCAATAACGGTAGTCAAAACAATGGAAAACGCTCAAAAGTGACAGTAGTAAACTAAAGGCAACAATTTCGCAAGGACATGACATGAACACTGATCTTATATGCAGGTGTAGACAGGTGCAGACACTTAGCTTGAGAGCAGCAGGAAATGAACAACAGCTTGAGAAAATGAGACACGTAACGAGGCAATTAGTAAATCGTTAGTAGTTATCCTATCCTAGACCTGACATTAGTAAATTAGTAAATGACATGCACGAGAAACGTAAGGTAAACATGAACACATGGTTAGAGAGTTAGTATTACCCAATCCTGATCTAACGTTAGTAGATTAGTAAGTAGACATGAGAGAATGAAACAATTAGGGAAGCGTGAGCGACAGCAAGAGAAAGAAACAGCATGAACGCAAGGCTGCGGAAAAACATGGAAATGTGTATGCTAACAATGAACTGCATCGTAACAAAACAGAACACAAGCAAGACATGAACAGAAAATAAACTGTGACAAACACTAAACATGAAACATGGCATAAACATGACATAAACATGGACTAAAACAAAAACATGCACCCACATAGGCCCTTTTCAGAAAATGTTTGACCGCCCCAATATAGACAAATAAAAAAATATATTGAACATGTAATTCATTCAACAGTTTTTGAAATACTTTTTATTTCATAATTTCAAGATAAAGCAGGCAATCTTGTAGCTGGCTAATGCTAGCTAGGTAGCTAGAGATTGATTCTAATTCTATCTAGTAGTGACACTACAATAAGCAACAAATAATATTTCCACTTAACAATACATTTTATTTATGTAAATCTGTATGTTTATGACTGTATCCTCTAGAAAATCCCAACTAAATCCAGGAACCACGCCTATGTGGAATCATGCTTTCAATATCCTTTGCATCCCTCATGTTTCCTATATTTTGGCAGTTACCTGTATAACCCTTTTTCTATAGTACAGATATGTAAGAAAACCGAAAGTACCACCAAATAAGATATTATATAATGAAATTATTCCAAACACACAATGCACATATACCATCTATCTGTGAAACTTAAGAAATGCAGTGCCAGCTAGTTTGAGAAAACTGTTACTCCTCCAAACTGCTTTTACAAAATATTGCATGCTTATGTTTTTGTTTACTTTATTTTGGCTTTCTGAGTTTATAAACATGGATTTTAATTTACATTGTGTACATTACATTTACCACTTTTATTTAATTTGTTTTTAAATATACCTCTGCTGTAAACTGTATTATTTTTTGCAAAAAAAATATTTTTGTTTATTTATTTATAGATTTATTTATGTGCATGCTAATGGTATATAACGGCACTTTTTAAAAGTGTTTCACACTTCTTCAAACAAAGACTAAAATCCCCTGTACAACATTGTATAACTAGATTAACAATTCCTAAAGAAATTGAAGGTGTGGTTGCTTCACCATGGTATCAATTGCTGGAAATGCTATAGAAAGATGGTAATATGGTGGTAAATAAAAGGTAGAAATGGTATTAAGTGGTAATGCGGTATAATGGGATCTAAATAGGGTGAAAATGTTAAAATATGTCGATGTATTTTGTGGTAAGTAGTCTAAAGAACCTGGAAGTGATACAAAAAAGTAGTGAATTGTGATGAAAGCACAAAAAGGTAATGTCATCTGGAATAGTATTGTTGGGTCATAACAGTGTTGTAGAGGAAAGCATTGTGATGTCATAAGCAGTGTAATATGTTACAGCATCCACATTCTATTGCATAGGGTTTTAAAAATGTGCCCATTGACTCCCATTCATTGTTTTTGACAATAAAAGGTAAATTATCTGAAAAGGTTTATATGGTATAAAGGTAAAAAGTAATAGCAACCTGGAGGGTGTATAAAGGTATAATATGAGGTATGAATGGTGTCGAGGGTGTGAATGGTGTAGGAGGTTCTCAAAAAGTGGTGGAATAATAATAAGTATGGTGAATAACAAAACCTAATTATGACTAAATAACTTGACAAAATTTAACATATTAACAATTAATCAAGTCAATGGACTTACTCACTGTACATTATCCCACTTCTAGAGATATTATTATCGCACTTATCTCATTGTGGCTACTGACCAAATTAATGAATTATATGCCACAAAATTACGTTTAAGTTTACTAGTGCAGTGCCCATGCCCGTACAAAACGTGTCCGTTCGGAGTGGGCCGATTGCTCGGCCCCCAGTATTGATGCTTGCAGCTTTCTCGAGAACCGCTCATCCAATCAACGCACAGTGCCCGTGCCCATTCGAAACAGGCCAATTTTCCAGTTTTCGCAAGCTTGAAAAGTGTTGATATATAGCGATTGTTGTCTTAGCAACGCACCCTCTGCAGCTGATAATGTTCCAAAGCACTCTAGCAGCCTCTGCAGCTGATGATGTCACACTACCCTCTAGCTGCTTCAGATTATATCCTCCTACAGTTTTTAGACTTCTTATCATAGACCGTATACAAATAGCTTCTTTTCTGGAGAACCCCTCATCCAATCAACTTCAGTCGGCACTGCACTTCCCTAGGTCCCGAGCAATACACCTAGCGAATTACAACTTCGTACAGTGCCCAGTTGTCAAGCAAAGCGAAATACAGAGACAGGATTTCTTCCTTTATAGTTAGATGTTATGCATTTTTTCACTTTTTTAGCTCTCACTACAAAAGCTAAAGCCATTTTTAATTTTGTTTAGCTAAAGGGCTGAGCTTTTTTTTGTCATATTTTCGAATTAAAGATAACATTAGTTACAGACTCGAGAGAGCACATTCTGACCAGACTACTTAGCAATGTAGTGTGCAGAGGGTGTCAAACATTATACCAAAAACAATTAAAGCAAATTGACCAGAAGTGAGTATCCAACAAAGCCATGGTATTGTTATTCTTAATTTTCAGAGGATTTTTTGATGTTGTGTATTCCACCCAGTTCCCAGAAATTTACATTGTTATTGTCGAAGGTCAAGATGCCAAAAAGTCACTTGAACATTTTAAGTAGAATCATTTTTTATGGCAAAAAAAAAATCAACCTGGAAGAACAGTTTATATTATGGATTGAAATCTGATAGTTATCAATAGTTCACATCTTTCTGATAGTTTAAAAAGAGCTTAGGGGATGGATTTAGGCAACTATTGAAGAGGTATGGAATGAACAAATGATCATTAAGTGCCAGACACTGCTTAATGCAATTAAACCTTATACACCACATTGTAAGATGTTCAGTGATAAATCAGCTGTGATACGGTACATTTGATCCCTCTTGGACTCAAGTAAACTTGGTTCGAGGTAAAATAACACTGATCATTTTACCATGCCCACAAAAACGTGTTTTGTGTTTGTATTGTTTGTGCACTGAATTACAGTGTTATAGTTAAAATGTGCATTTCAAAGAAAACAAATATATACGGTTAACTAATATTACCATTCAACGTATTTGTAATTTATTCTGGCTAATTTTACATGTGATAGGCATGAAATGATCCAGTTGAAGAGATAAAGCTGTTTCAGTCATGGAATTCATCTCATTTTACATAGTTTTCTTCTTGCAGTAATTTCAGATAAATTCAAAACATCACAGCCATAGGTAAACAATGTCACCATCTCAATATGAAAGTTCTTCATTTAAAATTGCACTCATTAGAACTAGTTAACAATTCCATTAAATTAAAATAAAATATGATACTTGCTATTTGATATGTGTGTGATATTGGCTATTTGGAGTGGCTCATTTGTGAAAAATGAATAAACAGATTCTCATATTGCGAAAAATTTGATTTGATCACAATCATGAAATTCAGTAACAGCTCAATATTTTCCAACATGTAACCACATTAAAGCAAAGCCCTTATGAAGGTAATCTATTTAATTTGCCCATAAATGTAAAGCATTGTTTTTCATGTGACTAATTTGGAGGGGTACGGATTACATACAGCAGCAAATTTAAATGGCTACTTTTATTTTAATACGTAGTATCGCTGCAAGGAACATCAGCCTTTCAGTCTATCATTTGATTGTAAATATATAGCTGCATTGTGGACTGTTTAATCTCCCCCATCAATGTATGGGGATAACACTGTTCCAGGGCTATGTCTGAATCAGAGCCCTATCTACTGCGCCCTGTCTCCTGCGTACAGTGCACTGGCAGAAGTGTGCTGTTTCATGTGCACTGTTTAGCACGCATTGGTGACATGCAGTACGTGAAAAATATCCGCTATACTATTTTTCAACTGTACTGTGCATAGGCGGAGGGTGAACCAACTGCAGGGTAAGGCTAGGTTAGTGCGGGGGTGGTATCCACCTTTGTGCAATTTTTTTGCATTACTTTCACCGTAAATGCAGTTTTTTGAGTACAAGAGCCCATGTAGGCTTTGGTTGTAAAGTAGTCGTGTATCGGGAGACATAAAACCATTCACAAAAATTACAATCAACAAGTCTATAACGTAATTCTGTGCGAGATTTTGTAAAACAACAGTTTTTTGTGTGTGTGTGTTTTTACCATGATACGTTGATATAAAAGATGGTATCTATTACAAAATATAATCAGTAAAAAAAAATAATAATAAGTTCACCAAAATAAGAAAATAACTATTCTAATTGTCTGTGTCTCTTAGCCTTGCAACTGTAGGCTACACTTAACTATGGTTAACGTTATTGTTATAGCAGCACCTAGTGGTAAAAGTTTGGTACTTAGGAATTTTAGGTTCTAGGTAGGTAAACGATAGATAGAAAATATAGATTAATTTCAACTGAATTGACCACCAGGGCAACAACTGGGCTATCAGCCAACTATTTCCAATTGGGCCTAACCAATGCACAATTAATAAAATAAAGCAAGAGCATCAACAAAAAAATAAACAATGGCCTTACTCTTAGAAGTGCTTTCATCTTGTTTTCCTGGCAGATAAGTCCTTGATTATGTCTGTGAAATCCAGTTCACGGAGGAAGCTAACTTTAGCTGCTGCTGGACTAGCTGTAAGTTGGTGGCTTTTGCTAACGTGCTGCGAGCAGTCTCTATGTTTCCCTTTTCCACTGGTTGAATGAAAGAAGGTTTGAAAAACCCAGTTAGCTTGACAATTTTTTTTAGCAACTCCTGTTCACAAATGTTTTTTTTTCTTTCTCTTTTCATTTTTGTGATCCGCTGGCGTGCTTTCGTAACGTATAGCCACCGAAGACGTAGCCTAAATATGACTTTGCAAACCCATTGCATGAATCTGATGAAACTACTGGTAGCCTATGTATGTTTTTTGCTTTTTGTTAATAAATGAATGGATGAATGAATGAAATTAATCTGATCAGACAACCAAAACAACAAAAACATTATTTCAAGTTAATTAGTCACTGGCAAATTATAACATTATATTCTGGCCAATCGAGGCACCTGATCAGTCGAGGGCTTCAGGCTATTTTTATTCAGTCTATGGCTTCAGCCCATGTAAGCCTGTGCATTAAAGCACCCCTGACGATCACATTTCCATGTCATATTGATAGAATAATTATTTAAGCGAAGATAGCCTATGCGTGATTTGTTTTTTTGTATGGCAGCCAACACACACATCATTTATAACATTTTTAATTGACATTAACGGAGAGTGTGACAGTGTGTCCAGAAATGCTCTGTGAGTTCATGATGATCCTTCAGCTTGACTGCCACTTCACTGACAGGACAAATCAATGCGTTGATAATTACCAACTAACCAACTAACGTTAGTACAGGTTGTATAACCATGCAGCAATCGGCTACACGCTGCCGACCAGCTTAGTTACCTCCTCCGCAGTAGGCAATAGCCTAGTGGATTGAGTGAACTACTTTCTAAACTTTTTACTTAAACCCTTTTGCTCTTTGGGGAGCATAGGTCATTCGTGAATTTTCTCCAGCTGGTTCGGTGTTAGGCGGTCTTCTCTGCTTCCTTCCAGGATGTTCATCTAGCTATTCCTGGGTCTTCCTAGCTTTTTTCCCCCTGTGGGTTCCAGGTTAAGGCCTGTCTGATCGTATTGGAGGGTGGTTTCCTCAGGGTCTGCCTAATCCAGCCCCATTTCCTGCATTTGATTAGTGTTTCAATTGGTTCTTGTTTTGTGATTTGCCAGAGCTCTTCATTGGTTATTGTGTGTAGCCAGTAAATTCCCAGGATGTGTCGTAAGCATCTGTTTATGAAGGTTTGTAGTTTATTGCTTGTTGCTTTTGTGGTTCTCCATGTTTCTGCCCCGTAAAATAAAACTGATTAAACATTTGAGTAGAAGATGCTAAAACAAATATTGAATTCCATATTTGTCTTAGTATTGAGAAGGATGTTCTTGCCTTCCCTATTCTTGTTTGTATGTCTTTGTCACTGCCTCCGTCCTTCCCAACAACGCTTCCCAGGTATGTAAATGTGTCCACCTCTTCCAGTGCCTCTCCGTCCAGGTTTATGGTATCGTCTATTTTATAGTTGATGTTCATCATCTTGGTTTTTGATATATTTATTGGATTTTTTTTCTCTGTTTGTTGAAAACTTGTTGTAGGATTTCGTAGAAGTTGTCTTTTTTTTGCTGTTCTGCCTCATTTGTTAGTGCATAGCACTGGATGATGGTGACTTTCTTTGTTTTTGTGAAAAACCTTGCTGTGATGTTGCGAGCGTTTACTGCCTCCCACTCCATGAAAGACCTGGCTACTTTCATTGAGAGCATGATTCCTACTTCTTCTGTGTGTGGGGCGCTGTCTTGATCGTGACCTGAGTATATTATTGTTTCTCCACTTGAAAGTTGTGTTTTCCCTGCATGGGTCCATCTTCTCTGAGCCCTATTGGCTAAAGCTTGTAATGTTTCATTTCAGCTGCTATCTGCGAAGCTTTACCGGCTTCGTACATTGTTTGGATGTTCCAGGCGTCAATCTTTGTGGTGTGTTTGGTTGTGAGAAGGGAGGTCAACTTCCTTTCGGCTTTCATTGTGCAGCATTATGCTTGTCTGGGGGGAGACACCTTCCACTTCCAAACTTGTTGTATATTTTCCATAAATGTTTCTGTAATCATTTTTTTGTTCCACTAAGTGGATGATTAGTCCACCTAGCTTTACCAGAGCCCCGTTAGCGAGCATGTTTCCAGGTAGATCCAGACAGGCCTTCATGGTTACCGTAGTGGCCCGGGTGGCTAAACCACCCACCATACTTCGCCTTGCCTGTCATAGCCTTTTCCAGCCTTACACACCCTCCGCCTATGGTATTGTGGAAGTGTCGTAAGACATCCCACCCTTGTTACATGTTGTTTTTGTTGTACTTGAAGAAAAACATCAGCAAAGCTGCGCCTCATTTTTTAAAACGAAGCTTCATGTGATATTTATACCAAAATGTGCTCCCGAATATACTCAGAGAAACCCCAGAAGTAAGTGTATCATATGGGGGTTTAAAGTATACTATATTTAGAGAAAATTTTGCTACTTAAAACCCCAGGAAACAAAGACTAAAATTGTTAAAATATATGTATGATATCAAACTTGAGTGTGTTATTAAGCATCCAGCAAAGTTTGAATGAAAAAAAATATATATAAATATGATAAAACACTGCTCAAAAACAGCTGAATTAGCTGATCGGACCTGTATTAGGATGGTCGGGGCGTGCTCATAATATTCTAATGGGCACGCTTGATTTCTGTTCAAGAAGACACTCGGCATCACACACAACAAAAATACAAAATAGCGGAGAGAATCGGGGTGAATTTGAGAGTGTAGAAATTCCACAACCAGATAACTCGCATTCTCTGACTTCACAGGTGGTGACGGAATGGTGGGTTTCAACATACTAAGTTTTTATGTAGGCCTAATTATAAACCACACTTCTTAGCTTTGTTATTACATTTGTTTCTTCCAGACGTGGGCATTGCTGCTTGTTAGATAGCTAGTTGACGTTGGATAGCTGGCATGTTGAATGCCATGGAATTGTTTGTTTCGTTACCCTGTCAACTAAAGCCCCGCTTCAGTTCTGTGCGTTAAAAAAAAAAAATCAACTGCACTGTACAGCACCAGCGAGCGCAGCGATTAGAAGGCATATGTGACATTATTATCTAACATTAGTGCTACACGCCCAACGTTAGCCAAGATACGCGTAACATTACTGAAAGTAGTAGCTAAATCCACAGGGCTAGCTAACACACTGGCCGTGTTCAAATAAGGTATTAATGCGGGAATGCATTAGTTTTGACAAATGCTGGTGGGAGGGACAAGCGACATCAGCCATGTGACTTCAATCCAGTATCTCTGGAATTCAAAAAGTAATTATTTCCAATACAAGTATATGCATATTGTATGTCCACAAGACCCAAATTAACCTAATTAGAAGGCAATCACGAATATTTGTTCCCTGGGGCTGTAACAACTTTTTTTTCCTGTCTCCTAAACAAGCCTACCTAATAGTATGGAAGAGTGCTGATTCTGACACAGGCCAGAAGATCTACCATCCTGTAGGTTTTCATTTCTTGAAGCATTGTCATGTGTGCCTATCTGTGAGACTGAAGTATTTAGTGCTGACTTAATCTTAAGTGGTTTAATCTAAAATGCATTAAGAATGTCCAATCCCTGAAAGGGTAGTGGGTCCATTAATAGGTCACCTTTCATTGGCCTACAGCTATTGAAGTAGAAGCAAGCAAAGTGAATTTCAGGCACCGTGAAAAAAAACATTTGCAGCGTACATATTTTTGAAACCTTAGTTGAACACAAACCTACTTTAAAATCCTCTTTGTGAACCCACGCCTTGAATCTGAAATGGAACACCCCCAGTAGTGCTGCCTCCGTGTTCTGTTGATGTAACATTGTCCTGAACATCTGAAACCTCCTCCAGGTGGCTGAGTGCCAAAGCCAGCTCATGGAAGACTGCCAGTGGTGAATAAACCTGACTGCCCTCTTGCCACCCTCCATGGACACTCTCAGAAGTACCAGTCAGATCACAGGATTGATGTGATATGAAACATAATCTGGCTAATTAACTGGGGTGTGGGTGTGAAACACACTCTATGAACACGCTTGACCTTTACATCACTACACGAGGCATTCCACTTGGCACATTTGCAAGTTGCTTGCTCTGAACTGAGCGGTACACTATATTCCATTTCAAGTAAAATGTGTCTTTTGTCAAAATAATAAGCACATGAGATGTGATGTCTTTTATCCATTTAGTCTTTCCTGGTCTCTCCCTGTTTTCTAAAGTTGTACCACTTAGATATTCAACAAGGTTTGAATAAGGTGCAAAAAGGTTTGGAAATGAGAGATTGTCAAGGAAGTACACTCCACAGGCAATTTCACTCCACAGCAGGAAACGAAACGATCTTTGGAGAGATTGTATCGTTATATCATTAGTCGTGCAACTGCTGGGCCTAAGCTTAATATTACATTTGTAATGGATTTTAGTGGTGGATAATCAAACGCGAAGGTAGGGGGATCAGAAACAAGTCACTCATGCAGTGAGGACTAATAAAGGGAATAAAAAAATAAATGCAATGAAAGAAAATACAGGAAACTAATTTCTTGTGGCTAAACAGCCAAACGAATATCAACCCACTAAAATAGCGTGAACTCGAATAACGAGGGAAACACAAACTAAGTCTCCCGAGCTCAATACTGGAGCCAAAACGGGAAACCTAGCAAAGAAAAGAATAATTTTGGCACATAAGTTCAGACGGCCAGAAGAGTGTAAAACAAACAAAACAAACAAACAAAAACAGAGAGAACAGCAAAAAATAAAAGAAATAGCACAGAAAGCTAACAGGCGGAATAATACCTATACCTGAACTAAAAGCTAATAGCAAGTCCCCCGTGAACATAAAGTGTTTATTATCACAAGGTCGCTAGTACCTGGCTATACCTGGCTCAATGCAATGTCGAATGACAAAGAAAGCACCGGGTAAGCGGAAGTGAGGAACTGGTGAGAACAATGATGAGGGAAAGCAAACCCCGGAACGGAACGTGGAAAAAATCTGATAGATTCTCAATTGGGAAATAAAGACGAGAACTGCAACAGAAAAGAAAATAAAAACCCACGAACCATGACAACATTATTAAAGATGCATGCGGCTCGGTTAGCTTACACACGTCTTGCTGAAACAAAAATAAAATGAATCCAGTCAACATTAATTAGGAACTGCATATTGACACTGAAAATGATACTAAATTTTGAAACTGAAAATATCAAACAGGATATCTCCAAAAACCAACTACATCCTAAAAACAATAGCTTCCAGTTATGTAGCAAATAAGAAATCTTACAGTCACAACAGAAACATAACAAACCATGTGAACCAGGCTGCTCAATGACTGGTCCAATTTATTTTTATAGATAAAAAAACAATGATTATGATGATGGTGATGAAGATGATGATGCACCTTTTAGTACCTTTCAAGGATCCCAAAGGACTACATAAAATGAAGGTACCCCACCTATGCAGGCCAACCACATTCATATTTTTTTGCTTGGCATGAAAGAGCTAAAGTCATGCTGTTTCTCTTCAGTTGTACGTATTTTCATAAAAAGGCTTTATTTTCCACTGCTAACCATATTACAAACCACCGTCATGAAGTGCATTCACAATTTCCTCTCCATTGTGAAAAATACAGATGACCAGTAAATGACAGTGAGGTAATGGATCGTTCTATTGGCTAGAAGTTGACAGTTTTGTCAAGTGGTGAGAATATAACCAGTAGTACAAATGGCATCAAGTCTTTTTTGCCTTTATGAAAACTAAGTGGATTTCTGCTTCCTCCAAAGCTGTTCACTTCAGCATGTCTAATTATGTCTTTTTATGCACGCAGGATGCTGAGATCAAGTGCTACAGCACTGGACATATTTCAATTTCAAACTTTTAACAAGCTACACATCCTCACATCTCAGTAATTGCAAGGACAGGACCCATTACTTTCAGAAATCCTCAATAACAGGATGTTAGCTGGGCTCCACTGAGCCATCTCAGGACTGACTCTGCAGGATGCATGTCACAGCAAAAAGAAACCAACGTGGTGGCAGAAGAGGAGACTCTTTAATGAGAGAAGAAGCTGAAAGCTGCACAAATAAAGTTAATAGGAAAATGTAGATATGGCACCCTTGAGGCATATATATGATTTAGCACTATACTCCACAGTTTTTGATTTGTAATCAAACAATTCACATGCAGTTAAAGAGCATATTCTCAGCTTTTATTAAAACTAATTTTATGCTCACGTTTTCTGATGTGTTTTATGTTTGGGGTCAAATTGACCCAGAACATACTAAGGGTTAAAGGGTAGTTTTTATACATTTTGTTTTCACCATGTAGAAACTACAGCACTTTTTATACATAACCTTCCTCCATTTCAGGGCACCATAATGTTCTTGCATACTTTGTTGCATATCTTTTTCATGCAATGACTGCTTGAAGTTTGTGACCCATAGACATTATCAGGTGCTGAGTATATTCTCTGGTCATGCTCAGTCAGGCCTGTATTGCAGCCATCTTCAGCTCCTGTTTTGGGGGCCTTAAGCTTTCTCTCCAGCATAAAAAATGCATGTTTAATTGGATTCAGATCCGGTGACCAAATTAGCCTGTCAAGAATTTTTGCCAGTGGTGGCAAAGCAAAGTTTTTGCCTTTGAAAAACTACCTTATGGCATTAGCAGTATGTTGGGGATCGTTAGCTTGTTATAAGATGAAACAGCATCCAATGGGTTTGGAGGCATTTGCTTGAACTTCAGCAAATAAGATGTTTCTGTATACATCAGGGCCCGTATTCACAAAACATCTTAAGGCTAAAAGTAGCTCCCAACTGTAATGGATTTTTGTGGTGGATAATCAAACGTGAAGGTAGGGGGATCAGAACAAGTCACTCACACCAGTGAGGACCAATAAAAAGAGTAATACTATGGATGCCAAAAAAAGAAAAGACAGGAACTATTCCTTGTAGCGAAACAGCCAAATGAAAATCAACCCACGAAAATAGGGCGAACTCAAAAATACGAGTGAAACAAACTAAATCTCCCGAGCTCAATACTGGAGCTAAAGGAGTCGCTAGTACCTGGCTATACCTGGCTCAATGCAATGTCGAATGACAAAGAACCACTGGAGAAGCGAAAGTGAGGAACCTAAATACCCCGCAGGTAGAAGCACAGGTGAAAATAATCAGTGAGGGAAAGAAAAACCCGGGAACGCAACGTGGAAAAAATCCGATAGATTCTTAATCGGGAAACCAGGACGAGAACCGCAACGGAAAAGAAAACAAAAACCCACGAACCATGACACCAACTTACTGATTTAGTAGAAACTCTTTAAAATAATGGGCATGTCAGTCCTAAATTTAGGACTCCTAAATTTTTGGTCTAAAAGTATTTCACAAAACGTTTTAGCACTAAAACGAGCTCCTAAATCTGAAAAGTTAGGGGTAGTCAAGAGGACTCCTAAATCACAAACAATCCGAATCATAATCGCATCAACATTTTAGAAGCATTTAATGATACTGAGCTTTTAAAAAGGTATCGCCTTAATCGCGAGGGTATTATGATAATAGTAGAGCTAGTCAGGGATGCAGTCACTTCACCAACAAACAGAAACAACCCAATAACACTGGAAATCAAGGTTCTGAGGGCATTCATTTGAAAATGACCGTGTTTACCGAGGCACTTTCTAAAGATTGTCTTAATTGTAAATATAAACATTGTTTTATGTATAATAAAAAAGTTAATTGCATCAGTTTGGCATTTGTCATTATTCATTAAATAAATTCTAAAACAGAAGAACGTCGCTAGCAACCCTAATCTAACTGATATAGATGTTTTCCATATCGGCAAATGGCCATTAGAAAAAGATGTGGCCAAGCATCACCTAGACATTGTTACTAGTTGATAATAGCCATTTTTAAATAGCCTAACTGTATCCTTCAACTGTAGGACTATATTTAGTTAAACAGACCAAATTGGTGCTATTCCAGTGATTCTTTTGATGATGGCAATTGTATTGAGTCCAGGCCTGCGTGGGGTAGATGTCATTCACAACTTCAACTTGGTAGGGAGGTGATGTGTGGTAGTCACTCCGAAATGCCATGGCCACCCCAATGTGAGCACCCACCTTAGCCATCCCAAAATGTTCTGGACACGCCACTGTTCCAGGACATGGCATTCTGCAGAAATATAGCCCAGCTATAATTACAAAATGAGCTGGAATTCTTAGAGCAAGTTGCCGTGGCTTTTTACATGTTTGGATACTTTCGCTTTTTTTTACTAACTCCTACGGCTAAACTGCCCCATTCATGTTGACTGACAGGAGTCATTTTGAAATAAATACGCCTTGAAATACATTCGACTTGAAAATATAAAAGCTTTGAAATAAATACGTCATTAAATAAATAAGAGATGTAAAATAATGAATAGGCATTTATTTATTTAATTGCTTATTTATTTCATTATTTATTTATTTAATTGTGTCACATTTGGTCTTCCATAGAAACACAGTGGTCGTTGTCTGAGAAAATCTATAAATCTGATGTCATGAAATCCATATGGTTCCCCTTTGTGACTTTTCCGAAACACATGTATTGAACATTCTGATATAATTTCAATATCAATATTGCATAAGGAAAAGTTATAAACACTTACTGAAATGTCCATGAATGGTGAAATAGAAATGGACTCATGTATCTTGTCAGTATGGTTGATCATGCGCGGAGCCTACGCTGTTGTGAAAAGACAAGAGGCTGTTATACACACTTTTGTTGCCTAGTAAATGTAATCGTTATTAGTCTACAGTTAGCTATATGACTGTATGACTTATACTAACCATCCAGCTATAGCAAATAATTTAAAAAAATAATACTTTTTTGACGGTTCTCCAGTGCCAGTGCTATAACTTTTGATCACTGTCTGGTATAATTTAAACAGAAAGATTGCAAAAATAACCCAAGCTTGGGGCATTCAGCTCAATGGATAATAATGCAACGACTTGTCCAAGCCTATGTAGAAAGAGTGGATTGATTGCTTATGGCTCAGGGGGAATTTGTTTGTCAATGGCAGTAGAGTAGGATTAGCAGCCGTTAGACAGTTTTTGCATTATAAAATGTCATAATCATCTACCTGAGCTGTCAATTTGTACTACCTGGTTAAATAAATAAAAACATTTTTTTAAATAAAAAAATGTGGCCCTTTTCTGGTGAGCACTGCCTGAGTGAAGAGTCTAAGCTTTACAATGGTATGTGGGTTATAGCACTGCACTTTGAATCAATAACAGATAAAAGCAATAATGTAACATCAGTGTTTTTGTTAGACACCGGTGTCTAATTAACATGACCACTGGGGGCACAAGGGGCTATGAAACAAAGGAAGGAAACATCCTCTTTCACCTCCTCCTGTGAAGGATATGACAATTAATTATTTGCAGAAGTGATTTGGGCTATACATGACTGCAAGTCCCTCAAGTAATCAAAGGCAGATATGTTGGTGCAAATGTTTAAGTAAGGAAACATTTTGTAAATTTAAATCACAATGACTGCAGAATGTATGAAAACATGAGACAATAGCTTGTAGCAACAGAATTATAATCACAAAGAAGTAAATAAAAGAAGCCTAACAACATAAATTCACTCAACCCTTAACCCTCATATTTCTCTTTGGGGGTCAATTTGATCCGGTTCAGTGTTTGACGTCTATTAAAAACCAGTTACCGTAACCATATTTTTTCATCTTGACACTACATGACTTTTCCTAATTTGTTAGGATTAAATGGTGAACATGCAATAAGCATAATGCTCTGTTTTTAAAAGTCCTGTACCAACTTTGTGTACAAAGATATGGGGTCAACTTTTTTATTTATATATTTTAAAAAGTAATATTTTTATAATCAGATTGATTAGATTAGATTGTGGGTGATTCTGGTGGCACTTTTCCATACAGGTTTACTTTCACATACCGTATGCTCTAAAATGATACGTTTCATCACAGATTTTTTATATTTAGGGATAAAAGGCTAGTCAATTGGGAGACACACAAAAGGTGAAACAGAAAATGTCAACATTTTTCTATTACAATAGTTTTGTGTCAGTTTAAACTTTTGGGGTCAAAAACATAAACATAAAATTTTGTCATAAAATGTCAAGATAATGAGGGTAAAACAAAATGTCACGTGTCATAACTAGGGGCCACCTGTTCATCCCCACGTGTTCTCTCACATGCACTTCAGTCCTCAATGATCAAGAGATTGATAACCTTTTTGTCAAGTCTTGTGTCAAACAATTATCCTGATTGCACCGCCAAATTGTCAATGCTGATAAAGTAATTATCTAATTAATAAGCACAGACGATGATTGACAGCGATGTTTACAAGCCACACTAAATCCAGTCCTATTAGTTTAGGGCCATGGACAGTATATTACATTACAATCACTTGGCAGACGCTCTTGTCCAGAGCAACATGGAGAACACCAGTGTTACTCTCAGAAATAGAAAGATGCAGTATCACCAAGTTGGCACAGAGGCCCATTTATAATCAATACATGCAAATCACAACAATTTGTGTTGTAACAAAAAAAATTAGACAGATAACCATTGTGTAACCAGCTTTACAAAGCTATTATCCGAACAGATAATGTAATAACATTATAACATATCTCTGGCAGCCGTATGGGAGGGGAGGGCTGCCACTTGACTGAGAACAAGGATTTGAATGTCCACACGGTACAAATAAAGTTCAAAAGCTTTACTTAAGTTACTGTGGTACACAAGACGGCAAAAGCATACACACAATAATGTCAGCTGCCAGTCCACAGTCCAAGAGAATCGTCGGTGTCCGAAAGCAGGGGTCAGTACACGGGAGAGGGTTCTCGTACTGTCCAGGGCTGGTGCGGGGGAAGAGAAGTCAAACAGGCGAGGGTCAAATCCAAATTGGGGTCTCATACGTTCCAGGGCTTTGTCACACTGCAGGGTTTTCCTAAAATCACAGATCATACACGGCGCGGTTAATTATTCTCCAACACTCCTCTCGTCTCCTACTTCTACCACGGTTTTGCCTAAAGTACTCCATCGAATGCTGTATACTTCCTGGTTTTAAAGGGAGTTTGTTTGGTTTGATGATTCCGTGCACCTGGGCTGCGCTGATCCTTCCCAGGTGCGCGGCGTCTCCAGCTGATCACTGTATGCTCCCGGCTAGGCTTCCGATCTACTATGGGCATAGGGGAAGCACACGGATATGTCTGATAACAGTCATTCACTACCCAGCCGCGGGGTGCTCCCGGCCGGCTGCCACAATATCCAAAAGGAAATCCAAGGAAAGAGAGGAAGAAAGGATATCCACAGGGGGTCAGATCCATGGTGCAATCTGTAGAGGTGAGTATTCAGTCTGCATCGGAAGATGCAGCTGTATTTTGAAATGTTCACGAGGAGATGTTTTTCTTTGAGACAGTGCAAAATGATATTACTCGCCCACATTTAACTTGCACAGAGATAGATAAATAAATTGCATTAATAATAATATATTAATACTATATAGATTAAGATTCACTTTATTTGTCAATTAACACTATTTAACTGGAATTTGTTTTTACGCATATCTCTGCTCAATACACACACATACATGGCCCCTCCTACATTTACAGTCGGCGTACGTACATGCACAATATCACCAGAGAGGTCAGAGTGCAGGGTCAGCCACAGTGCAGTGCCCCTGGAGCAGTTATGGGCTCAGTGTCTTGCACAAGGGCACTTTATGCAACACCAGCCACCCTCCTGGCCATGCCGAGGCTCGCACCACCGCCTCTTTTGCCTCTAAGCCACCTGCCGCCCTATGTGTTTGTTTCTCAAGCCAAATACGAGTCCCCCTATATGAGCACCTTCTTACCTGTGTTACCCTCTCTGCAAAAATATTCTGCTTTCTACCTGTCTCAATAAAGGACAAACATTCTGCTTTCTACCTGTCTCAATAAAGCACAAACATTATGCTTTCTACCTGTCTCAATAAAGCACAAATATTCTGCTTTCTACCTGTTTCAATAAAGCACAAACATTCTGCTTTCTACCTGTCTCAATAAAGCACAAACATTCTGCTTTCTACCTGTCTCAATAAAGCACAAATATTCTGCTTTCTACCTGTTTCAATAAAGCACAAACATTCTGCTTTCTACCTGTTTCAATAAAGCACAAACATTCTGCTTTCTACCTGTCTCAATAAAGCACAAATATTCTGCTTTCTACCTGTCTCAATAAAGCACAAACATTAAAAAAGAAGGGCGGACTGCTTTCTGTTGAAAATATGTTTGTAGAAGAGGTATATGAAAAAATGATAAATGAAATAAAAGTGGTGAATATCATGGAGGTTCAAGGGTCAAAACTCTGTGATTAATTCTGATCCTGTTTAGTTGTTTAAAATAATTTTTTGTCACCGATTGCCAATGCTTGGTGAAAACACGTCAAAATGAGACCCACCTTTCTGCATCAAGTGCTGATGGCATTATGGGCAAGTATTGTTCGGCCTTTTGAATAGGATTTGCAAATGTTTCTTCAGATGTAATACAGAATTTGCCCAGTGTCATTTTCTTGTCCAAATCATTTCTAATTGCCCAGTTTAGATTAACACTTCTTATTGGCAACTGGAACTGAGTCAAGTGGGAAGGCTGCCTCATTGAGTCAACACGCTTATTTGGGATCAAACATCCTAACAGCTTTAAGAAAGTTGCAAGCTAGTTGAAAAAAACGTGGTGTATTTTCTAGTTGATCAGGATTGTAATATATGCATTTCTGCAACTACATTGAATGTTTTGACAAACTGGTAGGGCATTGTTTTGTCAGTGCTGTGTGTCTACTGAGTCAGTGCATGATATTAATCTGTAAGGCATGTAATTCTATTGTAGTTTGCGTGTAAGATGACTTATAAACCATCATATCAGCCGTGCTGATGCATATCAACAACGCATTGAGCTCTGTCAGCTGTATTGTGTGTGATATCTACATATTTGAATGGTACTCTGCAGCAGAATACCAACTGTTCCGTTTGGTTTTTACATGGTTCGGGGAGAGTTTTATTGACAAAAAACAACTTTGCTCTGTAATCACACTCCTAATAAGCTCAGTGAGTGTATTGCATTTCCCTGCTATCCTAATAGGATCGATGTGTCCTATTATCATTCATCCTAAAGTAGCTAAATTTGCACTCTCTTAAACGCTTCATCCTCTTTATCGGACTCCCTTTTGCCATGTTATTACATATAACCATTATAGAGTAAATCTATCGGCATTTACCTGGACAAATATCACTTCATGTAATTGTGCACATATCTGCGCATATCACAATCTGGAAAGAAGCTTACAACAGATGGAAAAAACGTAAATGATCAAAATACAGTGAACACCGATGATCATTAGTTTAGCCTCTCTGGGATAATCTGCACTTGAAAAATGTTAAGCGTGTCAAAAAGGACATCTTAATTGGTCCAGAGGGAGAGGTTTATTGACTGATGTCTTTTTTCTTTCCGAGCAGCTCAGGGTTTTCTTTGTACTTGTCACCTGTATTCGATCGCGCCATTGGTAGTACCATGGAATAACAACAAATCAAGGTTTTCCATCATTTTGGAGAGTTTCAGGGATAAGATGTTTTGTGATTCAATGGCTAAAACTAATGTGAGTAATGAGATAAATAGTTGCTTGAGCTTTTATCTTAAAGTATGTTTACAATCTTTTGATTTATTGGTTCACATCATGTCCAAATACGGACAATCAAATAACTAAACTTGAAACTAATCCCTGTCACTTGCATATTTGTAACATGATTGTAAAAGCTAAAGTCAATTCAAGTAAACTTGACTCAGCTTTACCATGGTAAAACAGCACCAGAACACAATTGAACATGGTTCACACAATACTATAAGAATAATATCATATTGAAATTAATCCTAGCCAAATAATGATTATATAATTGTTCTACAACTGTTATATTTTAACATTTATATCAGTAAAAGGTGTGTTGGTAAACATCAGGGGCGTTGTAGTGGGGGGACAAGTGGACCTGATCACCCAGGGCCCCAAGGTGGGGAGGGGCCCCCAGAAGGCCCGTACTAAAGAGTTTGCATTGGGAAGGGGGCCCAGAGAGACTGCATTTACACGGGGCCCAGAATGTCATGCTACGCCCCTGGTAAACATATCAATACTAAATTATATTACAACTGTAATGTTATTACATCAACTAAGTAATTCTAATTCTTCAAATATATCAATCATTTAAAAACATGTCAAAGTAGTCCTGCAATCAGAATACCCAGCCAAGGCAGTCTATGGGCTACTGCACGGATGCTGAAATCTGGCCCTCATATAGTTAATCTATGGATTAGCCAGAGAATCCACTTGCCTAGTGACCCAGGTCTAACTAACTAGTCTCAGATTAAAGGGGATGAATGAATGCCAGGAGCACTACTGGCCTTGGGGGCGGACTGATCTGAATATCCCTTGGCTACTGCATACAGTCAGACCAATATGCAAACAGCATGTTACAACCTTGCGGAGATGTGCGCCCATTTAGTAAATCTAAACGACCTCACTTCACCTCCAGAAAATAAGTTGGTTCTAGCACAAATACATGTGTATGTTGCGCAAGTGGGTTGTAAGTAGGTTGAGAAAGTGGAGGAGTGTAGTTAGAGAATTCTACTGCTGAGATTCTAAATAATGGATTGTAGGGCAGACTGAATCATTCTGAGATAATGAACAATACAGAAGCATATTTGATCATTTGAGAGAAGCTGACGAGATGAAACTTGCTACCCTGGTCACAAGCTTTTTCTGATCCAAACGAGGATAAAATTCCATTGTATTACTTCTTGGGATTGGTCGGCCTGTGACGCAGACTGTGTTTGTTGGGGTCCTGAGAAGAGATGGACCAATCAATGGCTGAGACTAATTTCAGCCAGCACAGTGTGTAATGCTTCATGCGGAGATGACTCCCTTATGGAAACTGCTTTTACACAAAATCCTGATTAGACTAAGATTAAGGTGAATGTGAAAGGTTTATTCTTGTACGGATCAATAAACTTAGATTAATCAATCTTATTGGACTGCGTCGGTTCTACAGTTAGGACAAATAATACAAAGCTGACAACAATGGATTACCTCTGCGCAGTTAAGAGAGAGGCACTATAAACATTGGGAAAAAATGTGTTTATTTAGCTTGCCAATATAAAAAAAAAATCAGAGGAGACACTGGTCTCTTGTTGTCGGTATATATTACTTTGGTATGGGGTTATGAGAAATGTATGTCAATGTCATTTCATGCCTGAGGAGATATGTTCATATCAAATTAGCAATTTGATGAACACAGAAAGATGTTAAAAATTTATAAATGTTGAGCATGAAGAGAACTAAAAATATTGTTACAACTTCTCAAAAACAAACAGTTTTTTAAACAAAAAATGTTTTATAGTGGTACTGCTGGGATGGCTGGTTGACCAATCAGCATCCAGGATCAGAACTATCGATTTTATATCTATCCTTGAAGTCTGTTGGAATGAATGTGTGGCTAGCTCGTGGAAGTGTGATGCTTACATCCAGAGACATGGCAGCATCCATAGTCACTTTAAAATAGCGCCCTTCAAAGATGAAATGTATACATTTTCAGTGACATTATCTAGCCAGGTAAATGCCTGTCAAACTATGCAATTACAGCAGTTACCAGATGAACTAGCTAACAACTAGCTAAACATTGTATAAGCCCTTCTGCTCTCTTCTATGGATAATAATGTAAAAAATAAAGTAAGAAATAATCCATGCTACAGTTCTCATAATGTATAGTCAAGATTAGCAAGATAAAAAGATATTGCTTTTTTTACCATTCATTCATCTGCAAATTGAATTTAAATTAATTGCTATACACAGAATTTATACTACAGACCAGAAGCTACAGCCAGAAGTAATCGTTGTTACATAAGTAGCCTAATGTTAATCAAACATACTTGGGAAATTTTATGAATAAAAGAACTCACCTAGCTCCGGTCTTGTTCCTTTTTGTCCCACTCCCTGCCCAAATTTTACTCGATACGTTATGCTAAACTTTGCGAAATGCGATCTCTGCCTGTCGTTCAGGGGGCAGATCGGGCCTTAAGGCTCGATCTGCCAAGCACATGTGGCCAGAGAGCATAAAAATCAACGATTATAATTAAACTACAATTTCTATCAAAATGGTGCATAAACTGAGATTATAGAAATATGTGTTCCATTAACATTTTGATAGAAGAAATGTTTCCTTTGTCATTCCCAATTCCCCAATTTCTGTAAAGAATTAGTTTGATTTGATGAGCTACTGTACTGTATTTCATAATTAATCGTAATAAATAATTGTAACCTCTTGTTTTGAATCCGCCTTCCGTCTTTTTTGCATGATGAATAAAATCAGCTGGACCTCATTGAGTAATGAGTCATCCTGATGACCAATATATGTCTGTGTTTTGTGTAGCCTTTAAAATGGACATTACACGCACCGTACCAAAAAAGGTGGTAAAGGAAACAAATATCCGTAAAGTAGGAAATATCCACAAAAAGCTCTTTAGGCTTTGTATGATAAGCAGCTGTGGCATAGCGAGCACGTTGCGAGTGTTGGACAAGGTAGCAGCCTTGAAAATCACCAAAGCACACCCAGATTATTGAGAAGCCTTCCAGCAACTCGGAACAGAATGGTCTCTGTCTGAAGAACTGTTCCATCTGCAAGCTTTCACATGTCATTTGTACAAAGCATTGGCTTCAACTACCGATGTGAATGAGCTCCATCCATCACAAGGTCTCCTGTGCCAAGAAAGAAGAAATGAAATATTGGCAGTTACCAGAAGAACGGATCTGGAGACGCTGCTTAGAAAGCTGTCCTGTTATTCCAACTCCTCATAGCAAGGACCTGTGCACGCATGAAGAAAATACCATTGAGCATCTTGTGAGAAACCTGGCTGGCATCCTGTAATTCCTGCCATGCACATGCAAATTGATCACTTTGATCATTGAAGCTGTAAATAACAATCAAGCAAGGATATTGAGTATTTGTAATGGAGTATTACTGCTGTCATTCTCACAGAAAGATGAATATATTTCCAGATATCCTATGAGCATGGATTTTGGGTCTAATGAAAAGATTTCACATTGAGAACTAGCACCCCAGGCTACCCCATCCCTGCAAAATTACAGCACAATTTTTTAAGTACCCCTGTCAGTCACAGCCTTTGAAATCATCCTTAAGGTGTGGCTGCCTATGAACATGTAATAGAGCTTCACAGGATACTTGTCAAAGCAAGTTGTCGAAGCTTGTTCCTACATTCAATCTGTTGTGTTATAAACTGTGACCCGACTAGAGCTCGAGATACGTGTTTCACACTTGACCGTTTCACACATTAGAAATGTTGCTAAATCAAAAAGGAGTTAACACCAGAATCGCATTCCTGAATATTAAATCTAGGCAACCATTGACCTAAATTAAATATTAATATGTGAAATTTTGTTAAATATTGCCACTTAATGGTATAACAGGTATAAAAAAATATCCTTGACTGTAAAGTTAGTCCCAATCAAAACCTTTGCTTATTCAAACATGTTCATCAATGCTATGGCCTTACAGATGGAGATCATAGGCCTAATTTATCGGTCTCTGTGATTACAAGTTGGAATATAATGTACAAACCTAATACTGGTGCTCTAGTGCTATAAAGTATTTTTGTTCAATTTCTTCTACTGTTCATCTTTTTTCTTCTTCTGTGGTTGATGCATCCTTATTTGTTTTATTTTTATGATGGATGTCTGCACCGCACAGCTGCCTAATCAACCTCGTAAATATAGGCTGAACATGGTTCTGCTTCATATCCCAGATAATAATCCGTATTCATTTTTTACACAGCATGGGTATAAATACATTGAATCAACTCTACCAGCAGTGTGGCCTTGTGCCTTTTGCCCCATTTGATAAATGTAAGCAGAAAAACAAGTGTGATCTGCAACTTGAAGATATACAGCGTATTCAAACAGTAATATCTCCTGAAGTATTTACCCAATTTTATCAAATGATAGCTAATTTTGTGGTTCTGATTCTTTAACATGAGAAAATTTTGTAATGTCAAATTTTGAAAGTATCTAAAGTACATGTTTGGTCAATACTTAGATCATATGTTTTTTTCATAGACCTTTGCCCTAAAACATTATGGTTCATTATGACCAGCTCATAGTCCATGGAAAAAATATGGAATAATTATTAAGAATTTGTAAAGCGTAGTGAATTGTATGCTCTTTTGTCACCATATAGAACACATCAATTTTACGTGGCGTCATAGTTTCACTTGATATCTTGATTTTTCATTTATCTTGACCATCTCTGCAAGCTTGCGGTGCTGTATGCCTATGTTTTGTCTCGATGGTCAACTACATTTACTGACTGCATGATTGATATCAGTTGGGGAGTTGGGGAATTAATTTTCTGATGATTATTTAATCATTAATCGTTTCATGTTATTGAAATGCTTTATTTGTAATTACATATTAATCAATATACAATTTATCTACAAAAAATAAACAGATGACTTTGAACATTTTACAAGCAATCATAAGCTTTTACATCAAGGGCAGCTGCTCGGAGGAGGGCGGTTTCCATTTACACACACTCAATCTCTGCCTGAGCATCTGGAAGACTTAGTTAACACTTATAGCATAGGCTTGCTGTAATCTGATTGATGGGAGCCAATCTCTGCTGTTGATTAGGTTGCCTGGTGCGGGCCGCCATTTCAAGCGCCCACCCCAGGGACTTTGTGCTCACCTCTCCCGCTGAACTGTAAGCTTCGTCTTCTCAATCATCATAGCACTTGTATTAGCGGATGGGCCACTTGCAGTAAGGACTCACACAAAGTCAGGTGAAATTGTCAAGGTGAAATAAAAACGTATACATTTATTTGAATTGGGTTACTAATCTAAAAGTTGCACTTTACTGCTCGCAGTCACATACATCAGCAGTTCGCAGGTTATTAAAAGGTTTCCACGGTGTTTGGAATGCAGTAAAACTGAAGATCCGTGATTGCATCCTTCTGTTTTGGCACCAAAAAGCACAAGACATTTTCTTAGGTGCTTTTTTAGTTTTGTGTTAGCTTGTCTGCCAAATGTAAAAACAGTTCAGGTATCATGTCGTGCAGTCAGTTATGCACGACATGAACTGCAAAGCCAGGGGATCTATCTTTTTTTTTTCCATGACCACCGTGTCAAATTTTTCACTTTTACCGACATGCTTATTAATTATCCATCCCTATAGTATTTTTAAAGGTTTTCTTGAGTGTTTTCTGGGTGTTTATGGTATTTATAATAGTAAGAAAGCAGTAGGCCTACTGTATCAGCCACATTACATCCCGTCCACTACAGTTATAGCCAACCCGTATAGGAAATTTGGAAAATGACTAGTTTTGTAAACGAATGGATAAGCCTGTTATATTTGAACATTTTCTTGATGAATAAACATTCACATTATCAAACTAAATAAAAATGAATTCAAACAATTACAGCAATCACTGAACCTTGTATGCGTTTGGTACATTTCACATTTAATTCCGAATAGAAGTCTATTTTTATAGATGTACACATTCATAGGGTATATATTTTTACATTCTCCCAGAGAATAAAAGCTGCGTGTCAACTGTTTAGTTAATTTGGCTGTAGGTGAACTTGTGTGTGTCCAATTACTGAGGACAAATTCAAGATATATTCTCCATCTACGGGATAAACCTAAAAAGTAAAAGCAATAATTGTGTTCTGAATCAGAAACTCATTAGTGTGGTGGTTCAATGTGTAGTTTTATTCTACAATGTATTCAACAACGTTGTGTTAATATTACCAAATTTAGATTAACACCTCTGACAGTGTAGCACAGTAACATTTTCCCAACGTCAGCGCCATCTAGTGACATTGAGAAGAAAGTGTTTTTTGCATTTGCAAGCTTCATCTTGTCTGGTGAGGTTTTTTTTGCTTTTGTTAAGTGCAGATGATCATGTCATTGATAATCATTACTTTAGTCTGTAGTTATATGTGAGTAAATGTATTTTAAGCATTTGTAATCTGATTTATTGGTATCGGTTCTCATCTGCCAATTTTCACTGGATTTATTTTATTTATTAATTGTAAATGTGAAAAACATTATACTTAAATATGTGCAAATACGTGTATACTAATAAATACGTGTATATTTCAATAAGGTAAAATACTGCATCAGTGGGGGTGAATACTTTTAAATAATTGAAGATTCGTCATTGAATTGAACTTTGCTGAAAACATTATATAATTATTCATAATTAGTAATACATTGTTTTATAGTTGTCTAATACGTGCATTTCCCAAAATAGCCTACATATTTCTGCTCGTAATTTTTATGCCTTGACAGTATGTTTATTGGATCTCATATGAGTAACAGTCTGGGTGTCTATTTTGAAAATTATACAGACTGTTAATTTCAGACAAACCTTCTGAGCTAATCAACACCATACACTGAAAATGAAATATATATTTTTCTCCAGAAGGCAATTTGTCACTAAGGTGATGGAGCAGACTGAACAGGCACGCTGCCACGTCCCTTCTCACCACAACTTGAGGGACATTAATGTGTCAAACAGTGTATAGGTGCCCTAAGTGGCCTTTGTATGTCTCCACTACAAGTCAGGCATAAGCAATGCAGTACAGAGTGATAAAAACAAAAACCAATTGTCAGGCCATTGGAATTCAATTCTAAAACTGTGCTTTCTACACTCTAGCCAGTGATTGTACAAGTACATTGGACCATTCCTCGATTAGAACAAAAAAGTTAAAGGCTGACTCAGTCATTTTGGTTGCTAATCAATGGAAATTATGTGGATCGCAACTAAGTAGTACCTCGGTGGATCATGGTTCTCTTAGTTTTTTTACTGTAACCAGCCACAATACAATACGACAAAATCAATTCCAAGGTATGGTTTATTTGGCAAAATGTTAGCTATCTATTCTTAAATATATTATCTGACGAGTGAGCACCAAGTAAAAACGATGAGTGAGTGATAAGTGTGTTTCCATGGTGAAGTGCTGCACAAGGACTACATAAAAGATCAGATATTAAAAACAAAGAAGAAGAATGAGAAGCGGAAGATGAAGATGAACGATGAAGATGAACAAGAGGAAGTAGTGTCTATTAAATACTTTTCCTCTTGAAGGGCTTTTCAAAAGGATCTTTATAGTTATTTTTATTAGGATAATAATTCTCTACTATAGTACCCTCATCTTCTTCTTTTTGCTTTTTGTAAGTAATTAGAATTTTTAGCAACTGAAATTGAAATAGTTTAAATAGGGCCTTTAAATAGTTTATGTTCCATAAAGGCTATTTGACCATTTCAGAGCTAATGCATCTACACAACAGAATATCAGAAGTGTTCTAAAAAATTATTTAATATCTTTCATGCATTTTCAATACAATAACAATTATTACACCACAAAAGAAAAACATATTCCCACATGATTAACCACACCAGTAACTATTTGTAAATAAGTTATATTTTTTTCTCAATTTGAATTTATTATTAAATCTCATTATGTAAATGTGAACGCTATGACAACTTAAGACAGGAGAACACATATCTTTGTAATACAAATCACTTTAATCAGATTCACAAAAATGTACAAACCTTAGCATGGGTCCCTGTCACGATTCTGATAAGTATTTAGTGGTACACATCTGGACCAGTTTTGAGTTGTAATCGTTGAAAAGATGCCTTTTATTTTTTCCAATGATGAAAAAAGTTAACAAACAAATAACAAACTTATAGGTATATAATTAATGTTGAAATGGTTCAAGCTTACTAAAATAATACTTCATTACAAAAATATCAGCAGCAAAACATTGCTTCAGTCTACAAAATAAATATATTTTAAGGGGTTTTGGCCTTAAATCATTTGGTGTTTATCCTTGTCTAATACTACAAATATATGCATACATGAATAACAAATAACTCCAAAGGGTTCCACTTTCAAATTGTTTAAAGTTTACAAAAAGGTATTTCTGTGTAATTGTTTGATTGCCAAGAGCACTGAGCAACAAACAAATATTGAATTGAGCTTAATGTGTAGAGAAAAGAGGTCACGGCTGATTCATGAAAATGAATGGCTTAGAGGTAAAGCAGCCGAATGACAAACGTGAAGGTTTGTGGTTTGATCCCTGACATGGCCAGATGGGTGTGTTCCAGTTGTAGGCTAGCAACTGCAATGTGGCTGGTGTTACATCGACAGTGTACACCAACACTGCCAAAGTGACCTTGAGCGAGGCACTGAACCCCACAACTGCTCCTGGGGCGCTGCACTGTGGCTGACCCTGTGCTCTGACCTCTCTGATGATAGTAACAGTGCCATTCCCCTTTTCTAACACCAGTTTTGCACTCACTTGGATGTCTTTTAACTCAAGTTTATTAGCTTGGGATACAAGGATGCTTACTACAAACACAATCTGAAGTGTTATTTTAAGCCAGTAATTAACCTGCTTCATATGACTTCACAATCTTCCTATGTTAAAAAAAAACATTTGAAATATATACAACTTTAGGTCACCAATGCTGCTACATGAACTTGGTCAAGAACTATTTGACAATATTCACATAGTATTATTTATGGAATGGAACTCATTTTGTACAGAATGTTTGGTCAGATGACAAAGAAGCACAGTATTACCCTTATTGCCTAATGTACAAAAACACAAAACCTCAGTACTTGCCATCATTTTCCAGAAAGATCTATTGATCTGCAAATATGGCTGTATATTTTATTATACTTTTTTGGGGAAATAATTCATTATTGCCATATATTTATCTGGGAATATAATCCTAAAAGAGGCCAATCTAAGCAATAAACTTAGGTTCGCCTTAGGTTCAATCAACTAAGCAACAAAGTGTCAGTTTCTTTAATGTTACCTGTAGTGGTTGTAAACAATATGTGTGTGTTTGATTTCAAATCCTCATACCATTCCACAGCTTGTAAGACTTTCCATCACAGCATAACATGTCTTCACAGAATGGGGATAAAATGATATATTTAAGGGGTAAAATTATACTTAATACCATTCCTACCAATTAATATATTTTCAGTATGCTACTATTTTTAAAAAATATATTTTTTATTTAATTTATTTTTTTATTTTATATTTTGTATTTTGTAGTATCTATTTGTTTTTTGGCACTAATTTCACTATACATTGAAAGTATATACAATGTGTATGCATTTGTCTCTTGGATCTGCTAGTTGCAGTTTATTACTCCCAGTGAGGTGTTTGGTTGAGGTGATCTATTTGCGTTTTCTCAGGACTAGATACATCAGCCCACTGAACAGAGAGACGGGGAAGGAAATCCACGCTAAGATAAAGGAGGAGCCGAAGGTCCCATCTTTGAAATCTGCCTTTTGGAAGCTTTCATGCTGAGCAGCATAAATGGAGCCTCCTACCATGACACAAAGAGCTTGAAAAAGAAAAAAACATATACATATATATATTAATAAAATGGCAAGATAGAAATACATAACACATAGAAAATAACAATAGTTCTGTGGCTGACAAATTCAACATCAGTGCACCTCAGCAATGAAAACCAGCAATTAATGGAATTTGTAGCATTGTAGTCAACACAATAGAAAAGACTTTAATTGGAGCAGTAAGATAACACAAATAGATAATTTTCCTCTCATATTGGTGATACACCTTTACCATTCAAAGTACTTACAAGACATCAGCTGAATAACAGCAGTGAAGACAAATCTCTCTCCTTGCTTCAGACGGAAAAGTTGTAGGATGAACACAAAGAAACCAACACAGGATAGGATGGTGGCCAGTATCATTGTTGCCTGGATAGCCTGGAGGAAGGCTGTATTGTTTAAAGAAAATGTTAGCAAATATTTATTTTGAAATATATATTGTCTGTCAGAATTACATGACGTTTTGTGTTGTTATGGTGTACATAAAATGCATACTGGAGTCATTATAGTCAAAATCTCTTCCATATACTGTAAAACAAATATCCCATAAAAATAATGGTGAAACGACTGGCAGCAATTTTGCCGGTGAAAAACTATTTAATGAAGGGAAAAAACTGCATATATCCTGTTATTTTATGGGATAGCCATGATTAAATAATGAGTTATTGCCATTATTCTACATATTGACAGTGTTTTTAAAAAACAGTAAAATCCATTTTTACAAACATTTTATATAGTTTTTTTTAGTGTAAACCGTTACTGAGACTGAAACAAAAGTGATAAATCCCGGGAAATTAAATATGTCACTTAATGATGCTATATTGTCATGAACTACATAGCATATTCATGAATGCATGAGGAACTCTTCAAAACACATTCCTTGCAACGTTGGCAATACAAAACAATATGTCTTTATTACATCAGCAGAAGCACAAGGACAATTGGTTTAATTAAACTATGACATCACATGCCAGGTACTGTAGTCTTGTGGGAGGTTTGTTACCTGCTGTAGTGGAGTGGCTATTCTCCACAGGATAGCAAGACGTGTCATTGCAGGAGTACCACAGATCAGTATAGGCATTTCCTGATACCCACCAGGCCTACAAATTGAGTAGGTTACAAAAGGTTGTCAGAAACAGAAATGGAACCTACTCTGCCAGGTCTTCTATGTGTTTTTTCACCACAGTAAAAAGGTTCAAATGACACTTTAATTATAAAGTCATTAACATTAATGGCTAACATTATTACACATATCATACACACCCAATATTCAGTTGAATTTTGAAACCACAATGGTAAACATGCATTATAATGTCTGCATTACATTAGATTATGATGAAATGGGCAACATTTTTAGGCTGGACAAAGTACTAATTGTTGTTATAAAATATATTACTATGTTATATGTCATATTGATCGTATAGGAGAAAGACCTTATTGTTCTCTTACATTATTTATTGTTGCAATGAAGAGCAGGATAGCTGAGATTACATGGAAGAGGATGATGAAGGCCAGTATGATCAACATGGCTCAGAGATGGTAGGTGGTCCAGAGCCTAAAAAAGAGAGCGGAAACACTCACATTTGATTTATAAAGGTCAATTTTCTTAGGCTTCACATAATAATTAGGCTATTGCATTGATGATAGAATTCTGACGATAACAGACATAGAAAATTATTTTACATACAAGTCGACAAAAAATTACACTAACTGTAATAGTTATAATACTTACAATTTGATACAATATATAATATTGAATGTAAGCTTACAGAGACGTTTAAATGGTGGTGTATGAATGAGTGTACAAACCATCCCGTGTATAGTAAAGTACGGTGAAACATACGTTTTGAAGGGTTTTTTTTTTGGTTTGCTTTTGTGCTTTCATTGAGGCTATTAATAGCAGTGTGTTAGCCAGCAGCTAACCTATTATCATTCAATTCTGTCATATCTGTATTCTGTATTCAGAAAAAGAGCCAACCAAATACCAACCAAGCATGAAGTTTTTATTCATGCAGAATCTTTTCCTGCATACATTTTCTCAGTAATCGAGACATCAGACTTGACAATAGAAATAGTGCTTTTGACATATCTGCCTCCCGAATTCTATACATTGTATATATCCCGAGTTCTTGTTATTGGTTTGATGTGACTACAATATGTTATCATTTTTATTTTATTTTTTAAACACTTCCCAAAAATTTCTGTTTTGCTTTCACCATCACATAATCTTGTGCTCTAAGATAATCTCTTACATCACTCTATTTTCCCCAAGCCCTTTTGATTGAATAAACTGAAGTCAAGGCCTTCAATATAGCCCCAGTTATCATCTTAAAACTGGCTGGCAGCTCCACTGACCTCCTTTCCCTTGTCCAAACAAATTAAGTTCCTGAGCCTTGAACCCATGTCCCTCATATCTACCTGCTAACCTTCTGGAAAATGATATCCCCAGACTTCAATGGGGGTTGAAAAAAACTGTGACATTGCTTTATGTGGCACGCACACAGATCTGATTTTGACAAAGGGCTTCGTATGTGTTTTTTTACGTTAATAACAGCACGTTTCTGCAGTACAATCTGGTGAGAAGAACATCAAAATGTCAACATTTCTGCTAAAAAATGAGGGTCCTGCTTGTGTCTCCAGACAAGCATAGCCTATTGTTACAGCAGGGTTACAGCAGGCTCACAGCAGGCCTCCAAAGGTCACAGCTCTTGGCCAGTACATAGCCACCAATTCAGTGGGAAGTAAGCACTTTGGCCTTGTGCATTTAAGCGCTGCATAACCATGAATGCTTAGAAAAACACATGTAGGCTTGAAGTTCCAAAAAAACCAACCCATCCCTTCTGTGTGCAAAGCCATGAATGGACACTAATTCAGAGATAATGAGAAAAACAATTGAATATATAATTACAGAATGATATCTGACAATAATATACCAATTTAATTATCAAATTTATTTGTCTTACTTATTATGGTTATTAGGGTACTATGTATCCCTATTTCCAAAATACAATGACACATTACACCTAAGGAATTCAATTTAATTGATATCATTTTGTCCCAATGGATGTTTCTCTCTCCTTCAAAAGAAGCCATTCATCAGTTCTGTTTATTAGTCCACAACACGGCAGACAGAAGGAAGAAAAGTAACAAAGTGCCCATCTTGAAAAAAATAAGAAATAATGCTACATTTTGTCTGTGTGGATAGTATGGTATCAAAACACTGATAATAGTTAGAGTTGCATGGAATTTTAGTAGTTGTCAGCGTATTGTTAGATTCAATTTCAGTTCCCTACACCTGCACTTTCATTACTTTTGAAAAACATGTAATAAACCAGCACAGGAATTTAATTTCACCCTGCTTCAATGCTTTCTCCTTAATCCTGAACAGATGAACACATCTGTATCGCACGTGAATGTACTGCTACTACTAATGATAATGATAACAATAAAAATAACTATTTTATTCAGCACTTTTATTACAGGTGTGGTTTACTGACATAGTGAAACAACATGCTCATAATATTCATGGACAAAACAGCAGGAATAGCAACACAAACTGATGACAATTAAAATAATTAGAATAATAATAAAAGATTGAGCACCCACTATAAATGAACAAATACGAGCTAAAGCTGGCTTGAAATCACATTTATAAAAATACATATTCAAAAGGGGTTCAACATAAGACACAAACTTGCTGCTCTGATCTTTTCAGGAATATCGTTTCAGGGCTGAGGAGCTTTCACAGAGAATGCAAGGTCATTTGGGATTTTTGTTTAGTTAGTCTCTGGAGCAGTCAGAAGGTGGTTATTATTAGACCATGGTCTGTTCCATAGGGGGTTAAAAGCTCTGCAGTATAATTGGGGGGCTCACCCATGCTTTGCCATAAAGTAACATGTGCCAGTGCAGAGATGTAACATTTGTGTTGAAGAGTTTAATACCACATGCAGACATGAGGGGGGTCGTTGGTTTAGACAGATACACAGTGAATCAGTGAGTCAAGCCAAGATTAAATGAAAGTCTGAATACATGTCTCACTATCACCAAAAACGACCTAAATTTAAATGTTTCAGATGTTACCCAAAGATGTTATCCAAAGTTTCTAATAACCTAGTAGTGTGCATATCAAAATTCAGACTTGGGTCAAATATTACACCCAGGTTCCTGGAGCAATTTTCATAACAATAATCTCTAGGACAGGAAATTATCTGTGTTTCCATAATGGCAGGATTTCTAGATACCCTGATAAGAACGGGATTCCAAGAAAGCAAGTAAGTTCCAACAAAATGATGGAAAGTGTCCTCCCTCATTTCCTAATTTCTCCGGCATATTGACAATGAACTGTAACAGCTCTTTTCCCGCAGTATTTAAATGCCTACACAAGAGCCTATACCAATACTTTTCATGGAAAGATTTTTTTGCCTGCTGGTAATAATGTAAGTGTTAGCTTCAGAATATTGGGATACGTGGTGGTGTTGGTACACATGATTTTCAATTACTGCATAGCTACCTTTCTCTCAATTATTGCTGAATACAAAACAACCATTAAATAATAATGAACATATGAATTTGTTTCAAGACAGAAAGGTGATATTTGCCATATTTGGCTTAAAATGCCCTTATATCATCAATATGATCATGAGAATCTGATATCAAACTAAAGCAGTGAACATCTTGTGTTGTAGGTGCTGTCACAGAATAACAAAATTAACAAATGATGTAATATCCACAAACAAGCTGTCGGTGATGCGTGCCAGTGATAGATCTATTCCAAATGGATTATGATACAGAATGAGCTAGGTCCTTTAAAGATCATTATCCCCTCCAATTCTCTTGTAGACTGCAATTTAGTTTTGGAGGGAAATCATATCTTGTATAAATTTGCAAAGAGCTGAAAAACATACAATAACACTAATAATAAGTAATGATTATTTGGTATTGAAAATAATCTAGCAAAATTTTAAAAGGTAATATCACTTCATCAGAAATATAAAATGATTCTTTGATATGCTCCTTGAAAAAAGCGAGAGCGGGTGAAATTGTACAGCCAGACCAAATTTAAACACCGGCTATCTCACTCTAACACCAAACACAGCAAAGCACGAACATGACTGAGCGCCCACAGAAATGTCTGCATTCTGGCAACTGTTTGCGATAATAATCTATCCTCACCCCAAGGTTTGTGTGGGAAAAGGTATCCATTGTAGGAGTTCCGCTATGCCTATTTAAGAGCATGAAATCAAATCCAGTATCCCTTCTACACAAAGGCAGCCTACACTACAGCTGTACAGAAGCCATCAGCATCAAACACAAGGTGAAATAATATGTCATTGCGTATAGCATAGAACATATTCCGTGAACTCAGTGGGTGTCTTCCATCAGTAATAGAAAATGCAAACAGTGGACCCTGTAGAATAGTTGATCATAAAACCTATAAAATCTCTTGCTGGTCAAGCATGCTATAGGAGCAGGATACTGTTCATGAATATGCCCTTGAAGCAATGTGACTAGTAGAGTCCGATCACGCTCATAATGACAGCTGTAAATCATAAGATAATGATCCATCTTTTATTCAAAATTCAAAAGGTTGGACAGATATGAGTTGAGTGGAAAAAGCCCTCTCCACAAAAAAAGATTCAAAATCCTTCCTGGATTTTAAAAATGCAGCTGATCAATGTGTAAATAGTTGCCTTTGGAATTCACAAAAAGTAACTTTGAAAGTGATCCTAATTAAAATGGTCGTGCAATGTTCCATGGCATTTCTATAGTTGCGACTATATGGCTAGCTCAATTATTTTAATTGCAATTATAATTGTCACTATGTTTTTTTAAATTTTTGATTTAACCTTTATTTATATAGGGTAGGCTAACTGGGGATTTAGTTGTCTTTCAATCATACAACAAATTTAAGAATTTCAAATTTAAAAAATTCCAATCACACTTTAAGGCCTGTGAAAAATCTAGTTCTTATGTCATATGCAATATCTTATGAAATATTTTATAATTTTCCTTAGAAAAAGTCTGGATGAAGTAATTCCATAACAAATTCTCTGTCTAAAATAATGTCGATCGGCTGATTTCCCCATACAAGTCCTCAATGTTCCATCATCTATAGAATATTTACTTATTGAAGTCATATTGCAAATGAGCTGCAGTCACAGTTTACACTTTATGGTGGGGTTTCTATCAAGCTGTGCATGTACCAAACAGCTCATGCCCAATCCTTTCAGTTTGGTGGAAAATGCTGACTTGGAATTCAGTTTTAATGCCATTTTTATACAACCAAAGCCAAAGTCTCCTCTACATCACAAAAATGTTTAAACCAACCTCTCAAAATGTGTAAAAGCTACCATTGTCCAAAGTTGCCTATTACGATTTCAGAAATGTGCAATAAATGAAAATTCCAAGTTTGATCTACTTCTATCCTTTCTTGTTGGATAAACATAAACTTCTATTACACTTCCACTCCTTTTTAAATTTGAGCGGACAAATATAGACCAAGGGCAGACAACAGATATACAATGTTAGATTTCCTAAGTATTTGACAAATAGCATTTAATCTAATAATCTGAAGAACTATTGCATTATGCTAACTGTTTGTACTAACCCTGCTATTTGCATTAAACTGCATTTTTCCCGACTGGTTTATCAGCAAAGGGCACAAACTGGTGCATTCAGACCGATTACAACCATACGTAGTAGAACCACACGATACAAAGTAGGGGTACACTTTATAATTTATTCTACTGTATATTTTATATTGATTGGTGAAAGTAAAACAACATAACATTGTATATTAACAAACCAACTCTGTAATCCAATATACAATCCAATATACTCTGAAGCAGAGTTTAATTCCCAGTTCAATTTCTCTGTTTCTCCACCGTTTCTCAGGGGAAACATGGAAAAGATATTAAAATGATTTTTCAAAGGAAATATGCACCATTTCCATATTATGCTTTGAATGTGTTACTTATAAATAAGCCCCGTGTACACTTTCCATTTTTCCTCCAGAGTGGTATAAAATATGATTTCTGAGATATATTAAGAGCTTTTGTGAGACACCAAGTCTAAAACGCATTGCTTATTACATCTGATTATCACGGAACATATTCAAGGTAAAACCATGATCAGACTATAAATCTAAATGACAGTTATATTCACATAGACATGTTTGCTTCACACTCTGTGGCATATAAGTGGAATAGTTTGACATGATGCAAAAAGCAGTATAGAAATGTAATTGCCTCTTTGCCAATCATCTGCTCCAAGGATTGAGGGCCAATATTATTGTTATAGCTAAAATTAGAGCATGAGATCTGTTTCTTTTTGTTTTCTTGTTTTCTTTTTTTCCTGAGAGAAATACAACAATTTTCAAATCAAATCTGCCTGCAATGCATCAGCATTGAGAGCTATCATATTTTGCATTCAGCATTAAATACATGTGCTGTACATTTTAAAGTACTACAAAGTATAATCTTTAAACGTGTGAACAAATCTACCATGGTTAAGATATACTGACTGACCAAAAATATCTGTGATGTCTTGAGAGGAGTCCTGTGTATATCAAATTACCAAACAACATATTTGTTTTTATCATTGCCAGAATGTAGGAAAGTGACAGAGACATTTTTCAAAACATGTTTTATCTCTGACACAAGAATTTTGATTGGAGTTAGACTGGAGCATTCAATTATTTGAATATGTACTCAAGAAAATGCTTAACTGAACCTGAATGTAGTGCACAAGGACATCAGTGTGTTCAATGTCAGATCACCAACAACAAAATAGGTAAATGCAAAAATTCAATGCAAATTTCCGAGGACGTTATTTTACACTGCCCAACAAAAAGTCTAAACCGTTGTAACCCTGTTTAGCCCCTGATTGCTTGTATTAGTGTGACATCTTTCAAATTTCACTTCCTGCATTAACAAAGCTCTAGATCCCCTGTCGAGTCACCCACAGGAGCGTGCAGTCACAGAGCGACCATTCATTGGCATGACTGACCATGAACAAAACAGCCTAAAGAAATATACTTATACAATTATATTGAGTCCAATCAAAAGTATTTGTTCAGCTTTTGTCTAGATGTGTACTTTGTGCTGCCCTTGTGTTTTACAGTTTGTCGTTACCATATCTATTGCAACACAATGGACCAGCCCAGCTCTTTCCTTCCTTATCTGCATACAACTGTGCAGATTCAGAGCTTATTTCAGAGAAAACAACAGAGTACAAGTTCTTCTCTGGCAGACATCCGGATATACATTTAAACAGCGTGCTTGTTGGCTTCTGGCTACACGAGAAACAAGCTAACAAGCTAAGTCTAGCAAAGAGAAACATGGCTGCTGTCAGGGTAAACAGGGAAATTATCCTTACTAACCAAAATAGCTCATAACCAAAGTAACACTTTTTCATATTTACAATAAAAGATATAGCATTAAAAAACATTAAAGGAAAAATGTACCAAAAATGAAAAAGTATTTTTTTTTACAATCTGAAGATGATAATACATATACCTAGACCATGATACATGTAATGCCCTGCTTTATACAATAGAGCTCCTACAAGTTAGACAGATAAATTATTCCTGATTGCATCATTGGTAAGATGTCTACTCCTGTGTACTATAAAAAGAATATGTAAATCCACATTCTTTCTGTTGGAACTTAACATACTGGATTTCAACATTGATTGTATATACATACAGTGTATGGGAACTTGTCTCCTTTGTCAATCGAACAAGTCACATCAATATGATATTCCTAGCCTTAGTGTATGTATCCGTTTCTGCGTTTTTCTTCCCTTTCTATTATGAGCCACAGTCATAATCCTTAAGCAATTTCATCATTTGATTTGATGTAAATAATCTTCAGTATTTTTGTCAAGAGGTAAATCTCAAAATAAATGAATCTATTCACACCCAAAAATGTCTTGATGATAGCAGTGTAATGCAATGAATATCTGAATTTCATTTAAAGACAGGGTTTACATCTAATTTAGGTTATTCTGTGTAAAAGATTTTGTTTAAAAGCACTATGTCTTTTGTGTGCTTTAATTTAAGAGATGTTTACTGTTTAAAAGTAAAATGTCCAAATGTCCGCCACAAAACTGTCTTTGAGTGCTGTAAGTGCTGCTTTCTCGACAAATTGCCAAGTGAAGTGGGTGAACAATTGCATCGTTATCTTTGCAGTTTATCTGTGTAAGAATGTTTTATACCATTCGCTTTCAGGAAATTTACATTTTCCCTCAAGACATTTCATTTAATTTTGTATTGTATGAAACTGGATTTGAATTGAATCTGTTGCTCAAGGGTTCAGGATCTGAGTTAATACATATGGACAGGCATCAATATTTCATATTTTTCTACAGTGAAAGATCATGAATCAGCCAAGTGTCCTGTGTGGTTTTCAGAACAACCCAAAAGAGTTAATCCCTCTCACATCTGGAAGCTGTACTGTGCAGAAAGTAAACCGTAACAGAACCCTGACCATGGCGCAGTGCATCAAGACCATGTTCTACCACGCTAGTCTTGTAGACTTGTTTTTCCCTCTTCATTGTCATAGGCTGTATGGCTCGGATTGGTTTGTTCTGCCTCCTCATGCAAATACCAGATTTCACAAAGTCTACAATCTCCGCGTGCCAATTGCTTCTGTTTACAGTGCTCCTAATGTCAAAGCCATATGTGCCTGTTGATGTTGCGTGTGTGTGTGTGTGTGTGTGTGTGTGTGTGTGTGTGTGTCTATGTCCCTCCCCCTTCCTGCCACTGTGTGATCTCTGCAGCATAGCTGCACATAGAAACGCCATGGTCCTCCTGCTCAACGTGGTTGCCAGAGCCTAGCACACTGCAGGCTAGGTTTCACTTGAGGAATTTCACCTTCATGCAGCCTCACTCTGGTAAACTCACCCGAGACATCTGCAATTTATTGTCTGACTCCCAGAACAGAAATAGCCCGCTGAAACTTTAGGTAGCAGATTAAAATGTAGACTACCTAGGTTTCAAACATAAACACAAGCTCTGTGAGCTCTGCTCTTGTACATTAAAGACAGATGTTTTTGATTAGGCTGCTTTCTTAATTTTAATGGCAACAAAGGGGATTGGCTGAGGTGGATAAGCAGAGAAAGGAAGTCCCATTTTCCCCATGCGCCTCTGTGTCACTCAGACTTTCATTTCTGGATTTCAAAGAGCTGCAAAAAAAACTGCACCCTGGCACTTTCACTGCTGAACTTACAGCATGGCTGACCTAAAACCTAAAGATAACAGCACTGAGTCAGAGAGCTGAACGCTCTGGTTTTCCATCAGGTTTTAAAATCACAAAGACTTGTCAGCTCTCCCACAGCCAAAGAGAGACGCCTGATCTAGACTTTGACAACATCAGTTCTATTGAATGTTCCCTAGGGCACATTTTCTATCTATTCTGTGAACAGTGCCACAAACAGTGCATATCCAAAATGCAGAAAAACATCATGAGCCATTTTATATTCTTTCCAGCTCAGACAATAACCTGTTTTACTTTCTTCTGATTTATTGGACATGGCATGCTCTTATTTTTGATCCTACACATGAAAAGTGTAGGATACCACCAAGATGAGCTCAGTTAGGCCAAACTTACACACAGAACTGTGACCCAAGAAACGTTTTTAACAATTATTAGACCAATTAATTGAATCTTCATATATCTGATTTTGCATCAAGCCTCCATCTTTTTTTCTATGTAAATCTCAATTCCTGTCTAAATCAAGTATACTGGAAATTGTGCAAATGTGTTGCCTTGAGAAACCTAATACACTGGTAAATATTTTAACAGGTAACGTGTATATTTTTCATGAATACAATGCCATTATTGGCGAAATTTGATAAATACAAAGATAGACCCTTTGTTGAAAAACAGTGAAATACAACCTTTGGTCTATTTCTTCCCACGGTTCTGTACAAACAAATCATATTATTCACATTATTCATTTTCACCACAAATTGTATACAGCTGTTTAGCAGTTTACAGTGTTCCACCACCTGCCATATCTCATGGCCCATTATCTCATATTTCTGTCTTGCAGAGAAAAAAGGTGAAATTATTGTTTCATCCGTTTTTCAATAGTAATTTTTACCATTGGAGTTTGCACCATGCTGCCTCAGATTTTCATTCCAAATTCCAATTAACTCTACACGTAAATATCAATCAAAATGCCGCAAAAATTCCAACGATTATGCAAAGCAAAGTTTGACACGGCTGCTTCGCAACTAACTCCAAGCAAGCACTTCTAATCCTTGTTTCTTGTAGACATTCAAACAGAAACCCTGCTGTGCAGCTTACTGCTGCATCATTCCCACTGGAATTAAACAACATCAGTGACTGATCAGTCCCTCCAAGAACACCAGGAGGCGTCCTGTGTGCGACCAGAAGGGGAGAAACGGCAAAACTTTAACAAAAGGTTTTCTTTCTCAAGTGCTATAGACCCGCCCCCGAAAAAAATTAAATACAATACTAACGGTATCTGAGAAATCGTTGCAACATTACACACTATAACCTAATTTAATAATTCATAATAAATGAATCGCCAACAAATTAATCATTAAAACAATAGTAGCGATAATGGACAACTACATTGGCTAAAATTCATATCCGCATAATCTGTGTAGGTAGCCAATAAGACTTAGCCTAAAGTAGGTTACTCACCTTGTATGCCTACATCAGAATGAGCATAGACAACGGCCCTTTAAATTGAGTTTGAAAGGAAGTATTTTGCGAACTAATATTGAACTGCGGGACTTTATCTTAATTTAACAACCACTGTATATAAAATTGCATATTGCAGCATATAGCGTTTCTTGTTAAACGCTCTCATTTGCGAACGTTTTAGTATACTGTAAAATGCAATAGGCCTACTCACTGTTACAAAACGTAGTCTTCAAGTGCTGTTCAAGCCAGATGTGGAGGTCGAGCGATGAATAGCAGAAAAGCGTGACTAGAACAAAGTATAATAGTTGTAAGTAACTATAAGCCAGTCCTCGCGCTCCTCCCCCCACCCAAGTGACGTCCCAGAAATGAAATTGGGTGTGGTTTGGAATTTAATAGCTGTTTTGCCAGAGAAAAAGGCTAATGCTAGCGATGGTCTTTCCAAGTTTTTTTAACCTTACACTTGTAATGGCTACTGTAAAAAAAGAGAGAAAAAAAAGAAAAACACGTTAAGTCAAATAAACAGAACGAAACGAATAATGCGAAGACCGCATTGCACGTTTATAAAATATAATGGGAAATAGACGTGTCTGTCTGAAGTAAAATGTTCCTAATATTGCATGGGCTCTTATTTGTTTGTTTAGTTATTTGTGTTTTTTTTCCCCCCTTCAAATATTTATATGAGACCTGAGTTGTTGATCATGATGGGCAACATGAACTGTTGATAATGATGGGTATAAGCAAAGTCTCCAAAGGTGTCTGAGAAATGTTAACGTTAAAATGTCAACAGCAGAGTGAAATTTATCCTGAGCCAATGAGTCATTGTTAGTTCTAATATGTCGTATGCTTTATTGTTTGACAGGAGGGGAACAGACTTGAATTGACATGATAATCAGTGAACAGGTCCTCATTCAACAGTGGTGACTCTACCATCCTCATATGGTTTATGCACTCAAATGAAAGAGCTTGTTCACAAGCGTAGACTGCAAAAGAGAGAGAAGGACCTTAACTGTGAGGAAAACGAACAGTCTTATCCTGTTTCCAAGCTACGTTGAGAGAGGCAAGCAACAGGAAGAGAACTGCAGGGGAATTGCTCTCAAAGGAAACTGTTAATCTCGCCACAGTGTCCCACACAGCCTGCTTTAAAAGGCTTTCCTCTATGGTATGAATGGATTCTCCTGATGTCACAATGAATGGAGTTGCCTATTTTCCTCAAGAGTTAATTTATCATCATATCCCTGCCTGCATGCATGTTGTGTTGGTGTTTCCTTTCACGACCAATATTCCAAAAGGTTTAATGCTTTTAACTGCACTTTAAAAAAAAAAATAATACCAAGCCTAACATAACATAACTATTTATTCCTTTTCGTGTATTGGATTATTTTATTTTATTTATGCTGTATTCTTCCCTCTTTTCTTGGTTCATGCCCTCAGCCAGAGCCGAGAAATTATTCTGAACCTGTTCATTTCCTGTTCCTGTGCAAGTTCATCTGCAGGTCTTGCCTTTTGTTTACTGAGTATGTGCTCTGCTCTGGGTTCGAGCCTGTGAGTTTTATATCAGTTGGAAAAGACTTTCCCCTCATAAATAAGATGTCTTGAGACTCATGATGATAGATATTTATTATTATATTATTATTATTATATTATATAAATTATTATTATATATTATTATGTCTTTTAGAAAATTGTTTACTGTCACAGACCGTGCTCTTCTATCCCATGTACAAATATATTGAACTGGATTATCCTGATTTTATGTCCCCAAATAAATACAGTAGCTACTCTTTTTAATATTGAATACTTTGTCCTCGTACAGTTCCTTCAAAAAAGCTTGAAGCTGGGGATTATTTAACATAACAGCCATAGAAATCAAAACTTTGATATTCATATTACAATGAATTCACACATTCCATACAGCTGCAAGATTGGCAACACAGTGTAACACAATACTGTGGTAGTTTGCAGTTTACCGTTTTTTCAATCTTATTTTCTACTTCAATTTAAGTGTCTCATAGTATAACTACACTGTTAAAAGAAATTAAAGGAATACTTAATCAACACAGTATAACACCAAGTCAATTAAACTTCTGGGATATCAATCTGTCCAGTTAGGAAGTGTAAACGATTGTGAATCAATTTCACCTGCTTTGGTGCAAATGAAAGTGACAACAGATAGACAGGAGAGGCAACAGCAAGACAACCCCCAAAAAGTAAATGGTTTTGCAGGTGGTGGCCACAGACCATTTTTCTCTCCTTATCCTTCCTGGCTGATTTTGCTCTAGTTTTGCATTTTCCTAGTGCCCTTGTCACTACTGGTAGCATGAGGCGGTACCTGCAGCCCATTCAGGTTGCACTGGTAGTCCAGCTCCTCCAGGATGGCACATCCATATGTGCCGTCGCAAGAAGGTTTTCTGTGTCTCCCAACACAGTCTCAAGAGCGTGGAGGAGATACCGGGAGATGGGGCATTACACAAGGAGAGCTGGACAGGGCCGTAGAAGGGCAACAACCCAGCGGCAGGACCGGTATCTGTTCCTTTGTGCGAGGAGGAACAGGAGGATCACGGCCAGAACCCTACAAAATGACCTCTAGCGGGCTACTCGTGTGCATGTTTCTGACCAAACTGTCAGAAACAGACTCCATGAGGGTGGCATGAGGGCCCGACGTCCTGTAGTGGGACCTGTGCTCACAGCCCAGCACCGTGCAGCTCGATTGGCATTTGCCAGAGAACACTAGAATTGGCAGGTTCGCCATTGGCGCCCCGTTCTCTTCACAGATGAGAGTAGGTTCACACTGAGCACATGTGACAGACGTGAAAAAGTCTGGAGACGCCGTGGCGAATGTTATGCTGCCTGCAACATCATCCAGCATGACTGGTTTGGTTTAATTGACTTGGTGTTATACTGTGATGATTAAGTGTTCCCAATGGTTTTGAGCAGTGTTTATTAATATTGAAGATAAAATAGTTTGACAAAGAATCAATAGAACTTCTCAACCAGCAATGCAATGCTCCCCTTTGTTTCTTGACCTAAAACCAAACAATATACAGTACATCCTCGGTGTCGTTGTGAGCTAAAATTAAGAAACTGGTTTCTTATATTATTTATAATCATATTTTATTGTTTTTCGTTGTAGTCTTATTTTAAATTCTTCAAATTTTTTAAACATATTGAAAATGTTGACATTTTTATCAGAGTTTTTCTCATGAAGCTGAATCATTTGGTAACTGTGTAACCAAGTAGAATATCAGAGAGCTATATAAAATCTCTGCTGTTGCTCATTGGCCATGGAGGATCTGAGGTAGCTACTGCACATTAAGGGCTTGATTTAAGACCTTTAGTGTGTGAAAAATATTTTCGCACAAGCAAAACCAATAACATGACCAATGATTGGTCATGGTACTTGTTTTGCACCAATCATTGGTTGTGTTATTAGTTTTGCGTGCTAAAAGGTTTTGGACACGCTAAAGGTCTTAGTAAATCAAGCCCTAAATATTTTTTGATCTTTTGAATTAAGATGCAAGATACACTGAAAACAGTACAGATTCATGTGTGCAACACCTTGTGGATTGAAGAAGGTAGCGCTGGCCACCAGGCATAGTGCACAATGTAATATTGACAATGGAAAGACCCTCAAACTTTATGGGACAATAAATTTGTATTGTTTTTAGCTTCTATTGTTTTTGCAGTGTGCTTACAAGTAATTGGTACAGTTATTATCCAACAACCCATTTTTATGTATAAAGATTTTTTTGTACGTTTTATATATTTGGATTTTATTTACATGCTTTTTCTAGTAAATGTATCTTGACTTTTCACCAATCTTAAAATGTATTTGATACTACTTTGATACTACTACCCTGTATATTTGTTTTATTTATTTATCACTACTGCAGTTTTGGCTTGTAGTCCTCTATGAATGCACTCGGTTCACAATTACTATCATTGATCATGACACCGATACAACCGCATGAACAGAGCCAAGAATGTGAAGAATCCGGAGGCTATGTAAAGGGTGGTGGACCATGAGAAACAGATGTCCATGCCAATCAGACAAGCATGCCATGTTATTGCATTAAAAGCAGACCACGCATTGCAAGGCATACACCCCACATGTAGAGTGTACCACATGTGTGCTTAATTATTTACAGGCAAGGATGTCAGTGCTTGGAAAAGTTAAAATCCCTTCCTTAAAGTATGAATTAATATGAAATACTGACTTATCCCTGCATCCTGGCCATTGTGGTAGTGTCACACATGAAAGATAATCAAGAAGTGCACCTTACTCAAAGTACTTGAGTACATTTCCTATTAAATACTGTAAAAAAAAAAAAATTCACAGAAGACTGTAACCAATGTGACGCACTGCTGTTTTGTCTGTGTATGTCTACTTGCGGGGAGAAACATGAGGACTGTGGTTAATTTTAGCATAAATGCTGCGCACAGTAACCCTGCATATTAGTTTCTGCGCTGCTCTGCAATTATGTGGCTTGAGCCAACTCCCCCCTCACCCCACTCTACAACAAACTTTAAATTCTAATGAAAGTGTGATCAAACAGAGCTATGGTTCCGAGAGATCCTTCCACCCTACTGAGAACCTGGCTCTACTCTACATCACTGCACGTATCAGATGAGCACTATTGCATGCACTGAATTACATACGGTTGTGATAGTGCAGCCTAAAAGAAAAGTTGGAATAATTGACAATAGCTTGAAAATAATATATGTAACATGAAACTGCATTTTTTTTTTTCATTTTTGTATATCAGCTAAGTGAAAGTAATCCTTTTCCTGTTCTTCAGTACATAAAATGTGAAAAGAAATTTCCTATCTTTTTCATATTTCATGCACATAGAAGCTCGGTTTTATACAGACAAAAGGGTACATCATTGCATAATTTTTATTTCAAGACTTATCACCACTCTCATGAATGTGTAGCTGGGAGAATTTTGATCATTTGTTACAGTCAGAGGACATTCAATGCAATGGTCTGTAGTGCAGTCACATGGGTAACACTGATTCCTGTGTCAAATGATAATGTTCTGTAAAAGTCTTATTTTATGGGGCCAGTTTAGCTACTAAGAAAGAACTTGAAAGTACTGACCCATAAAGCAGCCCTTTAGGGACAGTGAAGAATGTACTAACTGCAGGAATGTGATTTAATTGAATGCCCTTTTTTCTTTGAACTTACAATGCAATGCAAATTACACAGTATACGGATTGTAAAATAAATATTCCTTCTGCTTAGTTCACCTCAAAGCTTAAATGTCGGATTCATTCGCCCAAAGGCGTGACTATTTTTGAAGAGACATCACCGTTGTTGTTGTCTCAATAGAAACCTGTTAACCACCGTAATCTTATCCATACCTTGTCATTTGTCTGTTTTACCCATTTATTTTGCAGTAGGCCTACACAGTTCTAGGCCATTTGTTACACGTTAAAAACGGCTCTTGCCCTCCAAAATGATTCACACCCTTCATAAGGATGAGCAAAAAAGGCTGAATGCAATAAACAATGTAGGTAATCTGCTATATTGTATGTGCATAAATGGGAAAATGCATTGTTTTACACTAATACAATTTTTTGGAGAAAAAAGACTTTGATTAACAAGTCATTTTTTATTTTCATAAAATATACTGTATGTGTCACAATTATTCACACCCATGGTGATTACGTTAAATAAAATCCAACATAAATCAATCATGCATAGCCTATTAGCATGTGAACTTTTTAAAGTTCATCCGAATCTTAGGGAAGTGTATTGAGGGCTCCTATGGCTTCTGAAATGCATGCGTAATCCCTCACCATGGGGGAAAGGGAATGCTCTCTCAAAAAAACATACAAAAAAGTGTTCCTCACACTGATCCTCCCAGGTCAGGAGATTGTTATAAACAAAGAAATAAAAAACTAAAGATACGACTTTCTACGAGTGAGTCAAACGGTTTATGAAGAAGTTTAAACCTGCTGGAACAGTGGTAAACCTGCCTGGTAGAGGACACAAGTCTAGTCTAATTCCCACGCACAGTGAGTCAGATGGTATGGGAGGCGGAGGAAAAATTAATTTGTCGCATTTTAGGGACACAAGAGGCCGGATTTATTATGGGAATAATCACAACACAAAAACGTTCATTATACCATGACTGTGTTACAGGCATACAGACACATTAATGACCAGTTTACTAAGACTGGTCCTAATTATGGAATCAGAGAAATTAAACGGCCTCAGTGGTAATTTTGTGGTAGGAGACGCCCATAAAAAGAGTGCAAACAATATGGCAAGCTTTACACATACCGATTCCCCAGGCGCCAATAAATGGATATGGAGCAACCAGGGGACCACAAGAAAAACCACAAGAAAAACACCTTTATATTTACAGACCAGGAAATATAGGGAGTGGTCAACAAAATACAGCATCACAATTTCATATTACAGCATAGAAATACAACAGCAATTGAGAAGAGAGAAATTCACAAACATGATTGCAAAGCAAAAACATGTAAAGAAAAGATGGCCTGATGTAGGAGAAACACAAAAGAAAAGCTTTCCTACAATGTGAAGACACAGGCAGTGGTCCAACAGAGGAAAGAATATGAACACTGATAGAACAGGTTGAACAATCCCTGCAAAATGCACACGTCAAGTGGGTGGAATGAATAGGCTGAACTTGTGAGGGGAGACAGCCGCACAGCCTCTGAGGGTAAAAACGTATTCAGGATTAATTTGATATCCTGCATGCTCAACAAGACAATTGTTTAAATTCAGAACAGCATTTTATACTAACTGCTAGCTCATGGCAGATTGGGCAACAGAAGTCCCGCGTCCTTTCAATGAAAATAATATCAGTTTCATATTATGTCTGAAAATAAATTAGCATTGATGAAAATATATATATATAAATCACTGAGACAAAGCATCCAGTACCTTGGGCATACAAAATGTGAATTGTGAATTTCCTGCTGTATGCTACTTTGACAGATCTGGAAGGAACAAAATGTAAATTTCAGAGAACGATGACTTTGAATTTGTTTATTGGGCGTGGGTGCTTAAGTTCCTCTTTCATATCCTACTGTAGTGTGATTACTGTGTGGCTCAACCTGGCTGCATTACTTCACTATTTTCTTTTTACTTAACCAAAAGAGAGTAATTCTTGGAAATAAATCCTTATTAACACACACTTATAGAATGTATACAGCTGAGTTTTACAGGAGCAATCTGGAGTCAATCAGACTGAAAGCTACAGCAGCAGTATCTCACCTGGGGTTTGAATTTTTAACCCTCTGGCTCTGTGCCCAGAATCCAGAACCAAGAAGGAATTGCTTCTCCTGTTGCTGGGAATATGACAAAAGCAGTTAATCACCATTGGTCAGATTACCACATGAAAGCGAAAAACGGCACATCTTCTGTTCATGTATTAAGACAAAGATTCTGCTGTGTAATATAACTCTCATTTTTAGGGGAATAAAAACACTTGATGCTGGTTTACTGAAAAACAATACTTTGGAAAAGGTTTTGATGTGGAATTCAATGCTGTGCTCGTGTTTTGGCGATTTTGTTTTTGTTTGCAAACTGATTTGACATCAACAGTTATAATATAATATCCAGTATATGTCCATATTGGAAAATATGGGAATTAAAATCTCTTTCCTTAAAAATATACTCCAACGTACATTTCGTTCTTTATACATTAGTACTTAAGCTAAATATTGTCTGTTTTGTTAATATTTATATCTAAAATTAAGACTTCCATCCAAAATGTATTCAAGCAACATTGATTCCTGGCTAATATAGTTTTTTTCCTGTAAGAAATATGTTTCGTGCATTTTGGCAGCTGTATTCTGGTATATAATGCAGAAGTACACAGGGGTAGACTTTCTTTCTTGAAAAAAAAACAGTTGGTTGAAAAATGTGCTATAATACAAATACCATCCCCACTCTCTTCTATGTGCCATATTTCACTTTTTTTCCATTTAACAAATGAAGACTCTATATGGTGGGCTGAGGGACAGTAAACCTCTGTTTGTTGGAACATTCCTGGCTCAGCAATTGTCTTGGAAAAAACAATAATGACCAATCCACCATCTGGAACTTTACCAAGTCCTCACATTATGCCCTTCTTTTCAATCTCAGTGTGACTAATGCAACAAGGTAAAATAGATGCATTTCACTGCCATTGTTGATATCTTTAACAATTCAATTTCAATACATAAAACATGTTGTAATTAGAATCAGATATATGTGGTTGCTGCTGTTGAAGAAAGTGAATTTGTGTGTGCAATGTACATTTTTGTAATTATTTATTTAGTTGCTTACTTACTTATTTTTCCAGATTAAGTTATTGTCACACTCTTTTTGGACATGCAGTGTCAATGGTATACATAGCCACTGTGATAGGTTTCTGGGTTGATAGATATGGTGCCAGTTTGAGCAGCAGAACTCTATCCTCCCAGTACAAGCTATCTAACTGAAACCAATGGCCTTTAAATGGTAACAAAGCACTAAAACCATTTATTGTAAATGAGAACTGATACATTTGGTTTTTTCTATCTGTTACTGATTGATCCTGGTCCAAATCTTGACATTTTACTGTAGTCAGCGCAAAACAGCGTAAACCCAAAGAATCCGGCTCAAAAGTGTCTAGTGGTAAAACGTTGGGTACTGCACGTCCAGTTTAGCATTTTGGAATATTCTAGTAAGTTATAGTAAGCTATTTTTGGTATATTTTTTATAGTTAGCTTGATAGTCCCTTGTTTTTTGAGTTCGTTTTTCAGTCTAGTTTAGCAAGTAGCTAGCTAGTTTTTTTTGTTGTTTTTTTAAAATAAATATATAGTATATAAAAAATAAATGGCATGGGTAAGTATTTGTACAACGTGTGGCCACATGATTATAAGACCAAACGAGGCTATACGTGTCGTATTCCCCACCATTTATTTTGCCTCGGCAGCGGCTAGCTTCTTGGGGCTCGGCAGTAGTTGGAGATAGCGTGTTTGTTTGTGTGTAAGTGAGAGAGGTAGAGAGAGAGAGAACGAGAGAACGAGAACAAAGCAGCCGCCGTGAGTGCTGTCCGGAGCAGAATGGGCTTTTGGCTACTAGTGAAAACAAATCGCTGGGGCGTGGTTTGATACCTGTAGCTCAGCCCCTATATTATTACCTTATCATGCCCAGATTTCTGCATTTTTTGAATTTCAAAAGGGGACAGGGTCTAGCTAAACCAGCACGTTTTGTTACCTTTTAAGGGCATTGAAGGGAAACAAGGTCAATTCAGGCCAGTACAGATCAAAGAATCATTTTATAATATTCATAGGATAATCTCACTAGTCCTACCTTAGCTGCTTTTGAAGTTTTTATCTGAACTGGCCTTACTTACCTTACTCCTCACTGAATAGGTGTCATTTCACTGTTTGCCCATTGAAAACACCTTTGTAATATAAATTGGAATGGCTGCCCCTGGTCATCCATTAAAGTAAAGGCAGACACACAATTGTTGAACATTATATGTGTGTCATAAGCGGAATTTGGCAAGGGGACACCATCGCAGAGCAGGTGGGGCGGGGTGGTTAATTTGTAATTGCAAAACCGGGGGGGGGGGGTTTGCATTTGCAAAACAGAGAGAGGCTTTAATTCACGAACCCCCACCCCCCACCCAGGCCTCCGTAATCCCCGTAATCTGAACACTTGAATAAAATTGTGTCAATAGAAGACAGTGAGTCAATGTGAAAAAAACATTCTTGGGAATTAGAATCCTGAGAGATATCCCGTCATTGACACTAGCATTTGTCAGTAAGTGGGTGCCTTGGAAAAAAACCAAATGAGCTCATCAGAAACTGTTATGTTTTTCACATCACGAAACCTTCAATGCCTCACACCATTAAAATCTCCAGGCTCAGTTCCAAGCCTGAAATTTGTAGATTTGAAGTAGGTAAGACACGTACAGTAATTTACTTTGCTGTTAACACTTAAGTACAGTAACTCCCACTGGTCACCAGCTGCTAACCTGGTTTTCCAAGGAAACATAAGAAGGTGGAAACTATCTAGTCTGTAACTATAAAATAAATGGGGTAAAATACATTTTAATGCTTATAAATACTTCTATCTATCTTCTGTCTATCTCTCTTCAGCTGCCCTACCAATTCCAGTACAATCGTCTGGCTGTATATATTTTTTGGTGCTCAAATATGTCTCACTCTAGCTTCCACCATTAAAAATAATTACTCCTTTTTGTATGAGAATATTCATTATTTATTATTATTTCTTAATAAGTTGGGCATCTCAGAATTGTTTGTTGGGCGGCAGTGTAGTGTAATGGTTAAGGAACTGGACTTGTAACCGAAAGGTTGCAGGTTCGATTCCCAGGTAGGACACTGCCGTTGTACCCTTGAGCAAGGTACTTAACCTGAATTGCTTCAGTATATATCCAGATGTATAGGAATGGATAAATGTAAAAGAAAGTAAAAGTAAGAAGTCTGGATAAGAGCGTCTGCTAAATGCCTATAATGTAATGTACATGGCAGAAGTTTTGTAATTAAAATGTGATGGGTTTAGTAGCGGTGAATCAAATGCGAAGGTAAGTGGGTTCAGAACAAGTCACCCACACAGGTGAGGACCACTAAGGGAGTAAAAATGACTAATAAGTAGAAAAAATATATATATAAATCTTAGTAGCTAAACAGCCAAATAATAATCAATCCAGAAAAATAGGGCGAACTCGAAAACACGAGTGAGAGCACAACGGGAAACTAGAAAAGAAAAGAATACCTTCGGCACGTAACACTAAGACGGCCCGTAGAAGGTGAAACAAAACCACCAAAGAAAAACTATCTCAGTGAGAACAGCACGGAAAAAATAGCACAGTAAAGCTAACAGGAGTAAAATAATCTTATACCTCAATAAATAGCTAAGTAGCACGTCCCTCAGGAACATAAAACAAGTTTAATATCACAAGGGCACTTGTACCTGGCTATACCTGGCTCAATGTAATACGGAATGACAAAGAAGCACCGGGGAAGCGGAAGTGAAGAGCTTAAATACCCCGCAGGCTGTAGCACAGGTTATTTGGAACGACAAACCCGTGAAAAAAATTATTTTAGCAACCATACAGCATCATAAATTGTTGGGAAGCTGAGCGTTGCTTAATTTCAATTCTACTTTTGGTCATTTAAGTCCATGGGAGTATGGTTAGATCCAACCCAGACCCAGCATGTGACAAAAGGTTAAAGTTATTTTTAAATAACCATGTCAACTGTATATCATGTAATATTCTATCCTGTTTTGTTGGTTTAATTTAGTTTTTATTCTCATCCTCAAATGTGAAGGACTTTGCATTGCATTTTATGTATGAAAGCTTCTATACAAATAAAGCTTATTATTATATTTTCAGCGTGGCCAGAAGCACATAAAAATGTGTCGGTGCGAGGAAGAGGAGCCCATTAGACAGTGTCTGTGTCATTATTAGGGCTCTGCTTCACTTCGTGGAGTTGGAGATGTGCACTCCAATTGCTGGAGGTAAATAATTCCCTCATGCCTAAATCAGTACCACTCATAAAGATAATCATCTGAGTGCCTTAAAGGATCTTGTCAGTGTCTAAAAACATTTTCCCTTCTAAATGCTGTTCTTACAATGATGACTCCTTCATCAAAAATAACCTCTTACAAATGATGCGTCATTTCTGCAGTGTTTGCTTATATAGGCTATGTTTATGTTATCCAGCTATAGCTTAAAGGGGAATTCCACCCATAAACAACATTAACCTTATTGAACAGATCAAGGTGCAACTAGTTAAGTCTTTTTTTGTGGCTGGCCAAAATAAAATCTGTACTGAGTTATTTGAATATAAAGTAGAAAATTTGGTTGAGGTCTATGTCAAAATAGCGTATACCTCTACCACTTCCTAGTTTTTGAAAGACTACAGTGTTTTCAAGTGGGCGTGTAAATTACATAGAAAGTAGGCGGAGCCAGCGAGGGAAGAATTTCTGCCTACATCTCACTGTTCTGAATAGGGACACATTGTAGATCAAGCTAGCTATCATTGCTATTTTATTATAATGTCAGAAAATTACATCGATAGGCTACATTATTTCCTAAAGATGTTTTGACAAACTAAACCAAACAGGACCCGAGTCCATGTAGCCTCTACATTATTGAATCACCTGGTAAGGAACCATGTCAACTAACGTTACATTATGATCCATGATCATTAAGTAGACTAACATTAGCTAGCTGACCATAATTGAACGGTTTCGCTCTGAGCATTCGATTACAGAAACAATGTATTTTTTCTGGGCTAGTGCGTTAGCTGTTGTTAGCAACGGGCTTAAAACAAAAAAATCAAAATTTTTAAAATGTTTTCCATGGAGTAGGCTATAGTAGCTAACCTTGCATTCATTAATGGAAGGAGGTCGGATATCGGGGTGATAAATGCATCGTTTCCATGTTTTTACCGACATCAGCGCGTTGGAGTTGCACTGGGAAAGTTTGGGCTAACAAGTAGCCTACAACAATGACATTTTAACTTTTAATTGTATATGTTTAATATTCTGTATCGACATGTTGGTCGATACAAAATAATTTCATACTGAAAAACGGAAGGTAGGGGTTGATTTTCCGACATGGAACCGGAGGGCGTAGCCTAGCTAATTGTTACAGACTTCTGGCTAGGCTGGCTAATGTTTTCACAATACCAAACATAGACAAATGAAGGGCCATATTTGCCCCATACATTTTTTAAATCCCCTACATTTAGGGAAAAATCCCCCAGTCTGACAACCCTGCAGACAGGCAGGCACTACACGAGCAGTAAAATGCCATTGCCCAGCCCCTTGGCCTCTGCTTCTGTAACGTCATTCAGTGGGCGTGGTAACTTGTTGTCTTAACTGTAAGCTTCATGGCCGTTGTAGTTCATTCTAAGGCAAGTACCTGGTACATGTGTAGTAGTTTGGGGCTATATCTCTGCACTCACTACAGGAAGAAAGTTGGCTGAGTGCTCATTGTAATCAGGAGGAGAGCTACTTTTCTACAAACCAAACAACATTTTTGGGTGGAATTCCCTTTTAAGCTTAAACCTGAGTTTTTGCAGGCTTCGGCTTAAGACATTGTGAAACCGAAAATCCAAAATGTATCCCAAAATGTCAACAAACGAATCGGGCTAACAATTTCTCAAACAGCCCACATAGCAAGGAAACATTGAATCAATGTTGAATTACATTTTTTTCTGATTGCTTAGGCACTATCTTTGAAACTATAGGCTATTTTTGCAAAACTCTACACACTAAACACACATACACACAGGTATCCATATGTGTAAAGTATGGATGTGTATTCCGAACATAACACACTATCAATACAAGTAAGGGGGACATTTTTTTTTTTCTCTGAAAATGTTCTAAAACAACAAAAGTGCAGTAGAAGAAAACAAAAACATTTGTGCTAGAAAAAAAAGAACAGAAAAGAATTAGGCTAAATCCCGCCTTCTTTGTGGGTCTGGCCATAAGACTTCATCCACATCACATGCGATGTTGTCTTGAGCTAGGCAGCGTAGAAAGTATTGCCTGGAGTGCGCTATCCAGGCCTGACATGACTGATCGATGTCTTCACAAGCCTCCTCCATTGCCTGTAGAAAGTATATACGTTGGTGGGGCTGGCGATTATACACCTTCCAACGCCATGCAGAGAAAAATTCTTCAATAGGATTCAGGAACGGAGAGTATGGGGGGAGATTGAGTGCGATGAAAAGTGGGTGACCTGTGAACCAATTGCAGACCAAAGCAGTCCGGTGGAAACTAACATTGTTCCAGATGATAACGTACCTGGGCTGTTCTGGCCCCTGGTCATTAGGAATTAGTCTGTTGTGGAGGGTGTCATAATACTGTACCAGTAAGAAAGACTACAGCGCTTACAGTTAATTACCGGTTCTCAATTTGAAATATCCGGTTGATATCTGCAACAGTATAGCAGCTCAGATTTAGTTAAACCCGTTGCCCAGCCTCCCTCATCCCATGGTTGGCAACATGGTCAACCACAGTCGCTCTGATTTCATCAGTTATTGTGATGAACTCATATTATTATTTCCTGACTCTTCCTTATCCTCCACCTCCTCCTCCTCTTCCCTCTCCTCGATCTCCTCCTCGTCTTACTTCATCTCCTCGTCCTCCTCCTCCTCCTTCTCTTACTTCTTCACCTCCTCGTCCTCCTCTAGTTCTCACCCCTCTTACTCTCTGTCCAATATTGGCCTCTATTGTTGTCCAAACCAAATATTTACCTGTGGCCCATTTATAGTGCTCAAGCTCTGGAAAGTCAATTGGCAAAATAGTGTAGCAATGTAGAGACCAATGTTTACAGTTTTGCTAGAACTAGAAACTGAGTTGTGTTTACAGTTTGGCCCACTTGGTAAATGCATTGGCTACAAGTGTTAATGGTTTCAGAGATAGTGCTTCAAGAATCACTGTTAGTGTTTAAGCATTCAGAAAAAACTGTAACATAAGATGAAGCATTGATTCAATGTTGATCTCTGATGTTGATTCTGTGTCCAGGTGCTCATCGAGTTTACGTTGAATCAATGCATTGAAATAATGTTGATGTTAATAATGGAAATCAACGTAACTGATGTTAAATCAATCTATTATCAATGTAATCTATCATAGCTAATGATAATATCATTGTATAACTACATTTTACCAATTCTTGCTCAAAGTAGTCAAAATATACAAAACATAAATCAAAATACTTTTGAGTTAGGCTACTAAAATAGATAACACATTGACATCAATTTTAAAAATGCAAACATCTTTATTGATTTTAAACCTCTGCTTAATGGACACAATACATTCAATAGTAATAGTTTCATGCTGAAAAAAAAGTTGAAAGTTGAAGTGTTTTAAAAGCTAAACTCGTCTAAAAATAATGTTTGTTTACAGTTCACAATGTGGGTCGCAGTGTGAGCTGCCATGATGATGTGATGTCAGTTCTTCCTAGTCGGGAGGTCGGGGATGATTTCCAGATCCCTGATTTCTGACATGAAACTCCTAGTTTCCTAAATTTAGTCAGATATCGGGATTCCTAGTTGTAAATGAATAAACAAATGCAGCATTAGCATCAACCACAATTACGTTTTGCTGTTAAGTGTCGTTTTGTTTATTTTCTTACGTCACCCTCGTCATAGCAACTAGAACTTTGAACTTAACCAATTTAACCAAGAAAAAAATTTATTCACTTACCACGTAACATACACATATACGAGCGTATAGGCTAGCATGTACAGCAGCGACCGCAGAAACAGGCAATAAATAATTCTAACGGCTTTTTTATTTGAAAATGAAAGCGCACCTGGATCTGATTAATCTGATCAAAAATCAATGTTATTTATCAGTATGATGACTTTGGTTGTTATTGTTACAATCTTTCCCTACAATGTTTCCATTTCAACCTAATACATCGTGACCATTACCATCAGAAAGTGAATGTTGACTTGACCATTGAGAATTGGTTGATGACCGATACCGATGCTTATAAGACAATATCAATGTTAATTCAATACTTCCTTGCTATCTGGGAGTGCATTGTTTTATAAAACGCATATGTTACGTCTCATCAAAACATCGTCATTTCTTTCAGGAAGGGCCTTCTAAGCATATTCAATGCATTGTTTGCCTCCTACTTCTTACTTGTATTTTGTTGTGATATTACATGCTCTATAAAAAAACATTGATCCTAATTGCAACAATCCTATTTCTGCTATGTCTTGTTTATCCAAAACCATGTTTAACTTTGCAAGTTTTACATGGTTTTGGATAAACAGAGTGTAAACTTTATTATCTCAGGGATGCAGCCTTATTTCCACTCTGGTTAAGAATGTGCCTCTGGTATTGTGATGGTGCTTAATGTCAATACAAAGCCACTTGATAACAAACAGATCTGGGCTGTCATCTTTATAGACTCTGCTAAAGTGTTTGACTTTTATCCAGACAAAGTAAAAATGGTTTTAAAGAGTTATGCAATGCACGGTACTCTGGTTTCCTAACAGTAGTTCTCCAACTGAGATCAATGTCATTAATCTGAAATGTTTGGTTTCAACCAGTCTAGGCCCCAATTCAATATAATCTGATAATATCTGAAAATGCAATCTTCAAAATATGAAAATTGTATAGCCTGTACAGACAATTCACTCAAAGAATCTTCACCACACTCCCTTTGGCACTGAAACAGAGCTAACACTCAGATAGTTTGTGAAGAAAAGGTGACGATGATAGAAATGAATATCTGCTGCATAACCAAACAGGCTCACTGTACATATCGAGTTCTTCACAATGAACTGTACGCATTGCACAATGCGTTTTCATATTTGATATCTGATTAGATAATACACGGTTTATTTGCTTTATTTTATGTACAATCAAAAACAAGGACGTTCTCACAGCCTGGGGAAACAATAGTGTCTATTTGTCTTATTTTACTTCTCCCTTTAACCGACTCTATGCTTGAATTTTATATGAACACTGTTTTGTATTGTCAATGGAAAGGGGTAATGCTACTACTTGGTACAAAATAGAGTACTGTTACCTTGAGACTCAGCTATGAATGGAACTGCATACAATTAGGGAGCTGTTGGGTCCTAATGGAAAGGTAATCAAATAGGAATGTCACAGAACAAATTTCTGCATGGAACTGATGATGATCGAAAATACCAGCCAGGGCTGAAATACATAGACTATCTGAGAATATTCTTATCAAACATGAGGACTTTTGGCTGAACTCTCTTTGGGAACTAAAGTCAAATACTTTGAACTTTAATTCTTCCTAGCCCAGGCATCAGCACTGAGTTTACTGCTGGAGGACGAGGCATAGGGATTAAGAGGAACCAACTGGCCAAGAGATAAAAATCTTGTGAATGAGGTGAGGTTGCACCTTTCCTAATTGGGAAATCTACAAGGTGGCCTTTGTAGAGAGAGCTTGGGCTGAGGATTCAACATGGATCTATGAGCACCAGCCTAGTGGAGTGTGTTCACCGTCTTATGGGTGTTCTGAACCTCAGTAAGCAGACACACACCAAGCAAACATATGGTACAAAATATAGGTGAATGTCCTAAATCCAAACTCATCTTATTCCTTCACCTCTACTGATGCACAGGGAGTTCAAATAACCTTCGATTAACACCACACCCCTCACTTACATTATTTTCTAAACCCTGTTTTGCCACTGGGTAGGAGGAAAAGAAGAGCTCAGCGAGCATCAAATAAATCGTATCTGTAGTGCTCCTTTATTTTTGCACTTTGTGGTCACATCAGACATGTTAGCAGATTAGGAAGTAGTTCAAATGTCCCTAATGACCACTGGGGAAAAAATAAACCGAGGCAGAGTTGGCATTTTCAGCATGCAAATCAAACAGCCAACAGCTGAGAATCTGGCAGGACATGTGTTCCTCGAGGGGTATATTATTCCCCTCAGCCTCAGTGTTACTACTGAAAAGAGAGTGAATCCAGAGCAGCGATAGCACTCCCCTCCAAAGCTCTGTAAACATGGATGAGTCTCCCCCAGAGCTCTCTTTGCTTAGCTCACTTTGCTGAGGGAAATAAAGAGTTGAGCATAGAACTACTATGATAAACTACGGTTGCTTTTATAAAGAATAAAACTCAGAAATGTATGTATCAAAAGTGCATGCAAAGCTAAATGAATACGCAAGAACAGTGGGTGTTAAATATTCATTAACTTGAGATCAGGAATTACATGATCTCTGTATGAAAGATCTCCTGCAGGCTCTTTCAACACACTGGAAATGAAGCATCATTATGAATTGTTATGGGCTTATGTACATGGTAAATATTACCAGAAGGGGTTTGTTCTAATTTAACCATCTGACACCATTGCATCTTCACACATGTCCCAGTCCCTTTATATTTTATCATGTCTGCATATTAAGAAGTAAGTACTAGCGAGGGTTGCACCTCTTTTTCAGTAGTCTCAGCTAAACAGGCAGTACTGTCAGTTTTCAATTAAGTGCAAAAATCTGCCTTTCCTCTATCCCTTGAATAATGCTTGTTGACATGTTTTCATGAGATATTTGAACATGTAAAAACATTATAAGATATTATAAGTGTGGCAGATTGTGTATTCCATTGAATTTACTAAAGTTAAGGAGGGTCGTTTTTTGCTGGGAATCTCTCTGCCTCCAAAGAGCAGGCCTAAATTAGTGGAGGACTATAAAAGGAGTGTTGTTGTGGGGATGAACAATAACTGCAGTAATTGTAGCAAGACGGACACACAGGTATAAGCCTCGACGACACGCTGAGAGATTTTTTGCAACAAGAATCCCAACTATTTTAACTCCCCGAGCAAGAAATCAAACGATACAGATTAAGCAGTCAGGCAATAATTACTCTTCTGGAAGATATAAAAGATGACAGAGAACCTCCCACACAACGTTACTATTCTATTCCGGCAATAGTCAAGCTCCTTGCGAAATCTGGATCAGTTCAATCAACAATTGGAATATCAGCTGCAATGTCACAGTACGCATTATGTCATGTACTGTCCATAGTGCTGGATAGGCTCTTATGGCGCACCAGCAGATGCATCCATTTCCCCACATCCAATGAAGATATTTAACAACCTTGCTGATTGTGTAATTAGCTGTGGCCGCAGTAAATAAGACCTTCATTTAACGTATATTGTGTACGCACCAACTTACCTTCGTCAGGCCACAATTTGTAATGGGAGCTTTATGTACTGTACGTACATCTGGTCCTTATTATATAGATTTACAGTCTGACAGTAAATAATGTCCTTCTAATCTGCAGACTGCCACATTCAGACATGACAATAAAATCTATTTGGTTTTGAAACACTTTTTTTTTCACTAACATCAACTTCAGCCTAGTTCTCCTGTCTGGGACAGCTTGACAGAAGCCAGCATTTTACTGAAACCACATCCTGCCAACTAGAAATAAATACACAAGACTTTTCACCACACCTTGCAAGTACATAGATCAGTTTAAGAGACATCATATTTGGCACACATTTTCAGTACAAAGTGTATGAAGACAGTGGAAAGATTTTGCACACATTTATGCCCAGAAAAAAGATCCTTCTCCACGTATTATGGAGATAAATACCCAATTAAGTTTATTTTTCTGCTGCCTTGTCATTTCTGATGAGACCACATAAATGTTTCTATTGTATTTTCAAGTATTTATCAGAGCATCCATAGCCCTCTACCTGTGCAAATTCTGATGGGCAGGGTACGGCACCAACCAATTCATTATTTTAATTTGAAAAAAACAAGTAATTACACAAGTAATTAGTTTGCAAGCTAACATGTGTCTACCAGTTAGCTCAGTATTATGATTTGTAAGAGGAAAATAAAATAATGTCATATAGATGCTGCTGAGCCCATTCCCATGGGGTATTCAGACATAGGCTGATAGTCTAGTTAACTTGGATAGCTAGCTAGCTTGCTGGAGATCATGAAACAATATGGAGATCATGAGGCAATATTGAATATTGAAGAAAGAGTCTAAAGAAGAAGAAAGATTCTTGCTACACTACATTGGCTCAAATTATTTTAGAATTGATTTTAATATTCTTTAATAATATTAACTCATTATTTACCGGTCATCCCCTAAAATACCATGATTTATACTTATTTTTTGCATTCATTAAATGGTTTTTCACTGGCAACATTGCTGCCGGTCTTTTCACCGTTTTGAGATCATTATTTTACAGTGTAACCATTCCAAACACGCAAAATCTCTCATTTAAATATGACAGTTTGCGGCTGGAGTAATTTACATAATGACTAAGTTTATCACCCGCAAAGTCTGAAATGATAACACATGCAAATACTTTGGCTGCGCACGCAAAACATCCCTTATTTGGGATCTTAGAAAATCGACCTCCAGATGCGCTACAACGCCCCCTTGTCGCTGCACGTGACGAAGTATAGCAATTTTGTCGCTGACATATGAAAATGGTGTGAACAAGGCGTAATAACGGTCTGATGGGTGTATTATTTTCTGATACCATCAGTGGCATTGGATATTTTTTTGTTACACTTCATTTTTCAGTTTTTTTATTATTGTGGCTGAGAAACATATATCGACACAGCATGTCCTTTCGATTTATGTATCTTGATTGCGTGCGTAGAATTGTGGCCATTTCTCATTGACATTATATTTGACAGGGCCCCAACATAATTTTTATGCTTGCACCGCCAATATCCAGGATATTATCAACTTAGGCGCCACAATTTCGACCACACACACTGCAACACAAACATTCATCATTTATGGGCATCAGTTGACAGTGCCCATATCTACCGCACCAACCTTCTCACTTTCTATCCATGTCCAGGCAGCTGCCCCAGTTTCAAACGGAGCTCCTCATCAGTGCATTGAATAAACTCAACTAGAGCTCTGGAAAGGGTTGTCTTTATTAACTAAAAATTTTTTTCATATAATTAGCGCATGAGTCACTAAGAAATACTTCCACTAGCTCTTTGTGAAGTCCCTTTAGGTTATAATACATCAGTGGAGGGTCAATATTTCCCATAATGAAAATTATAGTAATTGACTTTAAAATGAGGGTAAGATATTCAGAAAATTATGACTTCAAAATACAAGCTGCAGCAGTAATTTCTCACACAAGTATAGCATGATCCTCCTCACAGTAGACTTCAGTAGAGATCTCTTTTTTTCATATTCTCCTTCTCTTTTTTTAAATGAACTGAATATAAAATCATTGAGAGTGCATGTGTGGCTACAATGTATCTTTGTCAAACACAAATATGTGAGCAAAACGCTATGTCTTGCTATTGGTCAGAGTAAGTAAATGCTTCCAGACAATACATTATTTTTTTTTATTTTTTTTTTATTTATATATTTTTTGCATTTGAAGAGTTTTATACATAACAGAAGCATACTGGGTAAGAATCTATTCGATTACCTCATTTACCATTTCTGGAGCAAAAACTAGGGTTTTCCCCTTTTTCAACCTCCTCCTTCAGCACTTTGCAGCCTCACTTTGGGGAATGACCTTGTACCCAGCTCATATTTATGGCAATTAAATGCTATGTATAATATAAGAAATATAATATGTCACATAAGAAACCCTGTATTATCGCACCTGTGTTCTTTATTAAAGTATACACTTGGATTGAAAGGGCTAAGGAAAGCGAATCACTAGCAGTAATTAAGGGTGTATCAGTGCCTCAAATGTAAACTGTTTTGAGTGCCTTGCCAGATAACAACAGGTGTCTTACTCCACTGCCAATATCCTAGTCTATCGCTCTTGCAATTCATTCCTACACACATGTACAATAGACACATATAAATGTATAATCCCACATTCATGCCTCCAGATACACATACATGCACACAGTGATAAGACCTCTCTGTGACCAATGCCATGGAATCCAACAGTTATTGCAAGACTAGCACCATGTCATCTAAGATTACAAAGGCATGTTTGGCATTAATATCTTCATTTTTCAATTTAGTGCACAACATTGTACAGTCACTGTATAAGGTAATGAATCAAACGATAGTACACAGACATATAAACTATTCCTTTGCTGGTAAGATTCAGCTGGCTGGAACACGAGACAAGCACATGTTTAGAAGGGCATTTGATTATGCTGTGATATAAATGAATAGCACAGCCAGTAGGGCAAGAGGGTAATACATAGATTTAGCCATTTCACTTTTAATCTTTCACCATTTCAAACAGGCCAGTCTTTACGATAGAAAAATATATAATGTGACAGAAATCAAAGCAGCTGCAGTATTCCAATGGTAGATGCATAACTGAGGTGATAATTCATTATACAGTACAGAGTATAGTCAAAGTAATGAGTATGTCAAACATAAGTAGCTACAGGGCTCAACACTGTTGCAGTCCTTCCATTTTGTGATTTATGTACTGTACTAATCTGCGCATTACTCTTCACAGTTAACACAACTATGCCAGGTTTCTTTGAGGGAGAGGTAATAATGTATGCAGAGACCCCTCTAAGTGGAAGGAATGACTCATTCTGGGGGCTGCAGAAGCCTTGACTAGAGTTAGCTGATCTCTTTAATGTGGACATGGAAATGTCTGAATGTAAATAAATGTGGAAACCGCTGACACTAGTGTTTTTTTTTCCCATTTTATAGGCATCCTAAGTGACGATCATCCTTTGGCATGCTTTCATTTCAGATACAGTTGTAAGTAAATTGAACTTGCATTTGGGTATAAGCACGGCAAAAAAAAAAAAAAACATGATTGCTCAAAAGATGTTAAAAGCCACTCAGAAAGGCCCTCGGCCAGGATTCAAACTCTGTACCTTCTTGCTGTGATGCGACGGTGCTACCCCCTGCTAGCCATTTCGCCAACCATGTATTCCATACTGTTCCAGCATAATTTACAGCTAAATCTAGTCCCACCCCCCAATTTCCATAGAGATGCATTCAAATGCAGAAAAGTTATAGTATCGCTTGTAAGAGTACCAGAAAATAAGATATCAAGAGTCTTTTGATGTTGTTGGGTCACAGACATCAGGAAGTCATGGCATGCAAAGGATATAAGACCAAATATAATTTATTTTACATTATGTTACACTGTCCAATATTTTTTGATGCCCGAAAATGCGGGGAGGGGAGGGGGGATTATGTACAAAAGGTTCTATAATTTCTAAACGATTCATCTGATATGGATGACAATATATTGCTGAAGGATAGCGCTGAATATATTGCTTATGACAGCTGAATGCATTTGCTCTATGTACTTCTAGTGTATGCACCAGCGTGCACTACCTATCAAACAGGGAGCACGACACATCTCCCCTACTAAACAGGAGATATACCAAAATCCCCATTACATAGAAGCAGATTCAAACAACAGGTGGAGGCTGGGGTGGTGGAGGGTGAACTGCTCATTTTTTTAGAACAAGCAGCAGTGAAGCAAACAAGGGCAGCACAGGCAAAATCAGTATGGGAGGGACTCTCACTTTTAAAAGGGGCGCTCCATTTGTGATGTGTGCATGTGATTGGTTGAGTATGAGAACATGCATTTGCCATTGGTCGACTGCAGCTAGAGTTTCCAGACAGAACTTTGCTTTGCGCACTTCATGAACGATGCATCATTTCTAGACAAAAGAATCTTGCTGGATATGCACGATTCCCTGGTTTTAAAATAAGGTTTGGAACAACTGCCAGCTTCATGGCCAAGACCCAAGAGATATGCTATTCCCACTCTTAGTAAAAAATAACTTCAGTTGTGAGGGAAACATTCAGGGATGGGAAAGTGCTCAGAGCAAAACATCTTTCCATAATGTTATGATACTGAAACATGTTGTCCCAAAGGACAAGGAGAACAACTATTAAAACATTCCAGCCCACGAATGCTCGTACGGGGATTGTTGTATAAGCTAACTGAGCTCACACAGGCGGGGATTTTCACCATGTTATGTATGAATCCTAAGCCTCAGATCTTTCTCTCCTTCCATTTCCAAAATCAGAAAATACCCTTATGATTGCCAAGGTCAGAAGCATGAATGACAAATTCTGAGTACTGAGCCAATCACCTTGCCTTTCATGCTGATCTATGACATTTGAAAAAAAGAAGAAAAAAAATCGGGAACAGAGAAGGGAAATTCAGGCACAATGCACCACCCTCCACTGTGACAAAGCCCTGGGGAGGGTGCAGAGTTAAACACATTTCAGTGCTGCCTGCTTTTGAATGAGGTTTTCTCTCGGGAGAAATGCAATAGAACATTAACCATTTCATGGGCTATATGGACCCCGGCTTGCATTTCCATTTCCGCTGGGCTAAATTAATATCCATTGATCTAATATGTTAAAATCCAAGTCGAAGCTGAGCACTGGTGAAATTTTATGGCGCCACATGTCAAGTTGATAGGCATAGTATTATGACCTTTTCAAATGTTTGCTAAAACTATTGGCTTGGTGTCCAAAACAAAATCAATCAACAAATGAAATAACATATATTTCCATAGAGAGAAATATTTTCATAATATACATTGGAATGGATTTATACTTTTAAAGAAAGGTAATGTCTGCAATATGTCTATTTGAATGGTTTGTTTCAGTTTTCATATTCAATTATTATATTTTCTTATATACATTTTATCTTTCCCCAATAGCTGTTTAAAAAACAGCTTCAGTATGCAATTGTTTTAGTATAAAAGGCTTCAACGAGCTCAAGCTAAACAGTTGCAGGAGGCAAATATGTTTCAAAAGTAATCTAATAAAAATAATGAGAATGCTAAACCTCTTGTGGGAATGCCTCTGGCTCTGACAGTACTTACTCATGTTACTTTTTCGCTTTGTTGCTGGCTCCCTCAAACTTTCCTTGGCAAGATCTAATTACAGCTACCTCCAATTGAGAAAATATGGAAGAAAACCAAAACAAAATAATGAAAAACCTGTTTACACCCAATCATACTTTCTGGTCTGATGAATTAACTAGAACACACAATGCTATGACGTACAAAAAATAGCATAATAATAATAGACAAATGAGTTGATTGGTGTTCATAAAATACTCGGAATCCCTTTATTTTGACACTATTTATTTGACACTAGTATTTGCTTATAAACTTCATGGCAGTAATTTAAGCACTTCATAATACTTAATGATGTGTCTTTAACATGTCCATAATAAATTTTGGGAGTAGTCATGACAATGGCATGACATATAGGCATACATGTACGTGTGTCATGACACATTGAGGCATCCTATGACAAGATAATTGATAATGTCAGTATCATGAAATACCCATTATGATTAGGGCAAGCTTCTGCTGTATTTCAGCATGACTGTGTTTCAACTAATTAACTAATCATGTTCACATTCAACCAACCTTCATTCAAGACACAAATAGCTTAGTAAAACTGAAAATTACATAGTACCACATTTATATTTACATTACTTCAGCAAAACTACTGACAGCTAGTGCTACGTTTTTAAGGTAATGTCAATGTATGCCAGCTCTCCAAATAGTCATACTTTGTGCAGAAACAACTTGTCATGAGTTTCTATTATTGTATATGTAGGTTGGAATGAGTTTATGGATTATGTACCAATGTTCATTTGCAGTGAAACATACCTTAACATCTGGACCTCACAACCACAACATACAATTAGTCCATTTGGGTGGTCACAGAATTTTCGAGAATGGGTTCATGAACATTAAAAACTTAAGTAACAACATGGACAGCACAGATACATGACACTGTCTTTACAAGAATACATCACAGGAATACAGAGTCATTGCAGGGATGAATAGCAGAGGATATGGTTCTTCCACAGCAAATAAACATTGGTACATAATCGATCAACATTAACTCATCCAAAGCTACATACAATGGGGGAAATAAGTATTGGACACGTCAACAATTTTATTATCAAACATATTTCCAATGTAGCTATTCACATGAGATTTTGACCAGACATTGGTATTAACTCAATACAACTACACAGCTAAATAAATTGTAACGTTCCAATTCTTTAAAAAAGTTATGTGCAATAAAGTGAAATGACACAGGAAAAAAGTATTGAACACGCTAACTTAAATGTATTTAATACTTGGTAGAAAAGACATTTTTTATATTTGGTTTCATATCCTTTGCATGCCATGACTTTATGATGTCTGTGACCCAACAACATCAAAAGGCTCTTGATATCTTATTTGCTGGTACTCTTACAAGCGAGATTTAGCTCGAGACAAGATTTAGCTGTAAATTACACTGGAACAGTATAGAACACATGGTTGGCTAAGTGGCTCTAAGTCATCAAGGGTCGGATGTATTAAACAAGCCTTTAACCATCACTCTGCTGCCAGAAATACAGTAGATATGGATGGATAACTTGAAGGGTTTCTTCTCCTGACTTATTTTTCCATAGAGTTCAATAGGAAAATCTGTCAGGAGAAACAACCCTTAAAGTGATCCTTCCATATCTACTGTATTTCTGGCAGCAGGGTGATGGTTAAAGGCTTGTTTAATACATCAGACCCTTGATGACTTAGAGCCACTTAGCCAACCATGTGTTCTATACTGCTCCAGTGTAATTTGCAGCTAAATCTTGTCTCACCCCCCAATTCCCATAGAGATCCATTCAAATGCAGAGCTGTTATAGTATCTGAGGTTCTGAAGGAGAAACCTGCAGTTGATGATTGCCGAGAATGTCAGCTGGTCATCAAGGGTTACTCCAAGAGAGAAATAGTGGGGTCGTGGATGGTGATGGAGGTTTTGGAGCGGGAAGGCCGTACCCGTCAGGGTGCAGTAGGGACTAAAGCGCAGACAGTACTTGACAAAAAAAAACAAAGTTTTAGTGGCAAAAGGAGAGGAGAAGGCAGAATCGTAGTCAGGAACAGGCAGTAGTCAAAACCAGGTGATCACAGCAAAAGTACAAAAACACAATCCAAAAAGCGAAGTCGAAAAACAAAATCAAAAAGTCAGAAGAACAGAAATCAGGCACACAAAGAAACTAGCAAAACACAGGCCAGAAATGGCTTGCAGCAAAACACAGGCCAGGAAAGGCTTGCAGCTAAACACAGGCCAGGAAAGGCTTGCAGCTAAACACAGGCCAGAAATGGCTTGCAGCAACAGTCCCGTCTGTGATGCTTCATAGTTTTCAAATGTTGGTCTATTGTCATCTTCTTTGCGTAATTTATTGTTAAATTGCAAGATGTGCAAAATAAATTCAATCTGTTGGTATGCAGGCGGATAATGCTTCACTCATTCACTCAAAGACATGAGCTGCTTTCAGATCCAATTTAACACATTCCCTTCCCTTGCTCTCTTCCCTCAAATTCTGTCATGAAATTTGTGACGTGTAATAAGTGAACTTAACAGGGGCTCTTGCAAGGGAGAATAGACAAGGAATAAACCAAAACAGAACTGAATGGACCTTGCAATGGGAAGTGCTAACCCATAGCAACCTCTGCTCTGTGCGCGTATATTTGTAGGATGACTTTGGAAGGCTGATGAATAATCGCTAATCTTCAGTTATAAAAACACACCGGTCAGTATTATAAAAACATTATTACCGGTCTTTGCGGAACCTTTAGTGAGGATTTATTGTGCGAAAACCTCACTCAAGAACACAAATGTGTGAGGATCTGACAAAGTAAAATTCTTAATTCTTAATCCCCCCTCACCCTCTCCCTCCCATCATGACCCTTCCAAACTCAAACTCACAAAAAATATCACCTCTCTCCTTCGTTTGACAGCTGTGCACTGACTTCACGCATGGAGCATTGCATCGTGGGATTCCTTCTTGCTGGAAGCTTGCATTTTATACCCTTGGTGGGAAGAAGGATAAACGAGGGAATAAGGGAATATAATTACTCCTTCCCCTTTCTAAAATTAGAACAGAATCCCATTTGGTGTGGCTGCCATATTTCATCCTGGCATTTTGGGGATTCCCTCTTGAACCAAGAGAAGGGAACAACAGGAAGAAATAATCAAATTCAGATCTGAATGCAGTCATGCATTCATAGCATTTAGACTTCCATCCATGTTCACTTTCCTTCCTGACTCTCCCCATATTAGATGAACTAATAGTTTTTATAAACGTCTCAATTAGAAATTCATTCATATGATTAGTCACTCGACTGTGCCATTGGAGTGCCTATCGGGACCCCTGGAGAACAACCATGGAGGCTAGTATAAGGTTAAATCCCTGCAGTTGAGTGTTCATTAAAACTTTTTTAAATCAAAGTAGATAGACAATTCCTTTGTAATTCTGTTCATGTGTAATAATATAGGCCAGGCCTTTGAACACTGTAGGCTATGCCTTGTGTGTAGCCTATGACGTGTCCTGTTGTGGGGGAGGGGTCTCGCGAACGCGTACAGAATACGTATCTCGACATTTTCTGCTAAATATAATAAGATAAACTCTTCAGGATTAATCAGAAAACAGTTCAAAATCTTAAACTTCATAATCAGGTAGGATGTTTGGTTCTTTAAACATGTTTATACCAGAGATTGTGTAGAAAAACATTATGTGGCTACTAAAGTAGCCGACATCGGGTAGGCTTCTATAAATGGTACAGTAAGCCAGGGAAAAAACACAGAGAGGTCGATTTACTAAAGGTTTGTGTGTACAAAATGTAAAAAGTGTAAAACTGTTGCCACCCACAAAAGATTGTCTGAGGTGATCAACTAAGGAGGTGTAAAGAGTATTGTGTCTGCTGAAATTGAAAGATACGTTGATTTCTCATTTTTGCAGGTTAGCCTGAATGAATATGCAAAATTGGGCTTCCCCATGCAAATAGATTACTTTAGCATGTGTAAAGTGATTCACTAATCCCGAAAAGAACTTAACACTTAATCATCACAGTATAACACCAAGTCAATTAAACCAAACCGGTCATGCTGGATGATGTTGCAGACAGCATAACATTCGCCATGGTGTCTTCAGACTCTTTCACATCTGTCACATGTGAACCTGCTCTCATCTGTAAAGAGAACAGGGCGCCAATGGCGAACCTGCCAATTCTGGTGTTCTCTGGCAAATGCCAATCAAGCTGCACGGTGCTGGGCTGTGAGCACAGGTCCCACTACAGGACACAGCAAACCTTCTTGCGATGGCACGTATGGATGTGCCATCCTGGAGGAGCTGGACTACCTGTGCAACCTGAATGGGCTGCAGGTACCGCCTCATGCTATCAGTAGTGACAAGGGCACTAGCAAAATTCAAAACTAGAGAAAAATCAGTCAGGAAGGATAAGGAGAGAGAAATGGTCTGTGGCCACCACCTGCAAAACCATTTACTTTTTGGGGGTTGTCTTGCTGTTGCCTCTCCTGTCCATCTGTTGTCACTCATTTGCACCAAAGCAGGTGAAATTGATTTACAATCGTTTACGCTTCCTAACTGGACAGATCGATATCCCAGAAGTTTAATTGACTTGGTATTAAAAGACATGGAATCGATAAGATGACGGCTGTCATTTTAGCAATACACGTACAGGTGTGCTTGGAATATCCATAATTCAATGTTCTGAATGATTGCGTAACAATGGGTGCTAATTAACTGGCCCATTCTAGCTAACGCTCAAAATACACAAGATAATTTGTGGATAGCCTACATAGGCTACCTCATGAACAGTAAGCATATTTTGTTCAATTGTGAAGCAAATTATGTTACAGAATAACTCGTATTTGAATCAAACAAGCAATACAACGTACAAACAGTGAATAACAAGCAAATCAAACTTTCTAAAAATATAACCCATGATCAAATGGAAATGTGATTTTATGTGACACTTACGGCACGAGTAGGCTTAGTGCTAGTAACCATAGTTATAATCATTTCAGTCCTGACAAACATCCAGTGAAACAGTTTGTAATAAACCACCAGCTCATTCAATGTAACAGTAGACTATACCCTACACTAAAAAATACCATAAAAAGGTAATATTGCTGCCAGTCTTTTTCTTCACAGTTTTCTTACAGTATAACCATTCCAAACATGTGACATCTCTCATTTAAATATGTCTGTTTGCAGCTGGAGTAATTTACATAATGACTCTTAGCTGATCACCCGCAAAGTGTGAAATGTTAGCACTTGCAAATACTTTGCACTGTGAGTAGCATGTGTACAGCAGTTTATGGTATTAGTTTATAGATACTCAATGAGCCTGTTTGTTAAGTTTCAGTCCCCATATTCATATATTCATTGAATAAGATTGAGAGTCCGTTTTCATTCAAAAATCCCCCCCCCATTGGTTTACTTTCAATGTAGTGATGGGAATTATGTCAAACATGATAACAGAAATTTTAAAGGGACATGTAAGATGTAGCCACCATAACAAAAGAGATTGTATTTGCGTTCTCAATAATCTCCTCAAATCTGTTTGCAGTTTGATGGCTTCCCAAATCTTATTAAACTGAAATGCATTTCACAGTGCTATTCTTGGAAAAATATTTTGTTATTTGAACCAAAATGTTCACAATTCATTTCTTCATAGGAAGAATAGGCCTATATTTTCCACTTTACTCACACATTCATGTAGTACAGAAAGTAACAATACTCGGGATTGCTTGTTCTTCCTCCCACTCAAAGCCTTGGGTGTCGTTGTAGGATAATAGTTAATGGGGAAGTAGTTCTCAGTCAAAACGTTCTGTGCCATTTCAGTTCCCTGAATCAAACTGGTCTCAGTGACTGAGTTGTGTGGCAAAATGAGGGTTTTTGGTTGCATCACACTCTTTCTTTGTATCATTTCTGGGAACAATTTGTAAAACACAGCAAAGCCTGCAGTCATAGCACATTCCTTAAAATGTAAAGTGCCCTTACAAAACTATAGTTTGCCGCAAACTTGCAGCTAATATGTAGCCCATTTGCCGCAAACTAAATTATTTTCCACAAAATGTTGCCCGAGGTTTGTCAGAGTTTGCCAGTAGTGGTGAAATAAAAACTTTGCCAGAAGTGAATGGCAGTTCCCACAAAACTAATTTGCATGTGAAAATATGAACTTGCCGTAAACCTGTGGCAACAATGCAAAAGGTTTGCTGCAAATTTTCTTGAAGGCTAATATGTTTGTAAGGGTGTATCACGTTCATAATCATTAATAAAAGCAAACTTGATTTTAAGGCCTCACTATGATTGCATTATTCCATATAAATTTTCCTGAACTGCAGCACTGAGGGCTCTGAGACTTAACAGCTAATGCAGAAGAGCTTAAAACAGCCTGTAGGCCTATGCGTTTCTCACATTTGACACAGCCATCTGAAATAAAAGGTTTCTAAAATATTATATTCCTCTGTAGTCATGGCAATGAAGAAGAGTGGGGGTTCTGAAGTCATATAAAGACCAGTAAAACATCACATACACATGTCTCATTCATGCCAGCGAACCCACACAAGAGATTCCGTGTATATGGGTACTGCTTCATTTGCATGACATTTGGATGCAGAAACGAAACATGCTACTGCAACCTGATGTTCTTCTTTGAGGCAAAGCCTAATGTGGCAGAAGTCTCACACAAAGAGTGGCCTGCTTTGCCTTGCAGTAATTTCAGTGCTGAATCCCTCAAGGGAGCGGAAGGGATACAGGGGGTTTCAGTGAAGTTGCAGACCTGCAAGAATGTTTAAACTCAACCACTGTTCTCCTGCTTACTCACTGCTTGCCTTCTCTGCCCAAGTCTGAAAGAATCAATTGCAATTCCTTGTACACGCTTCCAATGAGGGGACACTAACTGGCATAAAAGTAGGTTATAGCATCTGTCAGTGATTAGAGCTTGCCCCGAGGTCAGTTGCACTGCCTGGGGAAGGGATCGTGACAGACACTACAGAGCGGAGGTTAGTATCAAGAGGCTGGATGTCCCGCAGGCTCTACAGCAGGAAGTGAGTAGGATGTGAGCAAGTGGAGGTGACAATGAAAGATGGGCCTTTACATTCCACACTCTGTGTACGTGCTGCAGTTTTAGAACATGAGCCAAGTTTGGTCTTTTGAAAGATACTCATTTTCATACATTTTCTAAATGTATTTCTCTCTCTTTTTGCTGGAAATAATGATACACACATGAACTGGGGGTGAAGCTGCTTGATGAACTCCTAAACTCCAATATAGGCTTCAATGTAAATAATATGTGCATCAATGATATGGTTTATTGTACATTTTCATTACAGAAAAAAATTTTAGATTTGGGAAGGAAATTTTCAGACAATCCCTCAGGCTAATGCCTTAAACCTGCTAGACCGGTAAAAGCGCCACCCACCTCTAGTCCTTTTGTGTCCACTGTTTCCGGAAATCCCTCCACCTTTCCATCTGCACCTCAACATCATGTTTTATTCTGTGCTTTGATTTGATTTGTCTCCTTTCCCCCTGTCATTGATGTCCAGGGAGGTCAACAACCTCCTCGTATAGCCTGATGTGACCCTGCTTCTGGACTCCTAGCCCAAGATTAAATGCATCTATCATTCCTAATGCAATGCACAGCATGCTTCAGTTAAACTCGTTTCTTATCCATTGTGTGAAAATTGTATTCTTCTGAATTTGTAAATGAAGTAGGCTTCTAATGGCATCACACTGTGCTAAGTAGTCATTAGTTAGCACAGCTGGAATGTGTACGCTGTCAACTGTTGAATCCTCAGTTCAGTTGTATTTCTTTTGGATGCGACTAAAGAAAACGGTTGTTTTGGTATAAAGATAGTAGTACCGTATTAATCTGAATAGTGGAGTGCAGTGAAGTGAAGAATGCAAGTACCTACGGGTAAGAGCACCTGTCAATAAAGTTTTTTTAATAAAAAGTATTCCATATTGTTCATATCCTAAACGATCCAAATTTGGAATGTAATAAAATACTCATATTTCAGAATGCTCCAAGTACAGAAGGGACTGGGTGAAAGGACTAGAAACTATTTTAACAAGTGTGAATATTGTCTCCAGTTTTATGAGGGACCTTTTCTCTGGGGAAGTGTGACCTCATGTGTTAGAATCTTTTTCTGGCAGCTGAAAAAATAATACCAAAAAATGTGTAAATCAATGCTGATTCAATGCAAGGAAGGAATCCAGAGATGCAGTCTTAGGATCATTCAAGAGGGGAATAGCACTTCAGACTGGAAGAAAACTACTTTCAACATCCCGCCTGGCCTCAAACACGTGCAGTGTGAACTTTGGTTGGACAACTGCTGTAGACACAGAGGGAACAGGCTAGAAAAAGGCAAGAAATAATTTTGCACTCAAGCATGTCACTTGTTATAGTTAAAATTGATGTGTTATATTGTCGATTAAAAGGCATCCATGCATGAGACAAAAATTTAAATTAAAGAATCGATTGCATGGCTCTTATTGATCAGCAGGGTTGTGAGGTACAGTGATTCTGTCTCAAGTCTTGACCAGAAACCGAGGACTTATAAGAGAACTGTAAGGTAGCTACATTGTTTTTCATTTTGTGTATTACTGTGAAAATTCCCAACTTCAGTTTGCTGTCTCTGGTTTTGCTGTGAGTTCTGGACCTTGCTGATCTTGAGCACATTCTCAAAAAATGTGAACCATTTCAAGTTTTGGCAGAGAAGGTTTGACCCTTTGAGAGATATAGTTTAAATAGCCAAGATGTGCATTTCCACAAGAGGTAAATTCTGTGCGCTGCAGCTGGAGTTAATAAAAATCCAAATGAGACAGTTCACTTCAGATGAACTTTCTCCCATTTACACTGCTCAGCACACAAATGCCTTTTTACAAGCAAAACCTCCGGAAATACATCTTTTTGAATGATGTTCTCTGTGATCCAAGGTTTACGAAATAGATTTTCCTCAACTGACTTCATAATGAATGCAGTTGTGAACTGGTGTTAGTTTTTGTGGTTATTTACAGTGTAAACCGACTGAAGAATTGCAGATATTTCTGATTCTATGACATATTTCCTCCTCCTTATTTCTTGGGGTGTGGGTGGTGGAGGTTGGTGGGTCAGTTAGTCACACAATTGCCTATTTAGTAAAGCAGATCCTGAATTCAAGTAAATATAAATGTATTATCTGAAATGAAAGCCCAAGAAGGTCTGCTCATAACTCATGATTCCAAAATATTTACATTGCGATGGTCAGAGAACAGCTGATGGAGGGCTGCAAGTGGACCAAACAGTAAACCTCTGTTAGGTTGTTCAAAATACCCTAAGGACTGAATTGGAATTTTTAACATTCTTTTAAAAGGTTAAGACCTTCATTTCCCTCTGTGAACCTCTGGTTCATATGTCACAATTCCTACGAGTGCAAAGCTGGGAATTGTGAAAATGCAATATGAATCTCTGGAAATTGGCACAGAGCAGACTATTTAAGCACCGGTGGGCTGAAGTAAGGGAACAATGCGCTTTGCCAAAATAAACATGTGTTAATAGTGGCAGGAAACATAGTTAGGCCTACTTCCTGAGAAGATCAGGAGTAAATCCTCCAGTTGTGTGTTAGTGTACTTATTCTGTTTTCATGATACTCAGCATACATTTTCAGACGGTGGTTAAATTAATGTTTAAAAACCAAATTTCACTTTCATGTCTGTGTCACTGGTTTGTTGGATAAAATAGCTTATGCCCCTGTCTGGTCCACGATCCATCATGATATAGCGTACTCAGGTTTAAATACATTCTTCTGTGGCTGCACATTTTACAATAAGTCGTCAGTAACTTCCTCTGGGCCAGTTCACTGAATCACATGCACAGATGTGATAAAATATTGGAAGTTCTTTGTCCACTTCATCCAACTTCACTTTCAACATGAAAAATTTCACTTAGCAACTGATAAAACATTCTAAACAAAAAGGCTTCAAAGCTGAGCTACAGAGTTTTCATGAAAGATGGTTGATGTAGCCAGATAATTAATTGTATATAGATCTGTTTTGAAGAAAATACAATCATGAAATTAATACATTTTGTACTTTTGAAAGTCCATTTTAATTTGCGATGTCCTGCAACAGGGTTAGGTGAGTTGACAATTAATATATTTGAGTAATACATTAGGTCAAATCACCACCCCTCAGCCAGCTGTAGTATGAGCAGAAAACATGGTCAGTAGCAGGCTGCTGTACAGTGGGGATGATGAGTTCTGTGTTTCATGGATAAATTCAGTCCACTCCAGTCCAAGTCACCTTTCTTTTAATTTCCTAAAGTGTAGCAAACCTCATCAATTTTTAGAGGCGGTTTTATCATCAGCCTCACTGTAACCACACACCCGTACCCTCCTTGCAGTACTCTCCTACACATCTGCTTGCAAGAAGCAAATGCTGTCATTCCAAAGGCATGCACATGCATTCAGATGGCCCTGAGGAAAAGATTCATGTTTTTATTTTTTTGTATCTACGCTTTAAATCAAACGGTTTACGTAGTTTCACCAATTTAAATTCTCCTTTTTGCCAGAGAGTCGATGGGATCATCAGATGTGAATCTACTCTCATTCAACCTGCTTCTAGAGCACATTAGAAATTGCTTGAAATAGATTTTTTACAAGAACCTATTCAATAAGTTTGCACATACTGATTCAGTCACGGTGAAGTCGGCTTGTCATTTCTGCCTGTTGAATCCAATCTATTAATTTCTAGGTCAAAGATTCATGAGATTGTGGATGAATGACTGACCCATAACAGAGCGCAGTCCGTGGGTGGGTTCCATGACTGAATTCTTACACTTTCCTTACGTGTGAATGATCTGTTTTTAGCCTAGTCGTGACTGGTAAGGGTTTCCAAATCTGTACTTACTCTCACATTCCGCTTTTGAGCAAAGGAGTTAAGGCTTTACTATCCACAGTACTAAGAGGAATGCTCAATCAGGCTGGCTCTGACAATACTCTTCCTGTGCCAGAGCAGAGCCACAGACTTCCCTCTCAAATACAAAACTACAGTGTATAGAACATTTCAGACTTCCAACTGCACAGCTGTCAGACTGCTACCCGGTTGATTCCCATTTCACAGAACAGATTGGTGGACTTTGCCTACAACATTTAATCCAAAATGTACCTCTAATCTGTTTCCAACTCACTAATGCATGCTTTGACTTATGCTACAGCTGTTGGTGTCATACAGCCTTGTTGACAGGACTGTTATAGCTTGGCTTCCTGTCAAAGAGCAGTTGACACACCTACAAGTTCCTGTTGAAGATTGAGTATTAATGTGACTGAATTAAATGCTTTATTTGGAAATGCCGTCCCCTGGTGGCTCATGAAAACATGGCAACTGATACCAAGCTGTTTCAAACGCTGGGATAACTGGCAAGCAACTGCATCCCAAAATAAACAGTTACACCATCAAAGATAAGTACTCGCCAGAAGGATTATTTCTCAATCATGGAAATGTGATTATGATACTTAACATGATACCAAACATACAGCACAGTATTTATCTCATATATATCCCTCTTGGCTTTAATGAAAGCCACTCCCTCCTTGCTGTGCTGTTGAACAGGATCTGGAGGCGTTTCTGCAGTTGTGCGTCTCATTTGGTGTTTACAGCAGTGCAGAGGCTCCCAGCAGGTTCCTAATGTTCTGCTCATGCGATCTGGTTACAAATGAGTTTCTCAGCAGGTTTTAAATCAGATGACTGCGATGGCAAACCGATAACTTCACCCCTCCTCTGTGCTGTGTGTAGGAATGCATTTTCATATATGGTGAGTAATTCCTTTTGACAGCGAGTGTGACATTAATTATTTTTCTTTTCAGCTAAGAAGTGATAAACCAAAGAAATAAATGTTGTTTTGATGAAGGAATACAAATCATCAAGTCAAGAAATTATGCTTAGGAAGGCACCAGTGCCTGCAGTTTTTTTTGTTTTGTTTTTGCATAATTTCTCCTGATTTGCCTTAAGTGTGAGTCAGATTCCAGTTGTCTGTGCTGACCTAGTGTATGTGAATTCCTCCTACCCAGGCCTCTGGCGTACTGCTTCTCTGCTATAGAGGGCTTTATAACTCCTACTCATAGCATTGCAGGTCCCTGTGCTGGATGTATATAATTGTCGCTTATCTATTCCAAACATCCTGGAACTGGAATTAGAACAGCTACACTGAACCAGCACGTGGCAAAATAATTTGAATAAGCCTGATGTCCCTCTAAATTATTCATGGGTATGTATGAATATGAGAGTGAGGCAGCAAGTCTAGTTTCAATTATGGAGGCCAGTTTTCACAAGGCCACAATCATTTTCTCATCAAGGTCACACAGTTTGTAGTGAGTGTATTTTAATACAATACTAATGCTGTTGGAGAAAGTCCTTGCTCTTGTTCATGACAGAATAGATTGTCCTCATGTGCACAGGGGAGCCGATTAAATGTGCAGGGATTTATGTCATCCTATGGATCACTTTAAGTGTTTCCTATTGAACTCAAAGAAAAAATAAGTCAGGAGAAGAAACCCTTAGAGACCACCCCCCCCCCCCACACACACACACACACACACACACTTCCCATAGAGAGCCATTCAAATGCAGAGAGGTTCTAGTATTGTACCTGAAAATAAAAAATCAAGAGTCTTTTGATGTTGTTGGGCCACAGACATCAGGAAGTCATGGCATGCAAAAGATGCAACCAAATACAAATATCATGACTTTATGTTTCTGTTCATTTCTGTTAATTACTTTTGGCCCCCTAAAATGGGGGGGGGGACTATGTATACAAAGGGCTACAATTGCTACACCATTCACCTGATATGGGCGTAAAAACCCTCAAATTAAACTAACCTCATAGTTCCAATCCATTGTGCTGGAGTACAGAGCCAAAACAACAAAAAATGTGTCATTGTCCAAATACTTTTGGACTGTGCTGTATATGTATATGTGCAATTATGATACTCCAAGTAAACTTCTTATTCAAAAATACATTATTGAGAACAGAACAACAAAGCAAAAATGTTAACACATTTGTGAAGCACTCATGAAATGGGAAGCTGTGTGAATATCTGGTTCATCCACCATAGGGTAAGCATTTCTTTATTCGCTGTTATACTTATACTGTTATATTTTTTCCATTCAAATATAAACAAATGTGTGTTCCTAAAGCTCAATATGAAAACATCTGAGCTATTAACAACTAAAACCATCTATTAATTGAATGCCTTTTGAAAATTCCAGCTAAAACCAGCTGGGATTCTAAACTGGTCTAAGTTGTTTTTGACACTTCTAGCTGGTCATAGCTGTTCTGTGGCTGGTCAAAGCTGGTTAAACTGGTAGAGTAAGCTGGTGGTCGAACTGGTGGACTAAGTGAATATATGCCGGTCAGCTGGTGAACAGCTGCTTGACCAGCTAAAACCAGCTTGAAGTGTCGAACCTCATAAACCAGCTTTCACGTTTCAAGCGGGATTAAACAGTTAGCTGGCTAACTTTTGTAAATATTTAGAATTTGACACTGACTCATGACACTGTTCACAAATGCCCTCTCGGACCCGGTACTGTAGAGCCGCCAGCCACGCTGGACGCATTCATCACTACGACCATTTGCATCGATAACTGGGTGAGGGAACGAGAACTAGAGAGACAGGAGAGATGGAGGCGTTCCACCTCTGTGCCTCTCCTTTTCTGGGTACGCCTGCTGCTCTGGTTTCCTTGCCAGTTTCTTATAGCCAGAAGGAACCAATGCAGGTGGACAGTTCCTACCTATGCAATACGTAGAAACCCAAGCCACCCGGCGAAGGTTGTCGGTATTGTAAGAGGAAGGGACACAATATATGGGAGTGTCCAAAGCTTAAAGGAAATGGGGGGTCTCACTAGTGAAAGGAAAGGCCCAAGTGAGACTTAACCAATCAACCTTTTGCACTTTTATTTCGGTCCAATTGTCGTGGAATAAACGGACCGAAAAAACCAACGTGTTTTTAGATTCAGGAGCAGTGGAACGTTTTATTGATTCCAATTAGGCTAAGAATCATAAACTGCCTGTTCGTTTTCTTGCACGGTCTCACCCTATTACCGCCCTTGATAGTTGTCCGTTGGTCACGGGTTTGGTAAAGGAGGTGACCGATTTTATTTCTATGCGTATTCCTTTTGGCGGTCATTCAGAACGGATTAGGTTATTTCTGGTTGACTTACCTACCTTTCCCCTCGTTCTGGCCCACTCATGGCTAGTCAGACACAAACCACACATTAACTGGGGCAACAAGAAAAATTATATCCTCCAATGGGGTCCCAAGTGTGGTTCTCATTGTCTACAGGTATTATCGCCTGCTTCCAACCGCCACTTGGGGACTGAGGCGAGTTTGCACAGTGGTGAGGAAGAGGTGGCCTTTTTCCCAGCCAAATTGTGCATTCTGAAGACAGGGAGGAGAGCTGACGTGCTGCGGGTTGTTTTCATTGTTGTCCATCTCCCTGTTTGTTTCTCTCCTGTGGAGAGTGGGAGCTTTATTATTTTTCTGTTCTCCATTTAAGCCTCTTTGTTAAGGCAGAAATGTGCATCTTAAACTCCAAGTCGGTCTCATTCCTGGGATTTATTGTGACAGAGGGGAAGATTTAAATGGACCCTGATGAATTAGCCTACTCCAAATTCTGTTACGCAGGTTCAACGCTTTTTGAGGTTTGCTCATTTTTACAGGCGTTTTATATGCAACTTTAGTTCAGTGGTTGCACCTATTACAGCCTTAACTAAGAAAACAGCACCATCTTGTTTTCAGTAGACTCCTAAAGCGGAGGCAACGTTTACTGAATTAAAAAGGAGGTTTAGCTTGGAGCTTGGTTTAGCCCTTTGTGGTGGAGGTGGACGCCTCAGAGGTCGGGGTGGGGGCCATTCTTTCACAGCGCACGCCACAAGATAACAAAATGCATCCTTGCGCGTATTTTTCTCGGCCCCTTTCCCTGGCCGAAAATAATTATGACATCGGGGACCGGGAACTTTTGCCTGTCAAGCTGGCGCTAGAGGACTGGCATCATTGGTTGGAGGGAGCGGAACATCCCTTTACTGTATGGACCGACGATAAAAACCTCAAATACATCCAACAAGCGAACAGACACAATTTGCGGCAAGACCGTTGGGCGCTGTTCTTTACCCGTTTAAACTTTTTATTGACCTGAAATGTTAAACCGGATGCGCTTTTCCGGATTCATGACCAGTCTGACAGGGATCCCCTGAGCTCATTGTGCCTGCCACTCAGATTTTGGCTCCGCTTATGTGGGACATCGAATATGTGGTGCAGAAGGCTTCACGTCTGGATCCGGATCCGGGTGGGGGACCACCTCACTATCTTTTTGTGCCCTCTAGGGTACGGTCCCAGGTGCTGCACTGGGGACATTCCTACCAGGTAGCAGGTCATCCTGGTGTCCGTCGGACGAAGGATTTCCTGTCCACACGGTTTTAGTGGCCTGGTATGGAGAAGAATGTTTGGGAGTTTTTTTCGGCTTGTTCGGTCTGCGCCCGTAACAAGGGATCACAGCTCCCATCCTCGGGGCTTCTGCTCCCTTTACCCATCCCTAGTCGTCCTTGGAGCCACGTCCCCTTGGACTTTATCACTGGCTTTGCTTGCATCTGACGGCAACACTGTGATTCTGGTGGTCGTTAATAGATTTTCCAAGGCAGCACATTTTATCGCTCTGCCTAAATTTCCATCAGCACCGAAAACCGCACGGTTGGTGGTCGACTATGTTTTTAGATTGCACGGCCTGCCCCAGTACGTTGTGTCTGATTGCGGACCCCAGTTTTCAGCACGATTTTGGCATTCTTTCTGCTCTCAGCTGGGGGCGTCTGTTTTTTGTCTATCTTCGAGATTTCACCCGGAGACTAACAGACAAACCGAACACACTAATCAGACATTAGAGAGCACTCTCTGTTGTCTGGCTACGTCTAATTCAAATTCATGGAGTCGTCACCTCACTTGGGCAGAATATGTTCATGACACGCTGCGTAATGTGTCCATTCGAGGCTCAGTTAGTGTATCAACCCCCTCTGTTCCCAGAGTTGGTGAAGAATGTAGAGGTACCATCCGCGGGGTTCTTTTTCCAGAGGTATCGGGCCGTTTGGATGAAAGTCCATGCTTCTCTCCTGCACACCTCAGCAAGGCAGAAGGGACTGGCCGATAGGCGTCCCGGCCTGACTCCTTCTTACCGTGTTGGGCAACGGGTTTAGCTATCCACGTGGGACCTTCCTTTGCGAGTGGAATGTCGTAAACTCGCTCCACGCTGCATGGGGCCTTTTAAAATTGTCCCCGATCATGATTCACTCGACATTTCACGTCTCCTGTCTTAAGCCAGTGCTTTTTAGCACGTTGGCTCCACCTCCACCTTAGTTCATTAGGGGAGGGCTTGTTTTTACAGTGCAGCGTATTCTGGGTGAGAGACGTGTGGGCAGAGGGGTTCAGTTCCTCATGGATTGGGAGGGCTATGGCCCTGAGGAACCCTCTAGGGACATTTTAGACGTAGAGCTTATTCGTGATTTTCACAGGTGTGGTTCGGAATGACTGTCTGGGGCCGTTCCTTCGAGAGAGGTTCCTGTCATGGTTTTGGGTGGCTGTAACATTCAACTCTTTTTCTTTCCACTTCTGCTTTACTAATTCGAGTTTGCCACATCTAATTGGCTAAATGGTTCTTACATGTGCAGATTTCGCTTTACCTGCAACTCCTCCTGCTCTCTTTGGTTCTGAGGTCTGCAGGCGTGTTGATTGCGTTCACTGTTGCATTTGTCAAACCTTACTTAGGGTCTTGGTTCACAGAGAAACAGCGCTTTACTGTCGTCTTTACACGAAGAGCCAGTATTGGTATTTAAACAGTACTTTTCAGTACTCAGTACTTTCTATAACGTCAAGTACAATAATTATCTGCTCATGCTTAGTTTTAGAGTGCAGTTCCCGGTATTGGGGCTGTATCTGCTCGCTCCTTTTTGTTATTGTCATTCTAGTTTCGTTCAGAGCTTAAAAGCTATTGCTACTCCTTCTCCTCTGTTTGGAATCCTCCATTTGAGGTTCCTGTTTTAGTTTGGATATTCCCTTAGAGTAGTATCTTCTTTGTTTCTTTTCCATTCCTCAGTCTCGTAAGAGATTTATTGGCGATCTCACCTAGTAGTGAGTCGTTTATTAAGATCCCTGTTCGGTTGTGTCTGGTATCCGCCCCCAACCATCACACCCCACTCCTCCTCATTTCAAAGTGTATTGCTCTATCCTTACCTAATCAGTATGCTTGAGTATGCAATGATATTGGATTCAATTCAATAACCATGCCATTTGCAAAGCTAAAAATGCTTTCACTTTGTTATAAAAGTAGCTATAAATACTGGAAAGTGTTAGTCTATACAGTACTACAGTATGGGCAGTTCTATAGCTTTGTTGAAACCAGTCACTCGGTTGGTCAGAACTGGATAAAAGCATTGATGAGAGTCCTTTCTATGTTGAACAACTTTACAAGTACTTGTAAAACTGTACAAGTACTTGGGAACTGATAATGTAATCCAGTGGAAAGCCTGTTCAATGCATTTCATAAAAACACAAGTGCAAAGAAAATGTGCATTTACTGTCTACAGACAATACATATATTGGATATATTGGCCATTCCAAGCATTAGAATAATTATTATTTTAAATCATAAGCATCATATTTTAAGTTTTGAACTGATTTATTTGTTATTTTCTGCAATAGTAAATCTTCTTGGGATTATCTTCCACACCAGAGTGCAAATTTAGAAGTGGTACAGCCTGGTTAAATAGATCTTTCAGTACAGCACCCATGTCATCCATCACCCATCTGCAAAATATAAACAATGGCGGTTGGTATATTTGTGGTTCCTTTAAAAATGTAAATCTCTGCTCCTACCAGCTTGTAGCTGTTTGAGACAATCACTAGATTCCTTTAGCATTTGAAATGACACAACACCGTACTGTGTTCATATTCTGATTTAATTAACGTTAAAGTGTTGGCAGTATGTAAGTTGTTTTTCATTTTAGCAACCGTTTTAGCAGATATTTCATTATTTGTCATTAGTATTTTAAGCTAAATTCTGCTTTATTGGACAGCACAGAGAACTGCTTACTGCTTTCCTGTTTTAAATACCTTTAGTCTATGTATTTGGTAAAGCTTTCCTAGTTAACTAATCCTAGTTCAGTTTAAGGCCAAAAATGGGAGATTAATTTATTCTCAGAGAACACACCACATTCCAGCAAATCACAACAATTTTAAAATGCACCCTTACCACACCTACACACTGACACACTGCACAGTCTCCAACTAACAACCTTCTTTTTACAGAATGCCAAAAATGATATCCGGCTGAAAAGAACAAAAAGACAAATGATTAATTGATGTTTTAATTCAGAAATGGAAACTATACTCGTTATAATTTCTTGGTATGCAATGACTGTTTTTGAATGGAACTGAAAATTATGCTAAAACAACCATACCCATTTGTTCCCATCCATCTCTTATCTGCCCACAGAAAGAACATTTCTGACAGAATCTAATTTTGGCAGAATTCAGGTTTCATGAATGGTTTGGTTTTATGTTCTACATCTCTAGTAGAATTTGTATGTGACCAAACATTTCCATGCCATATTCAGATGTACCATATGAGAGAACTGGAGTGTTTTCATACCTTAGTCTCAATACTGTACAATACAATACTGTAAGGAGAAATCTCGCTTTGAATTTTCTGCACATCATGAGCAAGTGCAGAAGTTTGTTGACTAGCTTTGAGTCCAACGCAATATACAAATGATGGAGGGATTTACCTCTTCTTTAGCCGAGCTTGTTTTACTGATTTGAACTCATTTTGTCTTTTAGATAACTACATGCATGCTTTCATCATAGTTAATGGTTAGAATGTAGAATGAGACTGGGGACCTAAGGCCACAGTATGAAGTCTGTGAAGGTAAGCAGGCGCATTGGTAGGATGTTCGTTCATGTGTTGGATCCGGTTTATGTATTATAGTTGTGTTCGAGTTGTTTGAAGGCATACAGTGCTCTACTCACCCTCTGGAGAAACTGCTGTCCAAGAAGGGAGGAAGCTGAGCTGGTAACACCATCCTCTCCCCCAACCTTGCAACGTATGTAACCATAAAGGTTTGCAGCCTGAAGGGAGATACCAGCTATTACCAGGGCCTGTAAAGAGAGAGAGTCAGAAAAAGGTGAATAACTTGTAATGTGCTCAGGACAGAACTTATAATCTGAAAAGACACATACAATCCGACTGCTATGTTAAGTATACTGTAGCTTAAATAATAATGCATGAGTTGAGTGGTTTTTCATGTTCAGCATTACCAGCCACTTCAACTTGAGAGAGAAGAGTGTGCTGAAGAAGAAGCCAGTCCAGATGAGAGGGCAGATGATGAGACCGAGCCAGAAGATCCTGGCCTCTGCCTCAGTTGCTGTGGTCTTGTTCTGCAGAGATGGCTGTCGGGACAAGGCCATGTCAAACAGCAACACTTTACTCAACTTCGGCCTTTAATTAAAGTGCCTCAGCTGAGGTGAAAAGCAGGCTGACCTTCACTATTTAAGGTCAGTCTTCTGTGTTATGTCATTTTAGATTACTTGCAAAGTGAATATCACAAGATCATAAGTCAAAAGTGAACTGAAACTTTAAAGTTCAATACAGAGCTTAAAAGGGGGTAATAAACACAAAATCAAATTTTTTTTAGTTATAAAGCCGAGTATCTTGTCTCCACTTGATAAATCACATAAATCATATACTTTAAAAAACATCTAATTAAGCCATGCCACCACATTTTGTGCAAAGAAAAAGCCATTCGCTGCCACCCAAAGTGAAAAGTTTAGTCTGGTGCCCCGCCCCTATTCGTGACGTAGAAGTAGGTAAAAACCTTTTTTCCACGTAAGCAAGTCAACGCCCCATCTCCACCACACTTCTTATAACATGCCTATGACTCATTATTGGGTGTATTGCCTCTCGCCCCAACTGTAACTCTCTTGAGTCCAATTTGCACATTTTGAAGTGGGCGCAGACAGGGAAAAAGGCTGTTACTGTACACTTTAAGGTGGAATCTAATCTCTCATCTACATCTGTAAACAGTAAAAATACAATCACCCAGTGGTAGTGGTTATCTTTGTAATACGATTCCATTTGTATACTAGTCCCTGGGTCAAAGGGCCAACACCACTTTCCTGATCTGTTACTCAATGGTTATTCATTCAGAATCTGGTCCTTTAACTGTCTGAAAAGCATGGCCACATAAACTCACTCACCTTCTTGGCTTCAAACACCCAATGACTCTTTCCATCCTCATCAATCTGATTCCACCAGCGGAGGCCCACCAGCAGTCTCCCAGTTACATTCTTTGAGAAACAAATGAAAATAATTAACCTGTCAATCATATAATTCCTGTGAAAAACACCCTGAATGTTCTAAGCACCCATACTAAGACGTACAGATGGCTTCTATGTAAGAAGATTTGGATTTTCTCAGCTGTGCTTGGGTTTTATGACATGGCAGCAAGTTTCAGACTCTTGTAAACATTTGATGTAGGATGGTAGCAGACCAGTTATGGTAGCCTGCATGATGTATGATGAAGTATCTATCTGAGGAGCTGATTAGCACTTGGGAGAGATTTTGGGATATTTGATTACTCTGACAGGAGAGCAAAGGTTGTCATTATAATTAGGGCATCTGTCAAAAAACAGAAAGCTGCATTACATTTTATTATATAAAAATGTAAAACTGATATTATGAAACACAAAACTAAGTCCAAGAAATGTATAAAAACAACAACTCACATCAGAGTGCATTTGGCTGAACCAGTGAGGATGAAATTACAAAAAAGGGTTTAGTTGGTACATTAAAAATCTAAGAAGTGGCATGACAACACATTAAAAATCTAATCAGTGAGAATTGAGATTTATCTGTTTTGAACTTGGTCAAAAACATTATTTCTATTTTGACATTTTTAAAATGGGAAAAGGCTCAGGTTAGATCGGATTATGAGAAATTTGAAGAGCATTGTAGCATACAGAATTGAGCCACACAACACAGATTTAAACTACATGGACTGTCGGGGCTACTGAGTGTAATTTATCTTAGACCCTCATAGAAACTTAGGGCAATAAGGGATGTGATCAACCTGCTGAGATAATGTGTATGTACTAACTCACATCTGTGAAACATTTGTAAAACCAGATCATATATTTTTTTTTAAACATTTCAGAAGCTGTGAAAAATATTTGAAATTAGTAGCTTATTCAATTGTATTGAAGTCAGAATGGTATAATCCAAGAGGGTAGCAAGTTGAATGGTATATACAGTCAAGCCGGAAAGTCTGCCCACCCCTTTCACCATCTCCACGTTTTATTACATTACAGACATATTCATATTCATGACTTACAGCCATTTAGCCAGCCATGTGTTCCATACTGTACCAGTGTAATTTACAGCTGAATCTAGTCTCACCCCCCAATTCCCATAGAGATCCATTCAAATGCAGAGAGCTTATAGTATCGCTTGTAACAGTACCTGGAAATAAGATATCGAGAGTTTTTTGATGTTGATTGGTCACAGACTTCAGGAAGTAATAGCATGCAAAGGATATGCGACCAAATATGAAATATGATACTTTAAAAATATGTTAAAGCAAAGGGTATGAATACTTATGTAAACGAAAGATTTCAGTTTTAGATTTTTAATACATTTGCTAAAATTTCTAAAAACATGTTTTCACTTTGTCATTATGGGCTATTTTGTGTAGAATTCTGAGACAAAAAATGAACTCAATCTATTGTAGAATATGTCTGTAATGTAATAAAACGTGGAGAAGGTGAAAGGGGTGGGCAGACATTCTGGCTTGACTGTAATACTGATAACTGCTTTTCCTCACCAATTTAGCCCCACCAAGTGGACATCTAAGGCTATTACTTCAGTTTTTTATGACGTTACTGTGTACTATGGTGTTCCTCCGTTCTGTTGTTTATTATTTCCCCCATCCCCTCCCTATATATATACTGCTCAAAAAATTAAGGGAACACTTAATCATCACAGTATAACACCAAGTCAATTAAGATGTTGCAGGCAGCATAACATTCACCACGGCGTCTCCAGACTCTTCCACGTCTGTCACATGTGCTCAGTGTGAACCTGCTCTCATCTGTGAAGAGAACAGGGTGCCAATGGCGAACCTGTCAATTCTGGTGTTCTCTGGCAAATGCCAATCGAGCTGCACGGTGCTGGGCTGTGAGCACAGGTCCCACTACAGGACGTCGGGCCCTCATGCCACCCTCATGGAGTCTGTTTCTGACAGTTTGGTCAGAAACATGCACACGAGTAGCCCGCTGGAGGTCATTTTGTAGGGCTCTGGCAGTGCTCCTCCTGTTCCTCCTCGCACAAAGGAGCAGATACCGGTCTTGCCGCTGGGTTGTTGCCCTTCTACGGCCCTGTCCAGCTCTCCTTGTGTAATGGCCGTCTCCCGGTATCTCCTCCACGCTCTTGAGACTGTGCTGGGAGACACAGCAAACCTTCTTGCGATGGCACATATGGATGTGCCATCCTGGAGGAGCTGGACTACCTGTGCAACCTGAATGGGCTGCAGGTACCGCCTCATGCTACCAGTAGTGACAAGGGCACTAGCAAAATGCAAAACTAGAAAAAAATCAGTCAGGAAGAATAAGGAGAGAGAAATGGTCTATGGCCACCACCTGCAAAACCATTTACTTTTTGGGGGTTGTCTTGCTGTTGCCTCTCCTGTCCATCTGTTGTCACTTTCATTTGCACCAAAGCAGGTGAAATTGATTCACAATCGTTTACGCTTCCTAACTGGACAGATCGATATCCCAGAAGTTTAATTGACTTGGTGTTATACTGTGTTGATTAAGTGTTCCCTTCATTGCTTTGAGCAGTGTATATTGTGCACAACATATGACCATGGCTGGTAAGATAATATCCTATGTGTATTATTGTTCTTTTTGGAAAATATTCCATCATAACATTTCACATCATTGACCCCGTATTGAATTGGAAATCATCTACTTCAATGTTATTTATCATAAAACAAGTTAATAAAAACAATAAGACAATAATTTACATTATTTGGGATAATGTTTGAACAGGCTACTCAGATACCCACCCCAATGACATGTCGAATGTTGAGCAATTTATTTTTTCTTGAAATGAAGTCCAAATAGGGTAGCGTACAATAGGATAGAAACTTGAAAAGCAGCGTTTGTTCACAGGGAAAATGGTGGAGTACATTTAACACCCTAAGGTGTTTATATGAGTCCATGGACCAAAATAAATACCCTAGGGTGTTAAATGTACACCAGCAGTGTTAAATTCAAATCAACATTTTTGCTATGTTGGAAATTTCATGGTTTTTGCCCATTGGAGTTTCCCTGGCTTTTGGGAATTTTCAGCTCTGGCACTTACATCATAGTTTTCCCTGGAGTAAAAACACTTATATTGACACACTTGAATTTCAAGACCTATTTATCTGGGTGACCATGATATGTATTCTTAATTTGACAGTTAGGCTATTTACCTTTACAGACCAGAAGTCACAGGAGAGAAGGGTGATGATCATAACGAAACAGGCGACGAAATTCTTGCTGAACCAGTCACAGATCAGGTAAGTAATAATGGCACTGACTCGAAAAAATAAGTGGAAAAACGTAGCCATGGGGTGTCTATAGAAGAGAAAATACGAGGTCAAACATACCTAAGATGTTGACAGCTGGATAAGTGTGAGCATAGTTTCAGTGAGAGTGAGTGTTATTTGTTGAACAAAGCTTTGTAACATACAACATGTTTGCATTAGCATGCATTTTTAAATCAATTTTAAATTCACGGATGCTAATTAAATCACGCGCTGCTTTGACAATGCTCATGCCTATTGAATACAGAATAGCGTTAGCTTTTTAGGCTACCTTATTTTGGCAGTCCTTAGTGCGCGTTCTTCCTCCTCTGCTCCGAAATCCAGCGATACATCCTCAGTATCATCCACTAATGCCTTTAAACAGCAGTGATTAAGTCAAAAAACATAAATTCAGAAATTCAATTCTGCATGTACAAATACAATCAGTCTTACCTGCTTCATTTCACGAGTGCAATGGGTATCCTTGGATGAATTTTAAAATGTTGTTTCTACAGAAATAATTCGACCCATCTATTACTGTTGCTATAATAAAAATGAGTGTGTTGCATTTAAATGTGTCCGAGTCACAACTCGTCAGAATCAAGCAACTGCACCATATGGAAAATGGAGCCCCTTTTACAAGGCGGCATGTGAATGGACTGTCGCATCAGATAGCTACTGCGTTGCAGCAGGTGTGGTGTTTTTATATTTAAAAAAACCTACAAACATGTAGCCTATTCCATTTTTTGGCATATCTGCTTTTATGGCTGCGAATATACAACATTTTATTATTTTTTTAAATCGTGAAGAAATTTTAAAGCGAATTCTTTCGAACGCCTTATTTGAATGCACCTTTACTTTCAAAGGTAGCCTAATGCGATGTCAGGTTGCAATGATATAATAGGGCTTTTCACGACCACATCTTAGTTTTCTATCAGGAATGTTCAATCGAAAATGAATAATAATAATAGTAATAATAATAGACGAAGATAATTATTAATATGAATGTTTTTAATATGATGGAACGCATAGGCTATTCGTTTATTGAAACATGATAAATGTCACAGCGTGGTCAATGATTGGGTGAACAACGTAATAGACTTATTAGCATAACAAGGTTTACAACTTGGACAGAATACAACCTTGTTGCACAATTCACCACTAGGTGACCAGAGTTGGTGCCTTCTGTTGATGTCTTCTGTTAAACGCGTTAGTTTAACCAGTCATATTCTGGAGGAGGTTGTCATGGGGTGTAAGTCTGTTAAATAATATGCAGTATTGGTTGGAATATGGTAGGTTTTAATGGAGCTTCTTTAGAAACGGAAAATACATTCTATTAATTTGGAGGCATGAAACAGCATACTAATCTGCACCCTCTTGCGTTATATTTCATTATCTTTAACAAAAGGTGTACTATCCTTGGTTAAAGAAGCCACTTGATTTTCATACCCAAAATAAAACTGAATATTCTTTTCACTGACTAGTATTGCAACAGATGGAAACTATAATTTATGCCCCTCGTTTTGAAAATGCTAATTAACTTATATGAGCCAGTTTATCCAGTCCTAAAAAAAAGCATTTCAGGGGTCTAAACTATAGGCTGTAAATTGAGTGTTCTGTCCAGTGTGATTAAGATTGGAAAATGTATTTAATTCCTTGTCCATATACTATTAAGTAGTTAAGGTAGGCTCCTCAATAGAATATGGCAGTGAAGTGCATTTGAGTCTAACTTTTGGCAGAAAGCTCACCACCTGGTGGTATTACAGAGTAAGCTTATTATTATTATTATCCTTGTGGATCATTAAGGCATTTCCAATCAAGGTGTATAGACCTGGATTTAACTTTTGAAACATTTCCTCCAAATAAACTGGGTTTCTGTGACTCTGAACAACAGAAACAAATACTTTTGATTAGCAACTATAAATGCTGAAAAACAGAAAACACTTTCATCAAGCCATTTCAGCAGTCTTGTACAAATAAATGTGTGCATACAGCTGAACAAGTATGTTAAGTAGCTCATCAGTTGCTGTGAGTCATGTTCTGTATATAAATGATGTATACAAATATATGTATATACACATTCTGTATACAAATTGTTTTATTTGATATAGCTTAAAAGACTAAATATTGTTTACCCAATAAAGGTGATTGAAAATAACATCAGATGTGCAAGTCATCTTCACCCACCTCTCGCTGCACCAAACTGAACAAAAATAATGAATCCCTCATTACACCATGTATTAAGTATATTTCCTCAACATTATAAACCACATCACAATAAAACAACAAATATATAAGAATTTTAACTGAGCAGTGTGTGTTGTGGTTTATATTGTTGAGGAAATATACTTAATACCTGGTGTAATGAAGGACTCAATATTTTTGTTCAGTTTGGTGCAATAGTCCATCTTCAATTTCCACAAAGATACAGAAATCTATTCCTCATTGTGTGCATGTGTGTGTTCCTGTACATTGCAAGTGTTTTCAATTTCAAGGCATTGGTGTTTGAAACAGTTTCTGCATGCCCACATAAATTTCAAGCTTTATTACAATTAGAAATCACATGTGAGTTATCCCTTTTAATTTTGTGCTAAAAGCTGAGTGTATTGATATCTGCACTTTGTCAGCAGGGAACAGGAAGATATTTCAGGGTGTGTTCTTCATACAACAACGCTCAGAGCTCATTTCTGGAGAAGCGAACTACAACCCACCCCTAGAGATGCAAACAATTACATTTCCTTCATCAAATAATACAGATGCACAATAAAAACACAGTCAAGAGACTTTTCATTGCACATGAAATGATGCATCCCTCATTACATCAGATGTGTGAAACAAAAATGATTTAATTAATTTAAAAAAACAGATTTTGAGGGATTTTGCTGGTGAGATCGCTTTAGCATATCAATCAAAATGCAGAAAGACAACAGAAAAAAACTGTACAAAGAAAACTGAGTGCTGCCTATACAAACAAACACGATGTCAATAGGCTGAATGCTGTGCAACTTCTAAACATTAGAATGACTAACACAATACTCAAGCAGCTTTTCATCAAACTGCCAAATTCCCTGCTAGAAAGTAACCCTGACAAATGAGGTTAGTGCACTCTACATGAATCCTCCAAAATCAAGTTATTAATAGTAGATTCCTCACTCAAAACCAAAGCAAGATTTATAATACTGTGAACAAATGTTATGATTCTCCTGCACGTGTTCAATATAATTTGTTCAAAAACATAAAAAAATACAGTCTATCATTCTAGTTTTAGGTGAATTGATTTGTTTATGTGACAGATGACTTGAGGGGTATTGATCTGTCAGACTTTCCCATTAGTTCATGTTTCCAAGGCAATCTTATAAAATGGAGGCCCAGCCAGTCTTTGGACATCCATCAGATTTGATCCTGGACAACCTGTCGAGCAGAAGAAGCAACATAGTAAGTAAAAAAATGTTTCAGATAACGTGGCCATAGCAGTTAATTACTTTTAACTAAAGTTAAAAATAAATGCACTTGAATTGGGGATAGCGGCTACGTCTCTGCAGAGTGTAGGCTACTTTTCCATAACATGCACAAGTAGCCTAGGCTGTTTCTAGTGACCATTTCACGTGTGCTTGTATTCGGATCACTAGCCCTATGCAGATAATAATCCACAGCTATATCGCAGTTATATGAAATAATGCTTACTGTATTGTGTAGGCTGTCATCGAAAAGGGGGTGTAATAGTAGGCTGACCCTAGATACGTAGGCTCCTCCATCAATCCGATCAGTCAAAACCAATTCGTCAGCAATTGTATAGCTAAATGTAACCATACATTCGTTTCAGATAGCGGCAGAAAATAAACACAGGCCTTATGAAAAACACGTGTGACTGCAGTGCGACTCAATCGAGTGTTACACTTACTTTTTAATGCGCGACCATTTGTACTTGGAAGGCATCTCAATTTTCCACCAGCCTGTCCAAGTAAACCTATTACCCTTCATAACTGATCGATGTATGGCACAACATTTCGATTGACCAACACAAGTCTGTTCCTTAGAAATTACGTTACACAACGTTCTTCTCCTCATTGTTGCTCAGTCCAGGTATCCCTCAAAAACGTCCAATTCGGTATCGGTATCATACGGAACTGAGCCGGGGTCAGACAGGACGCCCAAATCCACCAATGCTTGGTCCATATCCTCCGGTAGGAAGACTATGCCAACGTTCAGGACAATGTATTCCATCAAAAAAACATAGTAAAGGATCAAGACGTTCACGAAAAACAGGCCGAGATAAAACATATATGGAATCTCATTAAGTTGCGATTCTACCGAATCTAGCTGAGCATAAACTGATGGGATCATATAATCATAAACGCCAATGTTTTTACAGCAAGGCACTGCAAGCTATTTGCACTAGAGCTGTTTGCAGGCATTGGGTGAAGTTACTGAAGAATCCATTGCGCTAGGAGCACTGGACGTAGACTTTGCCGATTAGTAGTAGCCTAAGATATGATATCTAGGCAGCATCCTACTTTCTCCCAAATCTTTAGTCGCCAGTTTGAATAGAAAATAAAATAAACAAGGTAGGCTAATTCTACAGAATGCAGATAGCCTACATGCATAAATGTCTGTTTTGTTTACAGTCATATGAAAAATCCACTGCATCGGAATTTGTGAGATGGCAGAACTCGTCAGTCTAGCTAGTACAACAAGGTTACCTAACGTTACATCGAAGTATATAGGCTAAAGCTTCACTAAATTCAAACACCTCGACTATCGGAATTTGTTTACACGCAGATAAACACACGTCTCGTATGTAGCTACTTTGTCAGTCGTTACTTTATGTTACTGTTTTGCTTGCATCACTGCTGCATATGGGGTGGGCGTGTCTAGCATCGTTATTCGCTCGGCACTCTGTATACACTGACATGAGTGGTCAATTGAGACACCAGTCAAACAAATCCCACCTTTTTGCGGGTCAAACGTCGCTTACGATCAGTCATGGCCTGAAATGGAGTATTGAAGAACCTCCTAAATTCTAGAATTTGATTGGCTTGTATGTATCAATCTCTGCATTCTATTGGACCTCATTGTGAACAAAGGCGTTGCTATGGCTCTGGTTGCTCCTAAGGGCAGAGAGGAAGAGCAGGAACGAGAGCTAAAACTTCGGGGCTGGAACGTCCGCAGTGAAATTTAGGGTTCATTCCAATCGCTTATTTTCACTCTTTGCATCCTTTCCTCACGTCCTTTCCTCGCTCCTTAGCTCCTTCCAATGGAGGATGCGAGGAAAGGATGCAAGGATCAGATGCGAGGACGGAGGAATAGAGACAACATGAATTAGGCAAATGAAACGTCCTTGTTCAATGAAGCATCAGCGTCATATTATGCTTTTTAGGTAATTTTTTTCATAAATAAACAGTGCTTTTGTTAGTTATAAATAATGAGTGTCATTGCTTGGCGCTTTATAATAAATGGAAAAGAACGGTAAAATTGCATTTGTGTAGGGGTGTGCCTGCGACGTGGCAGATGTGAAGAGTGGTGGATAATTTATACACGTCCCACGTTCTGAGAAAAGGCTTCCGCAAAGGCTACACTTGTGCTTCCTCACTGAAGCACCCTCTGTGAGCCTCCTCGTCCCCCAGTCCTGGGCCATTTTGAATTCGTATCACCTGTAAATGGAATTTTCAACTTCCGTATATGGCAATTCATGGGCGTGGATTTATGCTAATCTCAAAATAAGGTCTACGCGCCAAGGTTATTATAGTTTTAAATAATGTATTTTGCTCTTATTTGGTAACCAGCTACCAGCTGTTTCACAAATCTTGCTCTAGCTGGTCACCACCTACCAACTACCAGCTAACATGTTTCACAAACCTAGCTCTAGTTATATATAATAATAATAATAATAATAATAATAATAACAACAATAATAATGCCTTGCATTTATATTGCACCTTTCTCACACACAAAGTGCTTTACAATGATGGGTGGGAAACTCACCTGAACCAATTTTTTCCTGGGGGATGATTAAAAACAGCATTACACAATGTTGTATGTATTTAAACAATAATATTGAACATACAAAATTATGGTGTGTTTCGTTTGTAAATGTCACTGTTGGTTGTGAATGTTAGTGTACTATGAAGTCCACCGAAGTACCCATTCTTGTTTATTTAATTCTTAGATTTGTATGCCACCTGGTGTACATCTATAAAAATTTTGTTCCTTTTTCTGCATGCATGATCAACACACTGGGGACACCTGTTTAACTTTGACTGTTAAATCGGAAATAAGCATGAATGTTTTGTTTTATGTTTCTCCGTTTCCCAGCACTGTGGATCCGTTCCTGGAAGATTTTGTTTCCTCTTTCTGTTGATGAATCCTAGTAAAACCTTGATCAATTTCCATGCAGAAATTGGTACTTGTAAAAGTACCTGAAAATAAGATATCTTGATATCTCTGGATAAGAGCGTCTGCTAAATGTCTATAATGTAATCTAATATCAAGAGTCTTTTTATGTTGTTGTGTCACAAACATCAGGAAGTCATGGCATGCAAAGGATATGCAACAAAATATGAAATATGATGACTTATATGATATGATGATTTATGCAAATTTGTGCAATTACTTTTGGTCACATAAAATGGGGGGACTATGTATAAAAAGGGCTACAATTGATACACGGTTCACCCTATATGGATGTAAAAACCCTCAAATTAAAGCTGAAAGTCTGCACTTTAACAATATAGTCACTGTTACATTTAAAATCCAATGTGCTGGAGTACAGAGCCTAAACAACAACAAAAATGTATCACTGTCCAAATATTTTTGTACTGCATTGTGTGACATTGCTAATGCTAATGTAGGAGCAGTAATAGGCTTAGACAATTTGCCTGTGAGCAGATATGTTATGTATATGTCAGTTCCATTAATGTCCAGTAGATGTCAGACTCTCACCACAATGTGCCACACTGTCTTGTGCTCTTAGATCTCCAAGCAATTGAAGTGTGTGAACTGCAGTTTCAAACAGCGGTGAGGAACTCAGGTTTTATGTCCACCAGTTACCTTGGCTCAATTAGCTAATCAGCGGTATATACCAATTCCAGTTCACTCAAACAGTAGACCACAGTGAAATATTTTTTCACATTCATAAGCTTTACAGATGACATGGATGACTGGATTAACTCCATAATTAATAACAGTTTCCTCTCTGCTTTAGATCCCAGTTTTAGTTTACAGCCCATTGCGATGTCTTTTATTTTATGTTTTTTGTTCTAGTACAAAATTAAGATATTATATTTAAGTCTGAATCATCAACCCGTGCAATTTAAAATTGAAATCACTACATTAAAAAAACTTCAAAACATGTTTGTAACATGATTGATTAACCATGTGGGCATTGTACAGTGGACAGTACTGTGTTTTCAAGAATTGTTTGAAGCCTTGCATTAAGTGAAACCCGTTGTTTAGAGGTTGCCTATTACTTTACGTATATTGCTGTTCTCTCAAGGTAGCCCTTGATGCTAGTCCCCTTCTGTTGATGCTAAACAGTCAGAAACTGAGAGTCACCTGGCACCTGAAAAGTTTGTATCATCCATTTACAGCAAGCTTCCTCTGCACTAGGCTGTAGAAGAGACAGAGAATGGAGTGGAATGTAGGTAAAATAGGCAAAATTAGTACATAGGTCAATGGCTTATTCTTTCCATGAAATTAAGGGTGTAGACTTCCATATTTGGTGTTATTGTCGTGGATCAGTTATAGCTCAGGCTACCCTGCAGCGGCACATGCTGTTCTGCGTCTGTTCCAGCCTGCGTTCCAGTCACAGTTATTCTCCCTGATTCGTAACAGATCAGATTATATCTTTCTTTTTCTATGGAATGACCCAGCCACATATTTAGGTGATACAGTCAACTGCAGAATGATTGGCCCCCTTCGTGAAAATGAGCAAAAATGGCTGTATAAAATGAAAAAAATATACAACGAGACATATACTTCCATTTGAATATTTTTTCAAACACAAGTTTTATTGAGTAAAATGTTTTCTGCAAAACATAGGTTTCAAAATGGCACACCCTTTGATTGATATTTTGTGAAGCCTATCCTGAAGAGAATAACAGCACTGAGCATCTTCCTGTAAAAGGTTGGAGAACACTTGGGGGGGTTCTTGGTCCACTTCTCCATGCAGACAATCTCAAGATCCTTCATATTCTTAGATTTGCGCTTGTGGCCTGCTCTCTTCAATTCAGACCACAGGTTTTCAATGAGGTTGAAGTCTGAAAAGTGAAATGGCCATTGCAAACATTGATTTTGTGTTCCCGCAACCATTTCCGTGTTGACTTTGATGTATGGGGTCATGTTCAAAGGTCCGTCTATGGCCAAGTCTCAGCCTCCTGGCAAAGGCAACCAGGTTTTGGGCTAAAACATCCTGGTACTTAATGGAATTCATTATGCCATCAATACTAACAAGAACCCCTGAACCACTAGCAGCAAAACAGTCCTAAACCATCAAGGATCCACAACCATATTTTACTGTGGATATCAGGTGCTTTTCCTTGTATGCAGTTGTCTTTTTTTGCCACCATGCCGATGATGTGCATGGCCAAAAAGTTAGATTTTGGCCTGATCTAACCACAACCCACGATTCCAATTGTAGTTCCAATGATGCTTGGGAAAGTTCAGGCACACAAATGTCTGTTGCTCTTAGTAAGGGCTTCTTTCGTGCAACCCTTTCAAAAAACTTGCTGACGTGGAAGTGGCGTCGAACAGCTGATTCTGAAACTTGACAACCCCAAGACTAAACTGTGCACTTCTGTAACTGTGTTCCTTGGGTTGATCCTCACCTCCCTCACCATCTTCCTCACTGTTGCGTAGGGGCAATATGCGCATGCATCCTCTTCCTGCCAAATTTGCAACTCTTCCAGACTTCTGACACTTTTTGATGGTTGCCCTGACTGTGCTTATGTATTTTTTTAATATCCGGTGCCTGATTTGTGTAGGTCAACAACCATCTGTCTCTGGGTTGAAAGCTCTTTGGTTTTCCTCATGGTGATGGATGACAAAAGGATTTTACATATGTGCAACCTCATATTTATACCCCCAGTGAAAAAGGAAATAGTGAAAGGCAGCAATAGGCCTAGTTACTGGAGACTTGAGGTCATTTAAAACACAACAGAATTTTATTACAGATGCCACTTTGTTTTTTTAAAGAATATTTTTTAGGGGTGGAAAAAATTTTGATCCCTATGTTTTTGAGAAAAAAAATATTACTTAAAAAAAAAAAGTTTTCTATAAGAACATGTTTTATTACAGTGAGTAGTAAGTAGTTTCCCCAAATGTGTGAGCAGAAAATTTGAATCATTATGTGTATTGTTGATTTTATACAATAATTTTTGTTCATTTTCATGAAGGGTTCCAATAATTTGACAGTTGACTGTACTTTTAACCCCTTAACAGTGGTTTATCATTTATTTGCATTGTGTTCCCAATGTTTTGTAACATGATATAACCCAGGTTCAATCAAAACAACGACTCTGTACATTATGTGTGTTCCATGGAAATCCAGACAATATAAATCACGGTAAAGTTGATATCCTTATCCAGACAAAAAAATATATATTTTTAAATCTTTTAAGTGAGAAAAAAAGCTTACACTTTCACTGTCTTTGAGCTTCTTTAACTTTGTTTCAGTAATACTTAATACAGTAATTCCGACTCTTAGAAAACAAACTCCCAAGAGACTTCCCTACAGAAGAGACCAGGATTATGCCTGTAGTCAAAGGGGTTCAAGTAACCATTTTATTTCTGGGCTTGTGTTCAAAGAAAGTGGTGCTATAGAAGGGGTTAAAGTAAAAGTGTAAAAAAAAAGGTTAATTTTTTGTCTATTTCGTACAGCTAATGTAGGCTGTCAGCAAGTTACTTTTGCACAGAGTGTCACATGCTTTGCTTCTTGCACTGAGAACTCACCAGACATTTGTAAATATGTTTATCACTTGGTTGCAAAGTTTACAGTATCTGTGGGTGGTGTTGACATCCTTTAACGTCTCTCCCTCTTGCCCTTTTCTTGTGTAGACACAACAACCAAGAGAGGACAAACACTTGGACCACCTTCATTACTGTAACTCATAATCAGTCCCTTCCTCCTCAGCCATCTCTCCCTGTACCTCTGTGTCTGTTCATCGGCCAGAAGCAGACGACCATGTTATGGCTCCCTAGGGGTGCCGCAGCCTTGTCCCTTTTGAGCCCTTAACAACACAGCTAGTCAACGGGTTACTGTTTACCTCTCAGCATCTTTTTTTTACAGGAGTATCAAAGACAGCTATTGCTCCATCTCTCCATCTCTCAACAAATCTGCCTTCTCAAGTGAACATGCTTATTTTCTTGCATTACTTGATTCATGGATAAGATTTACCCTTTGTAATTTAGAAAGAATTTCATGTGATCATGCTGGTAATAAATGATCAAATTATCTTGATAATAAAAAAATCTATGTATGGCAATGACTTAAAAAAACAATAAATGTTCCCGAATCTTTCTACCAGGCTATAATAATGGATAATTATAAGAAAGGCAAAGATCCCCTGAAGTGTGCCTGCATAAATTGGTCACAAAAATGTTGTCAAAAAGATTAGAAATACATCTTCTCTGGCTCATCAACCCAGACCAAACAAGTTTTATAGCCAATAGACCATCTTCAAATAATCTAAGAAGACTCTTTAATATTATTAATTTTGCAATTATAAATAAGAACGTGCTGCTGTTTCTCTTGATGCTGATAAAGCCTTCGACAGAGTCGAATGGCCTCATCCATTTTGTGTTTTGGAAAAGTTTGGATATGGCACTGTATTTATAAATATAATAAAATCTCTGTATAAATGTCCTAAAGCTCAGATAGCTACCAATGGAATCACCTTGAGGTTCCCCCCCCCTTTTTGGAGTCATAGACAGAGATGCCCATTAAGTCCCGTCCTGTTTGCACTTGGCATCAAGCTACTAGCAGAGGCAATTAGAACAAACACTAATACACAAGGTTTTAATAGCCAGGAGTCCAGGAAGCATCGACACTCACACACACACACACTCCTTCATTCATTCATTCATTCATTCACACTATGTTAAACAGAAAGCAAACTGTACATTTCTTTTTTTTTCTTCTTTTTTTTTAAATAATAATATATAATTCTAATTTATATATTATATTATAAAATATAATTTAAAAAATTTTCTCCAAAATTATTCCCAGCAACAGTCAATTTCCCAACACAGAGGATCTCACTCCTCACCCTGGAAGTTCTCTTCCCTATTCAAGCCGCTCCCTCTTAAAAACCTTTGCAGTGCTGATAAGCCTCGATCTTATAAATGTGTGCCCTGTTCCCTCTGGCCTGTTACTCCGCCCAACCAATTATCTCCCCTCCTGCAGCCCTTCACTCCTGACACTTTCTCGTGTTCTTAACGTTTCAGACAGGATTACAACATACATTACACAGGTGTGGCTCTATCTGCTGTTTCACAAATCTAAATGCTCTGTTTCTCTTGCTCTAAAAAAAATATATATAATACCTGTATGGCATAATTATGTGACTACAATAACTTCTGAAATAAACCTGTTGAGACTAGTTCAATACCCAAATGCATGTTCCATTGTTTTCACTAGGGGTGCGTCCCAATACTCGAAAAATGCACCCTCCTTTCCGCCACTACCACATCCTCTCCTCCATGCCCTGGAAACGGACCTTTGTGTTTTAATCGAATGTTGCTGATTACATCTTAATTAGCCTACGTATTAATGGTTACATAGTAATTAATGTCTCACAAATGCGTACTCGAAACATTCAGTTTTGCATACATACAGGTAGGAGAGGAGTGGAGTGGTAGTGGGAAGTAAAGAATATTGGGACACACCCTAGGGGCTCTATCTTGACGATCCCAATATTCTTCACTCCCTACCTCCCTTCTTTCACTCCCCCACTACCACTCCTCTACTACCCAGAAGTATGTGGAGGAAGAGAGGGGAGAAGAGGAGTGGAAGAAAATGGGGACAGCTTCACCGTTATCAAAATCGCAGCCGACTATTGATGAAGTTGCCCTATCATAACTTTGACTGACGCCCAGCCCACAAATATTCCCAAAGCCAATCGCAGATCTTGCACATGGTCAGCCCATTTAAAGCTGCCAAATATATTTTAAGTTACAAGTGCAAGTAACCTAGTTGCATGTACAGTGTAAACAGCCTGTATTGCAATTCGCGTCGAGACATTAATTAACATGTAATCAGCAACCTTAGATCAAAGTAAACATGTTGTAGTATAGGCTACGTAAACATAACAATTTACTGTAATTCTAGAATCCCACTGTTCCTGAAGTCTGAACATACCAAGCACTAATTCACCTCATAGGCCTACACTACAGCTTACTATTGTCAGTTCCTTGCATCTCACATAGACAAATTGGAAAACATTCCCGTAGATTAGTGGAACAAATTATCGTCATATTATCGGATATAGGCCTATCATTCCCAATGTTCATAGTATAACAGTGGTCACACAGAAAAACAATGAGGCCTATTTCCCACTGTAACATGTGAAATCAAATTATTTTATTTTTTTTGGAATGATTGAATCAATTAATTAATGCATATTCACATACTTAAATGGTAGCTGTCATGCTTAGGCTATATTTATGTATAGTTATGTTTGTTAATAAGCAACGTTAATGTGCAAGCAAATAGGTAAAGCTGTTTTCCTGACTTAAATTGCCAAAATTTTATGTAGGATATGAACCACAAAAACAAACTGGCATTTTGTTATCCGTTGTAGGATGCTATGTCCTTTGTGTGCTAATAAACTTCTGACTTTTTTACCTACCTATTTAGGCTAAATAGCTTGCATTGGGGAATCATTATCTTGGGGAAATTCATGTAAGGCATAGCTACGCATCATCACTGTTGCCTTTTCTTAAATCTCTGTGGATGTGAGCGAGATGCCACCCAAAAATGTGAAAAATGTTTTGCAGTATAGATACATCGATGTATGCTTTGCTGGAAGGGACATGCTTCTCCATTATTGGCACAGTGGAGGGAGGGAGACACCAAAAACCGGTTTCCGGGAAACGGAGTAGAGGAGGTGGTTGTGGAGAAAGGGAGGGTGCATTTTTCGACTATTGGGACGCACCCAGAGCGTGTCCAAGTCCACTTTTGCTAGTCTATTAATTATAGGAATGTCTTGAGCATAACATGCAATAAACCAATCAAAATGTCATATCCCATTTCCTTTAAAAGCCTGCTTTTCCACCTTGGCGGATTGCTTATAGGATGGCGAAATGATCGTGCGTATGTAGTCTTTGACCTATGGACCTTTTTATTATTATGAATTTTTTATATAGCCTACACAATAATATTTCACATTGTAATCTTGTTATTTTTAGTCATGCTTGTGCGCGCCCCTGTGTGTAGCAGACAGGAGGGTGTACGCGCGTTGTGCACACGCCTTTGTAGACGCACTTATATGCACCGTTAAAATAACAGGCTTTAGACTAGGTTTGAGATGGTTTTAGCGCAAGTGCTTTCTGCTGGCTCAAGATAGCAATACGCCAAAAAGTATCCAGGCCAAATTTAATCTTAAGACCAACACGCCCAGTTCACTTGCAATGGGCGCAAGAATACTTGATATTTAAACGACGTCAGCGCTAGGCGCTGTAATGAACTCTACGCCGGGTGTAAGGTAGCAAAGACACTTTGGGTTAGCGCCGCTTAGGGTGTAAGATAGGGCCTCTTTCTCAACTTAGCAATTAATAGTGAAGTTCATGGCTGATGCCTTTCTCATCAAAGACATACTCTGACTCATTTATCAATATGGTAGTAAAAATTTGCATATGAGCGCACCAACTTGCATACGAAAATCTCACGTGCGATTCATCAAACTTGTGCAAATCACTGATCTGAGCGTAAATGTGTTCATAGGTTGATAAATCAGACTTGATCGTATATTTGGAAGTGCGTAATAGCCAGCATTGTTTATTGTAACTTGGCCTCATTTTGATATCAATACATTTAATGGCAGGCCTAGACTCCGTTCATTTTATTATTGACAGTGCTTTGTATGCATGAGTAACTTGCCATTTTTGTATGTTGAAAACGGTTTTTGTTACGATTGGCAAATACATGACATATCGTTTCCAACCATTTACTCTGCAAAGCCAGCTATATATTTTCTGGGTTATAGCTCTTCACTTGGATTGCCTGATAGCCACAGGCCATACCCACCAGACATGACAGAGCCTGGCATCAACAAGCACTATTCTAGGTATTGAGTTTATTTTGTAGGTACTGACATTGATCTCCTGATTGAAATGTTTGCTCCTGTTACTTGTAATATGCATATAAGGTATCTGCTGGGATACTGTACATTTTAGGTACAATTTGAAACTGAGGAATATATTCTGAAAGACAATCTTATGGAATTCAAGAATCCAGAAGTTTGTGAGACCTTAATAACATGGCCATTCAGTGTGTATACTGCATTATAGATCAAGCCAATAAATGTATGCACTTACTGTACGTCGCTTTGGATAAAAGCGTCTGCTAAATGACTGTAATGTAATGTATGTATGCTTGTTGAATGATGATGCAGTGTTTTTATTAGTTTCATAAATGCATTACAAAAAGAGTTAGTATAAAATATGTATATGGCTTAAGTTATTTTTGTGAAGTGTTGTAATGAATACCCATGTTGTTGTGCTCTCTTCTATGCACATGTAAAGTATATAATGTCTGTTATCTGCTGGGTGTTGTCTGCTTTTTGTAGTTCTGATTGGCAGTGTACAATAATTTACACATAGAGGACAATGAAGGTCTATTCTGTTCTAATCTGTTCCTTATTCGACTACATGAATCTAGTGGTCATCAGACAGTACTGAACAAAAGCTGGCTTCTTGGTCTGCAGAACATGCCTGTGTAGCGGGTGTAGCTCTGCTAGTTCGCTAGTAAGCACAGTGAGGTACAGTAAAGCGAAGGCCTTGTAGGTAGTTTACGTGACACACACTCTCTCTCGCAGCAAACCCTCAAAATAAAAAAAACGACGTTTGCCCTTAGCTTCGGCGCGATTTCGTCTTTAGATTATTGGGTTTCGCTTTTGGACGATTTGGGGAGAGTGAGAGGAGCGGGGTTCAATCTTATTTTGGACTTCTGAGTAAGCTTCTCTCTTTACACAACGTAAAATAGAAATATGAAACGTCCATCAGCAAAGTAGATCCGGGTTCACCTCTGCCTGGGGAATATATGAAATGCATGGTGTTATGAATGTCCACACACCTACTTAGTACAGTACCGTGTTTTTTTTTTTGTTGTTGTTCATTTTCGTTCAAATGAAAGATAAAATAGTCTTCCAAAATTTTTTATATATTCTTCTATTGAAGAAAATAAACCACATGCAATACTAGTTTTTGAATAAGCCAGATAATGTATAAACACCCATGCATTCTTCTAGCACATGAGTCTCATATCCCACAGAACACAAGAAAAGGTCTGGGACTGTGCCACAGGACTTTCACAACCACCTACATACTGTACTGAAAAATCTTTATGTCTGGTTTGAATGTCACTTCAAAGGAAATGTAAACATCACTGTCTCAATATAACTAGCTGCTCCCATTATCTAAAAAAAAAAGAAAAGACAAAGACACAACAGAAATTTTTTACTAAGAACTCTGAAACATCGCATTAAAACCCTAAAATGTGCCTACTTTGACCAAAATGGCAATTTTTTGACTTGAACCAGTATGGAACATATTTGAAAAGCTCCGGGATGATGTGAAAAAACTTAAAAACACGAACAATATGTGTGTGGGCCTTTAAGAACAGGGGGCCAATCACACCAGAACAAATTAATACAATAATATTGTTGAAAAGGATATCATATCTAGAGTGAAATATGGTGTTAGGTCTTTGATGTTATGGGGTTGTTGTGCATCTATTGGTCTTGAGCCTCTTGTCATGTAATCAGGTCAATGTAATCATAGCCTCTGTAAGTATCAGGACCTATTGGCCAAAAACTAGTTCCCTCTGCCAGGAAACTCAAACTTGGCATAAATGCATCAACAATGTGTCCACCAATCTCATAAAACTCTGTAGAAATCAACTCAGTAATGCAACTACTGTGAAGAGAGGGTTCACAAAATATTGTAATAAAAATTTAGCTCAATACTTGTATTATTTATTTTTATATAGTCTTTTTCCCATCTTTATCAAGGGTAATTTTGGAGGGTAATACAGAGTACTTATTCCTTATTTAAATCATATATTGGTAACTCTGTACCTCTTGTCATGCTTTGTCAACTATTAACTATTAACTGAAGTGAAAAAAACTGCGGCTGGGCTGTAAAACACCAGTTGGTTTATGACAAAACTTAAGGCTTATATAAACTTTAAACACCATTGATGTATGTTTGCCTCATGCTGATAGCTATCTGACCTACAGTTCCCACCATAAGTATTGTGGTTTATCAGGATGACCTTACACTCAAAATCTAATCTTTAATTTAGGTGAAATTATGAAAAGAAAACAAATATTAATAAAAAATATTTTCTCAAAAAAACATTCACAATTATTGGCAATTTTAGAAATTGTTACAAACAAAACCTAATTGAAGTATATTCCCATTAATATTTTGCTTTCACCAGAGTCCGAGGAACTATTATGTGGTCATTCTCATCCTGTTTCACTGGTGTATGAATGCGTATATTCCTCTGTCGTGTTTGACGATGACAATTTTTTCTCTGCTATTTGTGAGTGTTCATGTGACTGTGGAGCCCAATCCTTTATCCACACTGTCTGTCACAAATAGAGCAGGTGAAAGCACTGACTGGGAGTATGAATATGGTTCTGGCTTCATGTCTCTTTAAACGTTTTTTGGTCCGCCGACCACTTTGGTCCTCCTTGAGTCTCTGCACTCCTTGGTGGCAGAGCTGCTGGCAGGCTGAGCTCAGTGTGCTCCAGTTGAGTAGGCGGCAGTGTGCTCCAGTTGAGTAGGGTTCAGGCCGCACTTCTTCTTGGCCATATTTATTTGATTTCTATATCGTTTCATCTGGCCCCCTGCTGAGCGACGGCTAAGGTGTAACTGGCCATATAGCACTTTACGCGGTAGGTGTTCCTTTGCCATCCTAATGACGTGACCGAGCCAGCGGAGTTGGTGCTGGGTGATGGTAGCCTCCATACTGACGCAGTTGGTCTTGCAGAGTATTTCAGCGTGGGGCACTCGGTCACACTAAGTTATCCCCAGGATGCACTGTAGGCATCTGTTGTGAAAGGCCTCAAGCATCCGGAGGTGGTGACTGTAGAGGACCCATGCCTCGCAGCTGTAGAGAAGGGTGGTGATGATGACTGCCAGATAAACAGATATTTTGGTGTGGAGGTTGAGGTCTTTGTTTTGAAAGACCCTTCTCCTGAGCCTGCCAAAGGACAATGATGCCTGTTTGATCCAGTTTTGTATCTCTCATTCGATGCTGCAGTCATCGGAGAGGAAGCTGCCCAGGTATTTGAAAGAGTCCACTATTGCTAGTGGCTTGTTGGAGATAGTGAAGGTCAGTGGATAAAATGGGGGAGTAGATGCCCACTGGCATATGTGACAGGTGCTGGTAAAATGGTCCACAAGTAGCATGGAGACATTTTTCAGATTTTTATAGTTTATGAAAGTACAGACCCTGAGCTTTCAAATTATGTCTGATACACTGCAATATGCGAATATTTTAAGAAGATTCTTTGAATGTTGGTACACACTTTCAGAAAACTGTGAAAAAATGGCTCTCAAAGATTTTCAATGATTCACACCTCAGGCTGGCAAACTTAATGGGCGTGAACAGTAGCTGGCTAACCCCACTCCCCCACTAGAGTATTTGTCAGTATCTGTCACTGGCTGACAGCTGTAGCTAAGGCAGATACAGCCTCCAACCACAATTGCAACTACAATCGTTCCAACCACAATTGCAATCCCAGACTTTTTTCTTAACTAGGTACTTTTCATTGTTAGAGGGATCATTTACGTCTAGCTATGCGTGCCATGAAGAATAAAAGTACCATGTTCAAATTGTGCTATAGTACAAACAATTACATAAAAAGAGGCACCACATTTTTTTAACTGGTCAAAATTAAGACTGAATCAGACCCCTAATTGGTTAATGTGTGAACACATGGCTATTAAAACGAACCATTTGGTAGATAATGAAAAATTCAAAGATAATGCAAATGACAACGTTAAAATAAACTATAATAGTGTATTTATAGTCCAAAGTCAGGTGTGCAATAGTGTGCAATAGCAGGGCCCTGCTCTGGTCAGATGTTAAGCACAGTGTTCAATGTTCAGCTCTATAATGTCCAATGCAGCTGGGGAGATAAAGTGGAAGTGAATCTACAAATGGAGAGTCTTGTTCTAAGCTGTTGTGGAGTTTGGTAGGGGGCATGTGATGTCATGTGCCTCTTCACCAGATTGTCAACCAGGCTGGTAATGCACCTTGCTCCTTGTAAGATTGTAGAAGGGCAGAGAGCTGATCCTGAAAGGAAAAGCATACATTGGTTTCAGATAGCTGTCAATTGCACTTGGCATACTCACTACCTTGCTACTTACATAGATAGATAGTTTTTCACGTAAACATAAGAATACCATGAGTAAACCTGGGGGGTATTTTGCAAAGCAGGATGACTCAGTTAGCTGGATAACTACACTGAGTAAAATCCGGAACAGCTCTTCCATCCATGTTCCACATTTGGTAGGGTTTCGGGATTTACTCAGTGCAGTTATCCAACTAACTCAGTAATTCTGCTATGTGAAATAGGACATTGAAGAGTACCAGAGCAAGGACGCACCCCTGACGTATGCCGGTGCACACCATGAAAGGTTCAGACTCCTGGCCTTCAAAAGTTGCACGTGCTACCATTCCCACATTAATCTGTTGAAGGATGTTGACAAACCCCTGTGAGTAGCCAAACCTCAGGAGAACGTCCCACAGAAGCTCCCTGTTGACTGTGTCAAAAGCTTTTGACAGATTAATGGCTACGAAGAGGTTCTGGTGCTGCTCCCGACACTTCTCCTGGAGCCACCGTGCTGTAAATACCATGTCCACAGTGCCCCTGTTTCTCCTGAAATCACACTGTGACTCAGGCAACATCTCCTCTTATCATACCACAAACATAAGCACCTGGGGTTTGCTAAATGTTACTAGAATTTAGATTGGAACTGGGTGCTATGGTCAGACAAAATGAAAAATTTAGCCTTTTGCTAATAAATACCAAAGGTGGGTTTAGTGTACTAAGAGAGATAGTTCTGCAGAAGCCTTATTCCCACTGTGAAGTATTGATAGTGGATCTGTGATGTTGTGGGGCTGTTTTTCCTCAAGAAGCTATGGCAACCTTGTTAGGATACATGGCATCATGGACTCTCATCAAATACCGGTCATGGTCCGTGGTTTATTTTTCCTTTTTCACTGTGGTTCTCGTCTTTTCTCTCCGGTTGGGAATCTATCTGATTTTTTTCCACGTTCCGTTCCGGGGTTTTGCTTCACCTCGCCTATTATTCATTTCACCTGTGCTACTGCCTGCGGGGTATTTAAGCTCCTAACTTCCGCTTCCCGGGGCTTCTTTGTCATTCCTACTTACATTGAGCCAGGTATATTTATAGTTAGGTACAAGCAACCTTGTGATATTAAAGCTTTCTTTATGTTCACGAGAGACTTGCTTCTTCGTATTAGTTTTTACGTAGAGGTTTATTCCTCGTTTAAGCTATACTTTTCAACTTACTCCGTGCTGTTCTCCCTGAGACAGTCTCCTTTGTTGTTTCATTTTAATTTCACCTTCTTACCGGCCGTTTTATTGTTATGTGCCAAAGGTGTTTTTTTCTATTGTTTCCCCGTTTAAGCTCTAGTATTGAACTCGGGAGACTTTGTTTTGTGCTCTAACTCATGTTTTCAAGTTCGCCCTATTTTCCTGGGGTGATTATTATTTAGTTGTTTAGCTCCAAGGATTATTCCTTTTTTCTGTTCTACCCATTAGCAGCTTAAGCTCCCTTAGTGGTCCTCACCTTTGTGGGTGACTTGTTCTGATCCCCCTTCCCGTCACATTTGGTTCGCCGCTACTGAAACCATTACAATACCAGGAGATTTTAGACCAAAATCTAGCTGTCTCTGCCTGGGCTGGATATTCCAGCAGGACAATGATCCAGTATACCTCCAAATCTACACAAAAATAGTTCACTGACCACCGAATCAAGGTTTTGCACTGGCCATCCCAGTCCCCTGACCTGAACCCCATTGAAAATCTATGGGGTGAGTTGAAGAGGAGAGTCCACACGTGAGAACAAGGGACTCTGGATATGGATAGATTCTGTATGAAGGAATGGTCTCAAATCCCTTTCTATGTGTTCTCAAACCTCATCAAATATTACAGGAGAAGACTCAGTGCCGTTATAGTTGCAAAGGGAGGGTGCTCAAAGTACTAAATGCAGGGATGCCGATAATTGTAACATACACCATCAAAATAAAAAAATTTTGCATTAAAGTTTAATTTTTTCTGTGATCAATGGAATTACAATTAATCTATATAATTTTTCTGAGCATAGAAGACATTTGATAAACCACAAACTGAATTTAATCCTGTACGTTTTGCTCATATTAATTGAGGTTGCCAATAATTCTGGTAAGCACTACAATGTGGTCACTCATGTAGCAGTTTTAAAGGCTAATTGTAAATGGCCTTTTATGATATGAGACACAGGTCATCTTACTTTAAACACTGTTAGTTCTGCCAAGTGGGGGAAGGCTGATTTATCTCAGGCTAAGATATGGTTCCATTTCCTTCCGACATGGTGCAGGGTCACTGTGTGCTTCCTGACTAGTGCAGATGTGGTGAAATACCTGCGCTGAATTTTGTCTTCTAACCTACTTTCTTTTTCCCGTAAGACCTGTGAAACTTAGACATCCATGCGCATTACCAGAAAACTTACAGATATTCCAGGTCATTCTGAGCAATGTGGTTGTGCCACCTGTATGTGCAACTTAATTCTTAGCCTACTTAGGACAGTAGATACAATAGTACACATCACTACATTTAAATTAGTTTCATCATAAATAAAATGCATAAATAAAAAGTTTGAGGGCCATGTTTAGTAACAACTAAATGTTTACATTTAAAGCTAGAGTATGCAGTTTTCCCCCACATTTGTTGTCACAACATCCCTCGGCCCTGCCCACAGAGAAAGAGACACACCCCCACCCCACAGAAAGTCTGCTAGATACAATTGCAGGATTACAGATTGGTATTGCTAACATTACAGTAAAAATGTAATCTAAAATTCCAGGTAAAACGACAAAATCTTTTCTGTTGTTGCAGTTATTGCATAACACTGAGTTTGTGCAGCGTTAGTCTGAACCAGGCATTATCTGGCTACAGCTAGTAGCTATGCTTTGGTAACTTATAGCTGCGTAGCCAGTTTGAGCTAATGCTACAATTGATTATAAGTAGTTACAGTTGTCTGGCAAGCAGAAGGTTCATTCATGTTGAAACTTTTGACCTACCTGTCCAGTCTGTTTTTAAACCAATTTGTTCCTGAACATCTCACCACCTTCTGAAATTAAATTATGTTTACTCCAGTTTTAGAGCAAGCTTTATCCAATTCCCTTTTATTTTTCTTTCCGTAAATTAGTGCCAGTGTAACGGGTTGCTGTGAAATGTCTAGCTAGTAAAGTGGCTACTGTAGGGTCAATCTCACAGTTGATTGGTGTTGTCATGGTCATAAGCCACTGTTTTGAATTCGGAGCCAATGGTTGGTTTTAGAATGCAAAATTTGAGGGTATAAACACTGTTTTTTGGTGCTGAATTTCTCTCAGAACAGTTTTTTCTATGATTGCTACCAACTAAGCATGACCGTTCCCCGATATTTAAAAAAATAATAAAGTTGCATACTCTAGCTTTAACTTCAAACTTTTAAAGGAATTGCCAACTCTGCTGAAAAAGTGGTTTTCTTTATTTGACATTACTCCTCGTTATTACAATAATCATCCACCAAGATTTCAGCCTTTAAAAACATCTACAGCTGAAAAAAAAAAAACATCTACAGCTGAAAAAAAGGAAGGTTGAATAGTGTCACTTTCTGCCAACCATGCCGTTCTCAGGACTGGGTGGGCGTGAAAGCTAGTTAATATTCAGGCCACACCCAAAAGCCTCTAGGCAAGTTATGTGCAGACTCGGAAATGCAAACACCGTTTGGCAAAATAAACGATAGCTAAACAGCCTAAAAAAGAAAGTGTTTGGTGCAAGTTTCAACCGTACCATATGTTTGAGTCACTGAACTAAAGAAGATCCGTTCACATGATAATACTAACGTTAAGCTGAGACTAATGTCTTTCAAATAGTAACATTACCGGTACAGCATACCATGTGTATTAGCTAACCTTAGCTAGCTATATGGGCTATATACAGCGAGACCCTTCTCCTTTCAGCAGTCAATCGGACAAATGCAATGACTTCAGCTTCTAAACATACCTCACGGAAATACACAAACGTGGACTCTTCGAGCTACGCAAACAGTTTTTTTTTTTGATATGACATTTGAGAAAGACAACCCAGAGGAAAGCGCACATCGAACAAGAAAGTTGTTTACTGTTGTTGCTTGCTATAGCGTCCCTCGCTGCAACGCTCTGGTGAAGGGGAGGGCGTAAAAAATTTCTGGATAGTTAATCATTGGCTGATAGGACTTCGATGACGTCCTGAAGTCCATTTTAATCCTGCCCACTCAAAACCTTGCCTGATCAATTACACCTTGCATGGCAGCTGCCGCCATTGGTGTGTGAATGTGTGTGTGAACGGGTGAGTGAGAGGCCATTGTAAAGCGCTTTGGAAAAAGGCGCTATATAAGTGCAGTTCATTTACCATTTATTATTATTATTACTATTAGCAGTTGATTGCTGATTCTGATGCTTGTTGTTGTTAATTTTTCTGATTTCTATCCCTCTTATCCAAGGAGCACATTTATCTTCCACTATGAATGTCCCATGTATTGCAATATGTTCAACAGTCTAAAGCCAAGAATCAAATGCTGAGTGTGCCAGTACTGACTGTAACCAATAGTCTGCACAATGAGCCATAGCACTGCCAGTATGTACGCCAGAATGAAAAGCTGCTGCAGGTAGCTGCAGACCTAAGGATATTGCAGTGGAATAACAGGCGAACTGTCACTGGGCCCAGACCAGTAGCCTATGTGATGTGAGTGCATCACATACTGCAACCAAAATGTGAGTGCATCAAATACTGCAATCACAAATTTAGGTGCATTTATTTTTCTAAAATATAATGTCAAATGCTATTTATCTCAACAAAAAAATCTCATTGGAAAATAAAAAAAAGTTATTTGTCTAAACAAAGCGTACTATCTGTTCATCAATATATAATATTTAGATGTCTGTCTTTTATCAAAACCAGGCAGTTTTTTCTGGTCAGTTTCCGCTGATGGCTTAAGCTCAGCTGTGTCTAAAATTATTGTATCAGGAAAACATAAACACTGTTTTTCTAGAAAAGTATTTTGCAATGACAATACAAATAAGGAATAAATAAAGAATGATGCTGATCTATTTAGAGAGCCATTCTATAAATGGCTATTCTCTTGATCACACACTCAGCTGTGAAGCCCATGGCTCTTACTTCAAAATAGGAAGTCAGACTTTAAGAATGTACCAGCAAGTAATATGCAATGTGCTTATTTATAGCTATCTCAAGAATTCACAAGTAGAGCTGTGTTGAGTTAGTTGAAAATTGAAGGTGCTATAGAACCTTTTCTTTGAAACTGTCATATGACTCCATAGTCATCTGTAGTTCTTTGGAAGAATTACCGCAGTGTACTATTTATCAGAGGTTTTAAGGAAGTCACACAGATGTGGAAGTATTCAACCACCCGCTTTGTGTCAGTTTATAGTGAATATATTTTTTTAATTACTCATATATGGGTCCATTTAGTTAGATTCTTAACATGTCTTATCAATCATACAGGGTTTTTTTAATAAAGATTTGGATTCAGTTAATACATTAAATGTGTTTTATGTAACTGTAACTGTACCAGTGATATTTGTAATAACTTTCTACAGCACAGTGTTTGGTCTGAACACGTCCTATGCTGATGAATATGACTTATGACTTTCCTACCTCACAGTTTGTGTTTCATTTCTACAATATGAAGTAAAATCATTTTCAGCTGTGCTGATAAGATCCAGCTTATTACCATATCAGAGCATAGAATAATTTGAGAGAAAATGTTTTTCTTTACTGTTCTTACAAGCCAAGTAGCACCACTGTTTGTGGTTCTGTCCTGGCTGACATTTAAAAAGGAGTTATTTGAACAGATTATGCATTTGTGTTTCAATGCTCGGTAAGTGAGGGCTTCTTTTGTGAAGAGGAAGTGCTCAGCTCTTTTTCGATTAAAGCTGCTCCCTTTGTGGTTCTGAGAACTTTGATAAATTGTTAACATTTACATCAGTTACCTTACATTCTGAGAATCTTTTTTTATCGCTTAAGATTCAAACTATTCCGGTCTACCCTCCTTGTTATGGGTGTCAATCTGGTGCAAACTTGTGCAGATCTGACATGTGACTGTTCTTATATGTGACTACGCCTATATGTATAATAATTATGAACCCATTCCTTTGATCCTATTTCTGCTAATTTTGTGAAACCATGTGGCCTCTTACCCTCCACAGCAAAGATTGTAATCCATTCCTTCCATTATGGAAGTGTCTTGACTGCGCTCAAAACAGGTGTGTGTGTGTGTGTGTGTGTGGGCAAATCTAATGTTGACTCTTAAGTTCTGGCTAATTATTGTCATGAGCTGTCAGCCTGCTAATATGTGTATGTCCAATCAGGGAAAGAAATGCATTCTGTGTAAAGATTTTACAAGTAAATAACTTGCACTCATTCTAATATCCATTTACGCGAAAGATGCTGTATTTTTCATAATAATCTATTGGTGGCGCTAGACATAAACTACCTTTTTTTTCGAACAAAGTTGCGCAGAAAAAAATGATTAAGTGAAAACTCGTAGGCTATATTGCACAACTTGCAGACACGCCTCATTTTCATCAAATCTCCACCCCGCACGTATGCCGTGTGTAGCTTATAGCCGACTGGAGAGACGCTTAAGTCAAAGTCAAATATCTGAATCCCAAATAACTTACGCTACGCGGAATTTCTGGAGTAAGTCCCATTTGTCCCATCCCAACTCAGAATTTGGCCCTAATTATGCATACTGATCACTCTTGTATGGATAGGCTGCTGTATGCATGGAATGCACTTTTTTTCAGCGCTGCATAACTTTGACACATCTGTCTTGAATCACCTGCCCTCTCTGAATCTACCATGTTTGATATGAATGCATTTTTAAAATTTAATCTAGGTCTTACTTTGAGTGATCTGCCTGATCTTCAGATGTTAATTAAACAATTGATAATTGTTCAGAAGGAAATTATACATTTAATCTTGAACTGAAGAAAGACCTACTGGGCTGTGGAGAGGGTGCCACAGCCACACAGGACACTCAGTCAAGCCATTAGTGATGTGGTTGCTAAAATTACTTCTGATGCAGCATTATTATATTGTAATACTGTTAAATTAATTTTGATGTTCCTCGTGCAAAATTCAGGATATAAATAGTGTGTAAATTGTGACGGTGTTGCAAAGTTCACAGATGTATTAGAATTAGAACATATACATATGCCTGTATACCCTGTGAGATCCATATTTGAATGTTAACAATATACAGTAAAAGTTAAAAAAAAAAAATGCATTTCAGAGTTGATATGCATCTTATAATTTTTAAATGAGTAAAATATTCCATTAAATTAGCTGTGAAGCACTCCAGCAGTCAGTGTGGGACTAAAGGTTGTGTTTTTCCAGTACAGCTCAGGATGGTTTACAGTAAAGCATTTCTGCAACACCTACATCTTGAGCACAATGAACCTACTCCTTCCATGCACTGGAAACATTGCCTGGTAGGCGGCTCACTTGGTGCAGCTACTTCTGCAACTCTGGTCTGAACAGCTTCCTGTACAAGCAAATACGACAAAGGTTCACATGCACTGAGGTTTTTTTATGAGAAGAACCTTTTCCCACTTTACCTCCAACTGTGATTTGACACAAATAGTGAGGTCCATTTATGTTTTCAAAATGTAATCATATCCTCTTAGTCTTTCTCAATGAAGGCTTGAGTGACACAAATATATATGGATCACATCACAATTCTAGAATGCTTTCTAGTTTCAATGATCAATGAAATAGTAATGAGTTTGTATGCACATGCAGATGTATTGCAATTAATTGAGTAGACCATTTTTTGTCAGTTCTCTGGTGGTTTGGATGTGTTTTGTCTTCAGATAAAAATGTATCCAAATGAAGCAGCATGTTCATATTAACGTGGTTTGTGAAAAGACAATAAATAACTAGAAAATAAAATTGTTAAACATGCACTTTGGAAATAAGTTTGGTTGGACATAATTAAAGTATACTGTAGATGGCCATGTCAGAAGCTCTTGATAAATGCTTAGCATATACCTCTTTCTCTGGGCGCCCTTTAAAGATCTAAAATCTGTGTTTTAATGATGCGACTTTGCAATGCCTCTTTACAATCCTCTTAACCATGTAAAACACAACTAATGTATTTATGTCTTTCTCTCCACCTCCACCCCCTCCCCCCAAATTATTTTTAAGTTAGGACACGAGGCTGCAGCCAGCTATGTGAGTAGCGTGAATTTCCAAGGTACAGGAAAGCACAATAACTGGTATACTGGCACTTTCACATGAGTTCTGTTCTTCTGTTCTCATGAGTTTCTGGCATGTTTCCATTTTTTATGTGAAATGTAGGCTACCGGTTTCAGGTTTTGTGCCTTCTGGTGTACACTGATTCAAATATAATGATTTGAGAATAGTGCCGATAGTGATGTAGTAATAGTACTGATAGTGACAAAAGCTGCCCAACACTGGTCTTTGTATCGTCCCTTTTGATTGTTCATGAGCTACAGAAGTATGACATTGATTTTAATGAATACCATTTCTGATATTTGTTTCTGAACACAAAATATATTATTTCCAAATTCCACCAATTTGGCACTTTTGGTGTGCTGTATACTGTGAAGAAGTAGCATTTATACAAATCTGATTTTGTGCAAAATGCATAAACTGGCTTGGAATGTCAGAGTATGGAGGATGAACTTGTTGATTTGACAGTATTTAAGACTTGATGATTTTACAATGTCTGAGTGTTCTGACAAACTATAATTAGAGGGCCAAGCACAAAAGGTTCAAGGCACCCTAATGTGTTTTTTTTGTTTTTCATAGAAGGTGACTCCAAACGGCGATTGAGTGATGTTGGCCTTGATTTTGGCCTTGGTTGCACCACAGTAAATGGTTGACAGTGCAATCTTTCAACCTTGCATCAAAATTCCTCTCCTCTCAAAAAACAAAATCATCCCTATCCCAAAAAGGTGCATGTGGTCGATTTTTCCACCATTTTGAATTTCCTCCGAGATGCTTTGACTGATATGCATGAAACTTGAATATAGCATCTACACATGAATATCTTAAAACCCAATATAAAAAAAGCTGCTATGCTTAAAACCATGCTTAGAGTAAGCAAATAAAGCTGAACAATTAAAAAAAATTCACTTAAAGTCTGTTTTTTTAAAAGATATTTTATATTGCTAGGCTGTCTAAACACCTCATCAGGAATCTGCATATGTATGTTTTCTGCATGTGCATGTGTCTTTTGAGTGCTTGACCCCATTAATTGCTGCTTGCAGCTACATGTATAACTTGCACCTGGATTGTTATGCTTTCTTTGTCAGGCATTGTGCCAGTGTAATGTGTGTTTGGTGTTGGATTTTATGTCTGGTGTTAAATATATAAAGCACTCAGAAACATGGATGTCGGTCCTAGATGGAGAGAACCTTATCAGACTCTACTGTTGTCTAAAAAACAGCACTTCGAGTTTCAGACACTGTGGGTTAGGTCTTTGTACATCAAATACTATGGTTGCAAAATACCAGTAGGTTGTGTGTGAGCACTGAAGAAATGCTTTGCTAATGACTTGGGCAAGGTCTGTGTGGAAAAATGGGTTCTTTTCATAGTCTGCGTCATGGTTCGGGGGTTTTTCTTTTCTTTTTCGGTTCTCATCCTTATTTCTCGATTGAGAATCTATCTGATTTTTTCCACATTCCGTTCTGGGGTTTGCTTTCCCTCATCATTGTTTTCACCTGTGCCTCTACCTGCGGGGTATTTAAGTTCCTCACTTCCGCTTCCCCGGTGCTTCTTTGTCATTCGACGTTGCATTGAGCCAGATATAACCAGGCACCACCGACCTTGTGATATTAAACGCTGTTTATGTTCACGGGGGACTTGCTATTAGCTTTTAGTTCAGGTATAGGTATTATTCCTTCTGTTAGCGTTCTGTGCTATTTATTTTATTCTTTGCTGTTTTCTCTGAGACAGTTTTCTTTGTTTGTTTCGTTTGTTTTACACTCTTCCGGTCGTCTGAACTTATGGGCCGAAGGTGATCTTTTCTTTGCTAAGTTTCCCGTTTTGGCTCCAGTATTGAGTTTGGGAGATTTAGTTAGTGTTTCACTTGTTGTTCGAGTTCGCCCTATTTTAGTGGGTTGATTTTCTTTTGGCTGTTTAGCCACAAGGAATTAGTTTCCTGTTTTTTCTTTCTTTGCATTTATTGTGTTACTCCCTTTATTGGTCCTCACTGCGTGAGTGACTTGTTCTGATCCCCCCACCTTCGCGTTTGATTATCCGCCACTAAAATCCATTACAGTCTGTTGTACTCATTACCTTACTGTGTCTGTGACCTCAGAGTTTCTGTGACTCGTACCTCTCCAGTAATAGTGGGGGCAGAAGGGAAGCAGGTGGTCTACACTTCGGGTAATTTTTACACACGCAGGAAATGACACCCAGAGTGATGGCATTTCTTTGTGAAACAGCTCATTTTGATAAATACGACTTTGCCATGTCAACTCATGCTTTATGCTTTCAGTATGTGGAATTCACATTTCATCTCTCAAACTTGAACAAAGATGTCATGGATATTTTTAAATGTCTACAATCCCCTCTTCACATTGTATGCCATGCATACTTGTACTGAGCTGTGTTTTAATAAAGCACGTGGAAAATATTCCACTTTAATTTAATTAAATCAAACAAAATAACACTTTTCTCTAGTTACAAATGTATTTCCTCCATGTCACATATAATCACACCTCTGTTGCACCTTCACATCACAAGGATAATAGTACTGAGTCTGTCTTCTATAATGTTTTATGAGATTGGTGAACATATTGGGTGCGGGGCACTTTGACCATTCCTCCATACAGAATCTTTCAATATCATTTTGATCCTTCCTTCTATACTTGTGGACTGCTCTTTTCAGTTTAAAGTCCACAGATTTTTGATTGGGTTCAAGTATAGGGTTCAATGATAGTGTTATATCGATAGATCACTTGCACGGTTGTTTCTCTGAACTTATTTTTTCCATAGAGTTCAATAGGAACATTTTCACCTTCATGATTTGCTCCAGTGGTCAGCAACCGAATACATTAGGGAAGACCTTTCTGGCCAATCACAGATTGAACGTGCAGTACCCAACGTTTTACCATTCGAAGCACTTCTGAGCCAGATTCTGAAAGTTTATGCTTTTTTTGCGCCGACTGCAGTAATTTGTCAAGATTTGAACCAAGATCAATGAGTAATACTAAGGTTATAGTATCGTTTGTAAGAGTACCTGAAAATAAGATATCGAGTCCTTTGATATCATTTTATACCCAGTCATGATAGCATCACCTGTTTACCTGTGGAATGTTCCAAACAGGTGTTTTTTAAACTTCCCATTCTTTTTTTTTTGCCCCTGTCCCAACTTTTTTGGAACGTGTTCCAGGCATCAAATTCAAAATGAGCATATATTTACAAAAATCAATAAAGTTGATTAGGTAAAACATTAAATATATATTTTCTCCTGTTTTCAATTAAATATACTGTCCCAACCTTTTTGGAATTGGCGTTTATATATATATATATATCTATGATATACCAGTAATGTCATATAATAATTTAATTATATAATCATTTAATTTATATACAGTGTTTACAAATATAATTATTAGTAACTAGATGATGAATAATAACGATATAAACCGACAATTTTATAGGCAGATCCTATTAGAACGTTACATTCTAAGAACACATGCAAGAAAAAAAAGCTCACACTGCATGGCCAATGCCTGGAATCAGGAACTTACGTGTGAAAGGGTTAAGAGGGATTGAGCCTGACAGGGTTGACTTGGAGGAAGACAGGCCTTGCGTTTTCTCAAGACAAAACCTGCACCAATTCTGTCCAAGTGTCTACGCGCTGCCTTCACTCTGTTCCTCTCCTGCAGCTGGTAGGTTGTGTTTCTCTGAAAATCAGCACACTTTGGCCCACAGCCTGAGTTTCCTCATTTATTTACCTTTAGATGTCCATGGGCAAGCTAAAAATGAAAAAGTTTCAGTTCATTCAACATGATACAAATTTGGTTCCCTTTTCCAACAAAGGCTGATTGTCCATTGAAATTTGTATTTGATAAGTAAGTTGGATTCCAGTGAAATCAGCCTTTGGCTTTTATCAGGTGCACATTGAGTCATGGTTAAACATTAGTCAATGCATTGAACTAATGCATTCCTGTTAAGGTGTAAATCTGATGAGAATGTTTCTTTGCAGCTCCACACATTATTTACATTACATTACATTACAGTCATTTAGCAGACGCTTTTATCCAAAGCGACATACAGTAAGTGCATACAGAAAGGTCATCGAAGTAACTACAGAACAGATAGGAAAGCACATTCTTCCCATACAGTAGCAGCTATCCCTAGTAATGAACACTGAATGCAGTTCACAGTGAACTGGGTACATCAGCTCTACTACAATTCTATTCTAAATATTATAAATTTGGATACACAGTTCAACAAGAACACATACCATGAGGTCCTAGATAAGTATTAGTCCAGGTGGAGTCTGAAAAGGTGTGTTTTCAGGCCACGACGGAAAGCAGGCAGGGTTGGCATGGAATGTAGGGAAATGGGAAGTTCATTCCACCACTGGGGAGCTAGGGTGGAAAAGCTCCGCAGTCGAGACGAGCGGGTGCCATTGACACGGAAGGGGGGGAAGTGCAAGTCGCCCTGCAGTAGATGAGCGAAGTAGTCGAGCAGGAACATAGTTCTGGATCAAGTCAGATCAGGATCAAGGTCAGAACTTTGAACCTGATCCTGGCTGCAACAGGCAGCCAGTGGAGTGACCTCAACAGGGGGTTGGCATGTGAAAATTTCGGGAGGTTGAACACAAGCCGGGCAGCTGCGTTCTGGATGAGTTGAAGAGGCAGGATGGCAAAACTATCATCTTTACTTATTTAGGCTATTAGATATTATTTCCCCATTAAAACATTAAAGCCGTAAACATGTCTATCTGTAATATGGGGGAAATGTGTTGACAATTGCATTGAACATAGGCTGGGTATATGTAGAATTGAAGTCTACTTACATTGTTTGCTTTGTGAGAAAACGCTGTGATTGTTTTTTGTTTGTTTTTTCGTTGGCTTCATTTTGCCGTTGTCACCTGACCTGGCCATGTGATAATAACATTACATTACAGGCATTTAGCAGATGCTCCTATCCAGAGCGACTTACACAGCATTTTTGCATTTATACATAGTATCCATTTACAGCTGGATATATACTGAAGCAATGCAGGTGAAGTACCTTGCTCAGGGGTACAACAGCAGTGTCCTACCTGGGAATCGAACCTGCAACCTTTCAGTTACAAACCAAGTTCCTTAACCAGTGTACTACACCGCCGCCCATAAGGGTATCGTTTGTGATTACATCTGCACAACTGAGGCAGGTCAGTTCCCAGCTCGTTTTAGGACCCCCGAAACAGCGGAACACTAACAGAAGGGACATATGCACGAAGGTAACCCAAGTGGCAGATTTTTTAACATGTTTTTAATAAAAGATGTTTGAAGTAAATTGTTTTAGAAACTAAAATCGGTGTATGAGTTATTTATTCTTCATTAACTTTGTGACGAGAACTGATCGGAACCTATCGCAGACACCAGAAGTCATAGGAATAGGATTTATTTGTGGTCGACAAACACAGGTCAATGTCCAGCAAACCTGGAATAGAGGGCAGGAAGAAACATAGTCACATACAGGCAGGGGGTCAATGTCCAGGGAACGGCATGCAGGATGAGCAAAAGCGAAGTCCAGGAACAGGCAGGGGTCAGAACCAGGGAATCCGTCAGAGCCCATCAGGAGGGTGAAGGGTAGGATTAAATGGTAAACATGCAATAAACATAATACTATGTTTTCAAAAGTCCTGTATACAAAAGTGTTGTGTAGGTTCATTTGTGGGGTAGCTTTTTAAAATGTAAGAAAATATACATATCTCTTATTTGTGGGTGATTCTGGTGGCACTTTCTCATACAGGGTTTAGGCTCTAAAATAGTTGTTTCAACACAGTTTTGTAATATTTAGGGTTAAAAGGCTAGTCAAGGTGAAACAGAAAGTGGTGGAATGTTTCTATTAGAACAGTTTTGTGTCCGTTTAAACTTTTGGGGTTAATTTGAAAAACAAAAAACATCTCACTCAAGACCAAGCTTAAAATCTTCAACTCCAACGTCAAATCAGTACTGCTGTACGGATCCGAAACATGGAAGAACACCACTACCATCATAAACAGGCTGCAGACATTCATGAACCACTGCCTAAGACGCATCCTTGGGATCTTCTGGCCAAACACAATCAACAACATCAACCTGTGGGAACGCACAAACCAAGAACCAATAGAAGTACAGATGAAAAGGAGAAAGTGGATCTGGATTGGACACACACTGAGAAGAAACAAAGCAGCAATAACCAAACAGGCACTGACATGGAACCCACAGGGCAAACGGGGGAGAGGTCGTCCCAAGAACACCTGGAGAAGAAGTACAGAGCAAGAGTTTAAGAAGGAGGGGCTGACGTGGCAACAGCTGGAGAAGATGGCCCAAGACAGACGAGGGTGGAGGCGATTCATCAATGTTCCGAAAAGAATACAAAGGCCTAATGATAAATGAATGACCCCTAACATAAAAGGCATCCTAAAATGTCAAGATGATGTGAGGGTTAAAATCTAAATTAAAAAATGCGCTTGTCTATAAGATAGCAAGGAGCTGTATGAGTAAGAATGATAGTGAGCTTATAAACGCTTCATAAAATTCCACCGCATAAGGGTATAATTGACTCTCAGACATTGATCAGCTCTTCCAAACATCAATGACTTAGCTCATGAAGTGTGGTTTATCCAAAGATGCAAAGGGATTTTTTTTAAAAAAGTCTCTCAGTATAACTTACATTAGTGGCTAACTTTCCAGCGAGTTACGTGGCCTCTCTAGTCTCAAATCAGCGCTGCAAACAGGCACTACACTAGCAGTAAAATGCCGAGCCCCTCTGCCTGTTGTCTGAACTGGAAAATCCTTGGCCGTTGTAGTTTTTAGTAAATGAGACAAGTAACACAAGTACAATTGTCTTACCCCATTAGCAAATATTAAAATTCGTCAAACTGTCTCACCTCATTGGCAAACTTTTATATATTAACCTAGTGGCATACGGAGGAATAAAATAGTGGGATGCGCTATACCAGTCTGAAGCTTGCGCCTGTACCAACCTGCTTGTATGCTGTCGCACCGGGTAGCTCCATCCGCCCGCTGTTTGGTTAGTTTATTCAAAAGGTGTATATACAACTTTCATGAGCCTCAAAGGGGAGAAGTGCACCGGACCACCGCCATTTTGTTCAGGTATTTTCTAAACCGCCAACCCTTCCTGGAAGACACCCACACTCTTCAAAGCAAGCATAGGAAAAGCCACGCCCGCCTATCCATTGCCATGGGTGTTAGGTGTCTAATCTAATATGTGTGTGAACTTACCTTACAGTATTAATACATATCAACTTTTTGGTTTCCTTTTCAGTGATGTTAAATATAGAATTGCCCATTGCAAACAATACTGAGCGTGTAATTGTATTAGAGAAATCATGCGCATCTTGTACATTTATTCTGACAAGTTTGAACACCACTAAAAGGCGGAGGGAGTGATTTAATGCTTCCTGGCATCAACGGGGCTTTCACACAAAAAATATATATACTTATGTTATAATGATGGTTGCAGTGAAAGACAAGAGTTTAAATATAGGCTAGGGTTGAAGTTACTGTGCAAAAGGCAGGGATCCCCTGTTGCCATGGATGATTGTCGTGTTACTGTGGTGACTACTGAGAAGTGAAATCTGGGGTGAGGTATGAAGAGATGTGGGTGTTGCAGATTTGACCAAATGTTTTCACATGATCTGTGACGCTGAGTTGCTCTCAGCGAGAATACCTCGATTGGGGAATTCATTGACTAATCTGACACTTTCAGTTGTCTTTTTGGGATTTCCTTTTTTTATGGATATTCAGGTAAGGCTCGTTTGGTTCTGAGAAATGTGCGTTGAACCCTTGCCATAAGCTGAGCGTAAATTAGTCTCAAACAGGTCGTTATCTGAGCAGTGGAGAAGATTTCAGCTTGGACATTCGGGTGATGCCAAGCCTGGCGATGTCAGTGCATGTTTGTTTTGTTTTTTGTTTTTTTGCACTCTTTCTGCTCAGTGCAATGCCTTTCTTCAAAAATGTACCAGCAATTTGAGTTGTTAATTAGCTGTTGACATAGGATTGCCAGGTTTGCAGCGCTCTGTGTTTCTGGCTTGGCAATGGCCAAGTGTATCTGTCCCCACTGTCTTTACTCCAAGTCCTCATGTCGTAAATAATGTGACTCCATCATAAACTGCCCGCTCTCTGTGCAGTCCACCTCCCAGGGCCCATAACACAGCTCATAAAACACACTTCACCTGGAACCAGTTGTTAATGATAATGTCAATTCATCCATGAGCCTATTCTAATATCAAATAAAACAGGGGTTTTAAAATATTTCAGTCAGACAACTCACGATTGAATTAATATTTATAGGCATACATGCAGGTGTAAGCAGGGCAAGCTAAGCATTGATAGCAGGGGTAGCGTGGCAGCAGAGTACGGCAGAATGAACAAAGCATGGATAGGTAAGGTTGGTGATTTCAATATCCCTCCCATTCAAGGTGTAAGAATCATGTGAGCTGATGGTGATTGGAGCTTCTCGAGCTGTCTGCTTAAACTAGGCCTACTCATTTAATGTTTCCCTGCAATAGCTTTCAATTAAACACTGAAATTAGCGATGGGAGGTAGGATTTTAAACTGACTAATCATTTTTGTGTCTAGTTCTGACATTTTTATCGCTTCATTTGTACATTTCACACCTGAATTGATCTATGAGACATTTATTAACGTATGCATCAGTATGCCTGTATTGAGAGGACTACGTCAGCCACATTCACAAGAAATAAAATGTTAACATAATATCAGTGAAAGACAAGCTTAACAAGAAAGACCCCAGTTTGACATTGATTGGGGAGATGGCGGTTTCAGGTCATTTTCAAGATTTGTTCTAGACAAGTGGCATTTGTTTCACAACATGTTTGTCATATAATTACTGCATTTCATTGTTAAAATATTTTAGTTTGGAGGGCTTCATATACTTATTGTTATCCTGAACACGAAACACAATTCCTGCATGAAAATACAAATGACACAATTCCTGCATCAGGGCCTGCGCTTTCAATAGCTCTTAAACCATAATGCAAATATTCCTCAGCTATCCTCTCACTGTGTTTTGTTCATTAAATTTTTGTTATTGAGAAATCAGTGGTTTGCAAAACTTCTTAGCAATAGTGTTGCAACATATTGTAGCCATCTACAATATGTCCTGATTGTGGCTATGATCCAAGAAGTGACATGTTAGTATGATGTGCATAAGGTTTGATGAGAAAAGATAAACAGCCATACTCTGCTGGCACAACTGTACATAGCTGACATTTTTACAATGTGACTTACACTCAGCTTTTGGAATTGCTCCAATATTATTTGACTGGTATAAGTCTTCCTGAATGTTCATACCTTCTGACAATCCATAAGAATTGGTGGACACCTAGCAGAAAACCCTTGCATAAAGCAAGCTGTTAGGGAGTAGGTTGGTGCTTGTGTTGATCTATGGTCTAACCAATACATTTCTTGATGTATCCAAATGTTGCATAAATCAAATAAAGCTGGCAATCATGAAAATGTTGCATAACAAATAAGGAAGGTGGGGGGGGCAGTATCTAACTGAATCCTACTGGAATCACTCTCTGGTGTGCAAGCCCGATCAATCCCATAATGCACTACACAAACTCTCATAATCCCCATCAAACCACAATAAAAATTAGGCAACCATACCTTCTAGTGGGCTCATCCAGTAAAAATCATGTGTGAGTAGCATGAACAAGGCAGAATTACTCACGTTGTGAACATACTGTGGGCATTCAGCCTCCTGGTGTCACAGTAGCTGAAATCAGAGAGGACGTACAGTGTGCAAGTACTTATTTAATGTTATTTATTATTGCAATACGAGTAAATATCTGTGTTTTCCTTTTGTTTTCAACAGCCTGACCAATAGTTTTGGGAATTATATTTGTATAATAATAAATAGTAGTCTATAATATTTTCTGCTGCAAATCCCCCCCAAATATAATTTCCCTACTAAAGGACAATGAATAAAATGGACAGCGTGGGGAAATTCTAAGTCACATTTTGTAACTATAGTTGATTTGATTTATTTAAATATTTGAAATATGCAAAGGCAAATGACATGCCTGCAGCTCATTCCAACAAATTGTGCATTCTTATAGATGGAACCAAAGTGCAGTCATTGTTCAGCTTCACTTGTTTACTGGAAATCACAGCAGAATGAGGGATTACAGGAAATTAATTTGTAGTCTCCAGTTTGACCAATTCCAGACTATTTAACTTTGGCCCTTTGTAGGTATGCTCTTGGGAATTCCCCTTTATTTAAATTTAAAAAATCTGTATTTATAGTAAAAATGTTTCCTCAATAGCTCCTTCTGTAATGGCGGGTGGAAAGAGGGACCCAGTAGCAGGCATGAGGACAAAAAAAAAAAAAAAAAAAAAAAGTTTAATGACAGGCAGCGGTACAATAAACAGAATCCAATGAATGGTTGAAAAACAGACAGAACCGGGAAGGCACAGCAGAGGTACAAACAGAGTCCAAAAATCAGGGTCGCGAAAACACAGGCAGAAGTCAAAACCAGGAATCCAGGAAACAGAAAAATAACTCAAAAAGGAACAAGGAAAACTCAAAACAGAAACTCAAGAAAAAGAAGAAAAAAAAACAGATACTCAGAAAATAGTCAAAGACACAGATGCAAAACCAATGACGCTATCAAAGGTGAGGAACTCGCAAAGTGACTTGGATGACTGGGTTAAATACATAGAGGGAAACAAGAAACAATTAGGATCAGGTGTGAGGAAGCAGGGAGGGGAGATGGCTCACAGGTGAGAATAATGATGGTAACAAGGACCAATAAAACAATAACGAGGGCAGACGTAAAACACGGACTGAATCTTCACGTAAACAATGATAACAACAGACCTGGAGTTAACAGGTAACAAGTGCACAACTAGAAGAAGAGCAACGCGGAAGTGGACACGTGCAGAAAATGCAAAATCACAGATAGATACAGGGATAGGATAACGAGGGAGAATGACAGCTGCAGGTAGAAACTCAAGATAAATTAGTAATTAGTAATGTTAGTAGAAAATTCAAAATCCCTAATGTTAGTAAGTTAGTGGTTTAGTATTATGTACATGTTAGTTTGTTAGTAGGTTAGTATTCATTATAATCTAACAGTTAGTATGATTAATATGTTAGTAATATATATATATATATATTCATTAAATTGGAAGGAAGAACACAAGATACGAAATACAGAGGAAACCCGAATGTAACAAAATAACCCGAATAGTGCAACGACAAAGACAGGGAGTGAAATCTCGGGGAACACGAAACAAAGACAGACAGATGAGACTCGGAAAACCCACGAACAGAGGGGGATGCAATGATAATGAAAAATAATAAATCCAGAATAAAAATAAAAATACAAAACAGACAGAACTCAGATGCTCAGAACATCTTCCCTGACCTTATACATAAGTCTGTTAAGTATTAATCTCTGTATGGGATTCAACTGCAATTTACAGCCTCATCAGACTTATCAAAGGCACTCCCACACGCTACAGAGAAGCCAAATGAAGGTAGATTGTGGTTTTGGAAAAACCCTACATGTATTTAAAGCTATTGTCCAGGAAAATTCTGGTTTCTGTGAAGGCCACATAAGTACTGTGGTTTATCTTCAGATAATATTAGAGACAGACGGAAACATGGTGCATCTGATTAATAATTCATGTTGCTTTTTTCCCCGCAGGAAACACTAGCAGTTAAAACATGTATGGAACCTTTTGAATACATTTGAAAAGTAGTACAGGTCTTTCCTTGGACACATGGGGCCCTATCTTACACCCGGCACTAAGCAGCGCTAACCCAAATGCAAGTGTCTTTGCTAGTTTTAGCGGCCAGTGCTCACGTTCTTTAACTAGCAAATAAGCTTGTGCCTATAGGAAGTGAACTGGACAGGTTGGTCTTAAGATGAGGTGTGGCCAGGATAATTTTTGGCTTATTGCTATTTTGATCTAGCAGAAAGCACTTACGCTAAGACCATAACAAACCTGGTCTTAAGTCATGTCGCAGTTATTTCTATGTTATTTTGGGCTTGTTTTAAAGCATTAAGCTACCAGTAAAAACGCGTTGGTCATATATATTTCCATAAGCAGCACATTATAAAACAAGGGAAGTATGTGTGAACCTATGGGTTCCCAACCTGACAACTTTAGTGAATTTAGTGTCATCATTAAGCCAAAATAACGCTATTTATGTTATTATGAGAATGCACTATGAATTTTGGATGTAGCTTGAACTTCTCCAGCTGTGAGAACATGGAATTGATGTTTGACAATGCTTCATTGTAGATAATCAAACAAAATTAGTGAAACAAGTAGGCTAATTTGGCGTTTTCTATGGTGAGATGGAAGCCATATTCTGTTAGCTTATTCTCAGTGATTGCAGGTGCTTTTTAACTAAATTAAACCGCTTTTTTTTTTTTAGTGGGAACCACTAAAATTAGAGCAGAGAAATAAAATCAACGGGAAAAAAACTCCCGGCATAAAGCCAACGAATAGCGACCCAGAAAAGCGGGCGAATGGGCTCGCAGACTCGAGCAGTAAATAGAGACAGGAAAAGACTTACCTATGTAGAGACAGCGATGCCGATAGAAACTAACGGGGAGCACATCCGAACCAGGAAGTTTTCATTTTGCGCTCATCTCGCATGCGCAGTTGTGTCAAGTTAAGTCATATATATACTTGTTTGTGTCTTTTATCACAGATATCGCCTCCAATTCAATAGCCTTGAATGTCCTGGAAGCATATTGTCTACAACAATTGAAAATGTTCTTTGTTTCAGAAATAATGTAATGACATGGTATTCACTATCATATCTCCTATTGACATACTAATGACAAGTTAAATGCTATCACTTTATTTGACATGGTCTATATAATATCATGACACTGTCATGCAGTTCTTATGTTCAGTTTCACTAGCAAAGTTCCAAATGACATTATATGAATAGAAAGGGCTGCCACATCTGTGCAGCTCATGTCATGCGAAATGTATTGCTCAACGTCCTGGCTCGATTGCCTGGGACCATAGATGGGTGGGACCCACAACAGCTTCAGATGGCTGGCTTTAGTAGCTTATTGGTGTAGCTACATGAAATTTCTACGTCAAATGTATTGTGTCAGACAGTAAGTAGGTCTACCTTTTTCCATAACTAGGGGATCGGGAATTCAAACCACCTCTCGCACACACACAACACCAACAAAATGACAAAATTAATAAATTCATTATTTTATTTCCAGGCCGCGAGAAAGACCGCAGCCTCGTGCTTGGCATAGAGGCAATGCGCTTTTCCGATGCAGATAGGCTTGTATTTTAACAGCTTGTGTAATGGGAAATTCAGCATTTCCTTCATGTTATATCCTCTTTTTACTTTACCATGTCGGCTGCTTTACTATTTACTTTATGACACCGGAACAGACAATATGAACCTATTTATTTTTCTTGAGTGAAGGAAAAAAAAAAAATAAATAAAAAAAACTTTTCAGTGTTGGAATAATAATTCTTTCTCTTCTTTGTTTCTGTTTTTTTTTTGTTGTATGGAGCTTTAAATGGAAGTGACAACCTCCATATAAGGCTATTAATGGGCGTGGATTTATGCTAATCACAAAATAATGTGAACGCACTTCATACGCGCATACGGAAAAATCTGCCTTTCCCACACGATTTGAGGAATCCGGCATAATTTTTTCGTACCAATTCGTTTCGTACATAAATGTGTTCAGGAACGCTTCATGAATGAGGCCCAATCAGTGGGAGACATGTCATTCCTTCAGTATTTTCTCTCTACAGAGAGCAATTATAGCACAATTTTCACTGGCTTGGTGCACTGGAAAATGTAATCTGATTGAGAAGGTCAACACATTCCTTCACTGCAGGGAGGCCAATATGTTTATCACATGATATTTGATATTTATATTTACAGTTTATATTTCACGGTTTCACTATTATGCATTTTATGTGAAAGTTGTCCTTTCCTTTTTATAATAGAATTCAGCCAGACATTCTCGTATCCAAAATGCACGAGTAACAGATGAAGCCTCATCTTATGCACTGGTTCAGATCCTTTCTAACCAATGGGTGACAACTAGTAGCAGTAAACAACATCCAATCTTCCATGACAACAAACCCAATAAAGCTGTGTTAGCTGTTCAATCTTTACACAATCTGTACTACCAATGTACCTAATCAGTTACATTTCAATTTTAGATGACACCACGTAGGTGGCACTATTGAAAGAAGAAGTGGATCAGGGACAGGGACAGTACATGGACACGGTGGAACAGACGTACTAACAAATGTTACACATGGTCAAGACCACGCATACTGCGTTCGTAAATTCAGAATGCAAATCTAAATGTAGCTTCTGAGTGATAATTAGAATATGAATTTATTTTTATTTTCTGTTAAATTCACATGACAAAATGTAGATGTTACATCTACATCATCTATGCACATTAGATGATGCCTATTAATCAATTGTAGGCTATGAACTTGTTTAATTAGTCTCATAAGCGTAATGAATGCTCCCAGTACTCTTTTTCTAAATTGATAAAAATTTAAATGCTAGCTTATATGATGTTAAATATGCTATTTTAAACACACATTTGACTAATGAACGAAATTAGCTTTAAATTGCCTGTGTTGTAGCCAGTGTTGCAATGGCTGACCTGTTGGAGGAGTTGGCTGCTTAGGAGAGAAACGAACGCATCTTTAAGATTGCGCAAAAGCTATTTGTTGGCTGAGAATGATGGTTAGTCGTTTTCAGGTTTTTATAAAGTTGACAACCTGCCCAGCAGCAATGTTATTGGTGCCGTAACTGTACTGCACAAACGTAGCCTCAGTCAAGGCTCCATCTGAAGATACGTTTGCAAAATATGAATAGAAAGGGCTGTCGCATCTGTGCAGCTCATGTCATGCGAAATGTATTGCTCAACGTCCTGGCTCAATTGCCTGGTGGGACCATAGATGGGTGGGACCCACAACAGCTTCAGCTGGCTGGCTTTAGTGGCTTATTGGTGTAGCTACGTCAAATTGACTTTAATGAAATGTCAAAAATGAATACATTTATTTATTTACAGGCAGGGCCGTTTCTAAACTGCTTTGATTGGGGGGGCATGAAAAGATGTTGGTGGGGCACAAGGGGGGAGAAAGTAGCGAAGGGTCTGGGGGTCTGCCCCCAGAAACATTTAAGCCTTTTAAAACGAATTTCCTGCATTTCTACACAACCTCACATAGGGCATTGATTTGATGCATCAAACAAGCCTTTAACCATCACTCAGCTGCCAGAAATACAGTAGATATGCATGGATCACTTTAAGGGTTGTTTCTCCTAACAAATTTTTTTATTGACCTCTATGGAAAAATAAGTCAGGAGAAGAAACCCTTCAGGTTATCCATCCATATCTACTGTATTTCTGGTAGTAGAGTGATCCATACTGTTCCAGTTTAATTTACAGCTAAATCTAGTCCCACCCCCAAATTCCCATAGAGATTCATTAAAATGCAGAAACGTTATAGTATCGCTTGTAAGAGTACCAGAAAATAAGATATCAAGAGTCTTTTGATGTTGTTGGGTGACAGACATCAGGAATTTATGGCATGCAAAGGATATGCGACCAAATATTAAAAATATGGCTTTTCCACCAAGTATTAAATACATTTAATTTAGCATGCTCAATACTTTTTTCCTGTGTCATTTATTGCGCATAACTTTTTTTAAGGATTGGAATATTATTATTTCTTTAGCTGTGTAGTTTTATTGAGTTAATACCAATGTCTGGTCAAAATTTCATGTCAATAGCTGCATTGGAAATATGTTTAATAAAAAAATAGTTGACATGTCGAATACTTATTTCCCCCTCTGTATATGCAAATATATTGGGACAGTGACATAATTTTTGTTTTGGCTCTGTATTCCAGCAGATTAGATTTGAAATACAACAATGAATATGCTGCTAAAGTGGAGACTGCCAGTTTTAATCAGGGTACGTACATACATATCCGGTGATCCGTGTCCGATTACAGCCCTTTTTATACATAGTCCCCCCATTTTAGGAAAATGCATTTTCAATTGTAGAACAGGTCAAGAAAACTCTCCAGGTTGTTGGCGTAGATGTGCCAAAGACTACCATAAAGAGTAAACTACACCAGCATAACCTCAGAGGGCTCACCGCAAGATGAAAACCACTGGTAAGAGTTTGCTTTTTAAGCGTGGAACAAAGTCATATAGACAGGTGAGATGACTATAAACCTGTACCAAAGTGATGGAAAGAGGAAAGTGTGGAGAAAGAAATGACCTGCTCCAAAGAAGCCCCCCCCCCCCCCTCCTCCCATCTGTGTGTTGTGACAGAGAAATTTTTTAAAGTTTTCTTAATACATGTGCCAACCTGGTACCTTATCCTGAACCTATTCAGGGAATTTCTTAGCTTAGTCATACTCATTTGACTCTTCAAAGACCAAATTTGGGAACTAATTATTTCTTCCACTGAACTGAAGTTTTTTTTACTTTTGTGAAATTTCTCGCTTATTTTAGCTTATTCTGCTCATGTGATATTGCAGAAGTAGAAAGTAGCATGACTATGAAACTCCACGTTACTATGACTTAATGTGTTTCCTGTCAACAATGAAGGCAAATTAATTAGAATGACTATTGTTTGCATCTTCCATGGTATTTCATTATGATAATGTTACTACTTGATGAATAGTACATCTCAAAGCATTGTACATGTACAGAACAGTAGAGATAATGGCCAATAATTGTGCTAGATATACTGTGTCTCCTCACTGGAGCATAGTGTGATGCCAGGAGCTGTCACTTCTGACATCTTTTAGAGAAGACTGCTTTCCTTACAGTGTAAAGTAATATAAGCATTGGCCACAGACTTTGAGCACACTGGTATGGTTTTAGTAATTTTTTGAATTTCCTGTATTGTTAGTTAATGTATTAGGGTCATAGTCTTTTATTATATTAATTCTGGCGGATATGATTATATGAAGAAACTGCATTTGTGACTGGATATAGAGGGATTCCAGTCGGAGGTTCGACAGAGTGTTGAGGTCATTCATGACACAGCGAAAAAGATTATATGTTACAGTAATGGGTATTTACATTAGTCAGCAATTAGCCTGGTAATGTAGCTGCATTTAAGTGAATTTATGTACAGAGAAATTAAAAACATTTTGTATATAATCATGCTTCTGGAAAACACCTGATCATGCCCTGCTCAGGAAATTATCATTAACAGTAACAGGAAACTATTCCAACCTCAGTCACTTCCTCTATTCAAATTAATTTCTTTATCATTTACAGTAGGAACTTAAGTGACCTTCTCTGAAAGTGACAGGGAAGTCACAATGCAAAACATTTTGTCTCATTGTTTCAAATTCAAATTTGATTCCCAGTCCCATCCTCTGCCTGTTGAGTAGATCCCACCTCCTATTTCCTAGTAATGTTTTGCATTTGGTGGAAAATAATGTGGCAGCAAGCCCAGCCATCTGAGTCATGCAGATGTATTTGGTGTAACGTGGGACTACACCTCTGACTATCATTGTGTCATTTCCTTGCCGTCCCACAGCCTTCTCTATGAGAAGCTCTGTGGTGGCAGGTTTTAACCTCTTTTTTTGTCACACTCAAAGCTGTAAATACCAGCAGTAACCAGTTCGCAGATCTAGTTTTCAGTAACAGCAGGAGTGATTCAAAGAGCTTCCTTTTAGCTGTAACAAGAGTGAGGTAATGCTGTATCACCTCAGAGAGTTCGCACCAGGAATTGACATGATACCGTGTAGCTCTTTGGTTTAGCTAGGCTGTAAGTGCATCTTTTCAGACAGCTTTGAATAAGAATCAATAGCCTACTCAGAAATAAAAACAGCCTCATGCAAAAGATTTGCCCACCCACTATGATCAGAGGAAATATCATGGTGCATTGATTCTTATGAAGCTGTATTAATCAACAAGTTTTTTTTTAAAGATTGTGGGTTTCGCTGAAACTCTGAACTAAGAAGGGAAATGTGACAGAATGCAACAGAGCGTCTGCTTCTCTGAAGCTCAGGCTCAAAAAAAAAAGAAAAAAAAACACCTCAGAGGAACAGTGGCCTACTTGCATTTTCATTTGATGTAATATTTAAGAGTAATTTTATTTTCAGACACTGAACCTGGGTCTGCACTTTAGTTTTGAGGTCAAGGTGGCCCATAGTTGAATCAAATGTTTCTATTTACTTTTAAACAGCAACCCCGTGTATTTCTAGAAGCTAAGTGCAAATTGTTTGAAGACATAGAGGGCTTACTGTGCTTCCTCGTGACAGATTACATCAACTGAGTTGAATAGAAGGGGTGGAAACTATATAACAAATGTAACATACATTGTCACAGGTGTCCAGTTCACTTTGCTGATTGGGATTAAAACCGTTTGAAATATGCTGCTGTAAAGCCTGTCAGGGAACAGCCCGCACAGTTCAGTGGTTTTAGTTACTGGTGACCCTGCAGCCTGACTGAACAGACATCAGAAACTTAGGACTGCAAGTCTTTTCAGAGAAATGCAAATGTCTCCCTTCCTGGAACAGATTAACATGCTGAAACCTCTCTTGTGGCTTTCTTATCACTGATATTGGAGATAGGGTGGGTCATACCAATGTGCCATCTTACAATCTGCCTACAGCGCAACTCTTGTTTGTAAAGGCCAGTAATAAGCAGGTCTGCATAGTTTCTCAAAGGTAAATTACAATACATTTTGTACTGATGATATCAATCGTCAGCTTGCAATTATGCCCAAGATTCTGCTTCAACCGAACTCTTCCTTTGTGTTCAACCCAATCACACTTAGTGTAGTTGATTACTTTATTCATTTTTGCATTCAGTTTTGTTTAACTTGCAAAGCAACCTTACAATCAATCCATGATAAAACGAGCACTACAGTATAACAATTAACTTTTGTTCTGGGGGAAACACCTGTTTTTATTAACAATAACAACTGCTGATTTAGTTTCTCACAAGAAAATATTCCATTTTGTGGATCTCAGCACTGTTTGTCATGTTCTTTGGCAATAATATTAGTATAATATCTGGGATTTTTATGTTTTTTCACTATTTTTACTGTTATATTTGTTAATGATGTAGTCTAAGAGGGGGCAGAAAACCATAGAAATACATGATGAAATGATTCATGTATAACAAAAATTTCCAGGGACAATAAAGAATATCTTTATACTCACTTTAATTAAGAGTGATTCCTGTACTTAAGTCCGTTTTGAACTTCGACCGCTGTGATGAATTGGTTTTAGTTTTGTTATAGCTACTCCTTCCAGTAAAATGCACAATTCTTGCACATGAGTGTGAAAAGAGAAACGAGGAAGTTAAAATAATTCATGAAGTGAACTTTGAAATGTCTGGGATCCATGCCAGCTGTTTCTATAAAAATTCTCTATTACTGGTCTGACTGTTCCTCCGTTCTCGCTCATCTGGAACTAGATCATCTAGCTCATTCTACGGATTGACAGCTAACTCTTTAAGTTGTTCTTTTATGGCATGAGTAATTTTTAAACACATTTCCTTATCCAAGTCCTAAGACTGATAAGAATTCTAAATCATGAGTATGAATCATGTTTTGTCATCAACTGTGATGAAGTAAATTGATGAATGTGGCTTTAAAGTATTGTATCATAGTACATATAGTGTTATGAATTACTTGTTTCCTTTATTTCAAACTACATTTATAGAACATATATGATCAGAGAATAAATGTCAGTGAGATAGAGGATATGAATGAATATTTATCAAATATTAGCTTTGTTTTGCCCCTTTAAAAATAACATCTATGACACTTAATTTCCTGTGACTAAATAAACGTACAGCAATTAGCACATCCAGAGCCCCACCTCTGGTGCCAGAGAAACGTCATTGTCTGTTCTGCACATTCCTCAGTACAGTCATAGTCTACGTATGTGCCATCCACAAAGGTAGCCTTCACACACATGCACTTCACAAGATTACTATAGCACGTCTACAAGAGCAGGCAAACTCCACCAAATGGCAGAAGATGAACATTGAATATTTGGCTTCCATATTCAATGTGGAGGTCACATCAAAGAGGGCTTTCATAAATTTAAATGTACGTGTTCATTGTTTTGGTTTTAATTGAAATCCTGTCACATCGCTAAAGTACTGCCGACAATTAGTGGTTTAATATGATAAATACATACACGTGTGTGTGTGTGTCTCACATCTTACCTAATTATCTGGAACGGGTTAAACCACTTTAACGAAAAGCACATTTCAGAAAAGAAACTGGATCTAAAATAACTGACGTTCTAGAGTACTACTGAAAGCATAGCAATGTTCATTTTTCAACACTGAGGTGTCGTTGCTTTTCACTAAACTGGACTAGTAGAAGTAATATCTGTGAGACCTAAGTAAGTGCTTTCATCAATATTCATCACAAAGTTAACACCAGACAAGTGACCTCACAGAATCTCCCCTTACCACATTATGTCCTCAGCAGCCAGTAATCATACAACTTTAAACTAACCAGTTACACCAAACGCTGTATTGCTAAATGTATAAAGACAAGCGTATGTCGATGGACTTAAGTCATCAGGTAGTGTAGATTTATTTTAGAAGAATGAAACTTCAAAGTTTTTAAAATTTTCTAAACAATTTATTTTACATATACTATAGAATGAAATGAATGTCTGCATAGCAGATAAATGACAACAGGAGAAAACATGCCCCTGCATAGTGTAAACATTTATGTGCGCTGTAAATATTGAGTGTTCAAGTCTTATGTCAAAATACATTAGTTTGCTACAAAAATTAATATGTTTACAAAAACAACGCAAACCAGCAATACATAAACCGTCAAGCATCTCCCACAACTCAAGTAAGTGATTTAATGCATTTGGACTTGTATTCATATTGGATAAGGAAAGGAGTTCAAGAAGTCTTTGAGGACAGCATTGACTGGGACACTGTCTATTTTCTCTCCACCGCATGTTTCAATAATCCTTTTTCGGCACAGCTCTTGCAAAGTTTGCAATTTGATTTTCCTGTAAGGTCTAACAAGACTCTTCTTGGGTGAAGCAATGTAATGCTCCAACAGTTTGAACAGAGAGTCAAAGGACTCCTTGCTGCCGACCAGGCTGAAACGCGAGTTCTGGAAATTTATCCGGATGCTAGTGGGCCCAGACGGAGCCCTGTAGCTGAGTGTGAAGAAGATGTCTCTTTGTCTGCTGTCTCGGATCAGAAACGTTCCCAAAGGCTCCTCCTTCAGTATGGAGTGCGCCTCCTCTACGGCCATGGGACCCCAGTAGAAACCACATTTCTCCAGCATAGAGGTAGTCTTTGTGATGATTCGGAAGTCCTTCTGGCTTCGGAAGGGTCTGAAGCGTGTCTGGCTCTCGGGGCTGGGGGCCGCATTTTGTCGTTGTCTTTGCTGATGAGGCAGGGTAGCAGCTGCTGAAAGTTCAATGCTTGCTCTGTTAACTGTTGCTAATGCAATGACCACATTACCATGTGCAACCATTCTACAGTGCAGACCAGCCTATGTGGTCTTCCATATCACCAGGCATTAAGGTGATGCAGAAAAAGCTCTCAGATCTGAAACAAACAAAAGACAGAGACAAAACGTTAATCAACAGTCTATAAGCCAGCAAACCACCATGACCTTAATCTATTAACTAATCTACTAAAAACTGTCAATGAAATACGTGCATTCACAACTAAGTTATTCATATAATGACAAAAAAAAGCAATTGGGTACTTCATTTAATACTTCCTTGCACCAACAACAACGTTATCATTGTTGACCGCTTGAGGACGTGTGGCAGAAATAAAGGGTGATGTACGCCTATAACATGATGCTCTAGTAATGCAATGTAACTATTTGAAAATCTAACGTTAATTGAATTTCGTACAGATACAAAAGGAGTTAATATTACCAACTGGGCTATGTCCTCCACAACACTCTCACAAAGTTGAAGAAAATATATGAACAATCAGCAGTTACTGCTCAAACTTTTTCTGAAAAACAGGCCATCTCCATTACAGTGTGCCTCTTTCCTTTGTGATTTTAATTGGTTACTAACGTTGGATGTTAGCTGGCTGCCTGACGTTTGCTAGCACTGTAAAACGCACTTGAGTAGCATAGCCTGCAATTTATGCAAATTCAACTCCCATGGAAAATATTATTGAAAACATACTGTAGATCAAGTTTGAATGGGACAAGAACATTAATAGCCTACTGCATTTCATGATAATTGGACACGAACCTTACCGTATGCACATTAGGTTCTAAATTCGGATGTCTTCAAATCCATGGTTAAAATAGTACTAGTCAAGAGGTATCGACAGAATGACCAAAGAGTTTCAGTTAGCAGTCACCAAATCATCCACGCTATTGTTTTTACACAGTCTGCCGTTTAATAATCCACGGATGTACTGTATCCAGAAACAGGGCGCACACGCAAAATTTTCTCCCTTTCCCTGCGGTTCGAATTATTACTGACAACTTTGCTCGCTCAAGTTTATAAACTTCAATCCTGAACTACGAGACTCCTCCCCGCTCCGCCCGCCCCTACTACAGAAACAGAGGGTTTCCCGGAAATTCTGATTTCTCCCTCTCGTTTTAAATGAACATAACCCGATTCCAAGAACCGTGTAAAGGGAACGATCTGTTCACTCAAGATCATGGGGAACAGCTTGGGCTACTTAACCTGGCAAGTAATAAAAAATAGACGGAGATAAATTAAATTACGTTGTAACTTTTTAATGAGTTTTATTGAGTTTTGTACGGCCTATCCGTGCACATATTTCACTTTATGTAACAAACAAAACGTACTATTTGCTATTAGGCTATTGATTAAATGTGAATGTATTTGCTTATTGCGTAGGCCTGTATGCAATTTGTGCAGTTGTAACTGATTGTTGTAACTGGGTGTCGATTATAAGAATATGCTAAATCAGGATTGTAGGTGATGGAGGTGGGCAGGGCATGAAATTAACTTTTTTCACCAACTGAGCTGGCCTGTGGATTATAAAAATCACTAGCCATTTTCTAAATATTACCAGCAACATTACCTTTTACTATATAGCACAAGCTGGTTGTTTACCTGCCAACGTGGCTGCTAGACGAGTAGAGAATCTTCAGCCACAATCAGAATTTTACCAGAATTTGGCTGGTGGCAGGTATTACCTTCACACCCTGGAGGTTGGGACAGGTTTGAGAAAAGGGTAATCTTAGCTGTTCTAAGAAGGATGTGGTTTCAGAATTGTTGCTCAGGCCAATGATGCTTTGTTGATTGGTTCATTTACTTTATCCCCTTTTGTAATGCTTAAGTTTTCACAGTATTCAGTTCATCTACCTTTTTTCATCAACACTGATAATAAAAATTGTATCCAAAAAAGGTTTGCAATGACAAACTTGCATAACTTCAGTTTACTATCAAAGGTAACTATTTCCTGAAAGTGGGTTATCTTCCAGCTCGAGGGAGTGAAACTGTGGTCTGTCTGTACAGATTTCGGGGAAACGACCGCATTTCTGAAACTAAAATATAACTCCATAGAGCTTCAGAGAATGCATGTCTCTCTCACCTAAGGAAGCAGTAGTAGATCACACTTTTATTCCTCAACTTTCCTTGAATTCTGGGCCCTCATTTTATCAGCTATTATTTTCAGAATGCACGCTCTAAAAGGTGAAGTATTAGGCTATACGTCTAAATACAGGCTATGTGCCCTGCACACTGGGGGTGCCACCAGGGATTTTGGGCCCCATGAAAAGATCTCGCATTGGGGCCCTCCAGGCCAAGGCCACCCCATCCTTGCACAATTATTGTAACCAGACCTACAGAATCTAATAATCCACCCATTGATTTTAAATACGAACACTTTACTGCCTATCATTTTAACATTGACATTACATTTATTATCATTTAACACTGGCAGTCACTTCAGCAATGACTGTCTTTCTTGACTGTCGCATTACAATGGCTATCACATAAGCATTGGCTGTCACTCAGTGCTGTCCAGTGCCCAATACAGACTAGGCTATTTTTAAAGTGACATATAATGATAATAATTATGCGGAAAGAAAATTACAGTGTTTGAATTTTTATAGAATAAAACATTTAACCATTATAATGTTTAATAATTATAAAAACAGACCTTCCAAAAAACCTTCTGCGATAATGTCAAGGTTGAGAAACATGTTTACATGCACATCATTAGCCTATTCTGATCTTATTTGGAAAACTCAAGTAGGCTATTCCGGTTATGATACAGCGGCAGCCCATGTAAACATCTTATTCCAAAAAGCAAAACCTGCTGAAAAATCCTCCAAAATATATGCTAAATCCAAATAAAATAGGTTGTATATGCCAATAATAATCCGAAAATGAAAAGCATGTAAACACATTATTCAATTTACATCTTCAGAGTCTGTGCATGTACAGATTCGCAAGATCTTGGGTGTTAAAAAAAAGTTAATTACTGCAATTTTAAGGTTTTCACACTTGTCTACATAAAATAGACATCGCATTGCATCCCATGTCCCAGTACGAATAATGAAACCCAATGCTCAGAAATGGCACGCAAATAGATAGCACTTGTTGGACCCAGCTTTTTCCCTTGTAATCCAAGTCAGGACAATGCAGGAACTCACCACCACAACAAACACTTTACTAGAAAAAGTAAAAGTTTATTGTATGTCACGCTGGCCAGCGGGAAGATTACTGAAAACCAGCACAAGTTTGCGGTACAGCAACCTTCAACACACTTCGCCTAATCAGGCTTAAATAAATACCCTCGGAGGCCTTGACTTGACACACATGTCCATATTATCTTTGAGGGCATACTGTATCTCTTTGTTCCATAATGACATTAGTCATGCCCGATAACTTATGGCACCTAGACGCCCAGTCAGGGAGTGCGGAGGCCAATGACCTCTGGCCATACAATTTACAAAAATCAGCCCTCACCTGCTACACCAAATCATTGATCAATACACACACATGCTTAATTACTCTTATAGGACACAACTCAGAACCCATCACACTATCCAGGTGCACAAATTTAAGGCTGCTCTCAAATGTAGGGCATGGATTGAATACCCTGTTTTCTGCCCTTCTATTGTAGTTTTCTACAAAGTATTTGCCTACTTTCAATATTTAAGACACCACTACATCAAAGATTTGTTGCATTTATCAGTGGACCATTGTGTAGGCCTTTAAAATGGTAACTTCATTGAACATTTAAAATCTTATATGTTATAGGCTACTTTGCTATAGCATATTGAAAGCCTCTTCACTGGGTTTTCTTAGCCACTTTTTTAAACAAAGTAGTCTGCAGGCAGGCATGCAAGTATTATCATAATCTCAGATTAACTGAGGAGACAGTAATCTGACATGATGATACTCTAATTACAGCCTGTCGCCAGAGCATACTGTGACTACACCCAGTTCCCAGAAAACCATAATTGAAACTAAACTGGAATCACTAACTTAAAAAATTGTGCTATTTACCTTTCTCATCAGTCTTTCTACTCTAAAATGTATTTTATCAAAATGTAAATATCATCGCACGTATTTAACATTGAAATAATGAATTACCATATTGCAGAGTATAATTGCGGAAATGCAATGAACACCAATAACAACTACATATTTATTTCTGCTGACCTACATGACATTCATTAATGTACATCAAAAACATCCTGCCTTTATACTGTTATAGTGGCTGAGAGTCACGTTAATCCAGAAATATTGAAAATAATTGGAAATTTTATATGTGATAGGAAAGCCTTTATAATTATAATATATAGTTAGTATAATTGTCTGATCAAAATGTACACAGAATGCAAAAGTATGCCTTTTTTGTTTATGGCTGTGACTGCAGGAATCAGCCATTAAAATGGTGGCCTCATGTTGAACTCACAAATCAACTTTACTGTTCAGTATTCATTCACAGACTGACAGAATGAATACAGTAAAAGGGCCAATCCTTCAGAAGACCAGCAAAGTAGTTGCACCTGTAGAATGGTTCCTATCTCACTCTGATTTTTCACTAAGCCAGTTACATCAGTGTTAGACCTGCATCCACTTTGTACATACAAAAGTGGGGTGGATCAGATGGGTGGATCATTCTCAATGCATGCCAGTGTTCTAGAGAAATTCTGTGTTACATGTCAAAAATGAAATGGTGAACAATACGAACATAGAAAATATTGCCACAATCTATCTGAATGTGGGGTATGCCAGTAGCCTAAATATATGAGAGAGTAATTAGCAAAAACTGTGCACTTGCCGCTGTGCATTTGTATTTGTAAATACATCAGTTAATGTTCAAGGAAGCGTTGTTATGAAGACACTGTATACATGATTTCTATCTTCACATCTCTAAATGTTTTGGAGCATTGAATGTCTTGTATAAAACAACATGGCACACATAAAGCTCTCTCACCTTCTGCAACAGCTTCCTGGAAATCCTTCAAAATGTGTAAAACTGCTAGAATCAAGCTTTATACATCATCCAGGACAAAATGATCAAACTGAAACGGGCCTGATGCAAGGAATACTGCTCTTTCTATATCACTCGATTTCAGTCATAAAAGAGAAGTGAAAGGATCCACAGCTGAGCTCTCCGAGTAACCGTGACTTTCCTTCAAAGGCAGCACCGCACAGATCCTTCTATTCTGAGGTTTACAGGAAAGTGAAACTGAAAGTAGTTTGTCCTCTCAGCTGTTACAATGCAACAGGGTACACTGCTAGTAAAGACAGAGTTTGAGTCATTTCTAAATTATTTCAGAATCCATTTGTCATGGATACTCCATACCTTAATCTACACATTTGTTCTAGAGTAAATCCAGAATAAGAAGTTCATCCAAGTTTTACATTTTAATACATTGTGATATTCAATATTATTATTATTATTATTACGATGTGAGTATGATGGGATTGATGGTGCTAACATGAAAGCCTCCGAAGAAAAGCAATGCGCTTGACTGGGATGGTAACGTGATATCTCTAGTTGCTAATAAACAAAAGGTGGAAGTTCAGAATTTGTCCCAAGATGTGCAGCATGCATTTTGTTTCTCTGTACTTTTCTTATGATATGGGTGCCTCTCAAAATTCTTGTACATGAACCTTTTTGTATTTGTTGCAAAGCAATTCTTTCCGCTAAACCACCAAAATAACGGTAACACTTTACAATACTGGTGCATAAATAGCTTTTACTACTGCTTTAACTAATGCATGAATAAAGATGAATTAAAGCATTAACATATCAATAATTAATTAAGCGCCTACCGTAACAACTAAGTGAATCATATATGAATAAACCAAAATAAATACATGAGGCCACCGTTAGTATAGATCATAAACCTGTCATGTTAAAAAATGATACACGCCCAGTTCTCTAAGAATTAAACTAGTTAGCAATTGAGCTTCAGCCAAGATACTGTAAACGTTTACTTTCACTTTCATCCAGCAACGGTTCATTCCCAGAAATCATGTGATCTTCAGACAGTCCACGACGGCAGCTCTATCTGTGCCAGAAAATCATGTACATTCGAGAATAAACATCGCAGAGACACTGCAGTGTGTCCTGTGGAAATGTAAACAGTGCAGTAACCGAAAGGTACTGACGTTGCTTATTGAATTATGCAATGCATTATTTTGAAGTGGACGTTTGTGCATGAAGTTCATTCTATAGTTGTTTACTTGAAGAACTAAAATATATTTGTTACAATAATTAATAAATGAGTCTTTATGAGATATGTTGTTGGCTGTTAAGTCATTAGCATAATAAGTATTAGAGTTGTATAAGGGTGCTACTTTCTGTCCATATTACTAGTTATGGAGTGCCCTCTGCTGGTTGCTGGAGGTGTAGTTTTATGTAGATCAGAAACAATTAAATTGTATTATTTGATAGTTTAAAGAAAATTCAATCACATTTAAATACCTTTGTATAGCTGGATATTGACAGAATCTATTTAAATGGGCACAGCCTGCAATATTACTATTATATGCAATTTAATTATATGCAATTTAAGATGCATGTTTGAATAAATTTAGTAGTTAAATACATGATATCCGAGAACCACACAGATATTATAAAGTATCCCCACTCACTTATACTTGCTATGTAAGTTACACATTCCAACTGACTTACTTCCAGTTAGCATGCATTATATCTTAGTGTTTACCTGAAATGGAGATTTTATGAGCCTGTGTGTGTTTGTATTTTCAGCTCACTGGTGAATGATAGGACATTGTACAGAATCAACACTGAACAGCAACCAAGTAAATTGCATGAAGGCATTTCACGGCATATTATAGCATATGGCACATGGCATCATACAATACCTAACATGGATGACAAATTCCCATTATTAAGTAGATTCATGGAGAGTGCATGAATCTCAGCTCCGCGAGCCACAGAATAGAACCCGATAGTGACAAGGCAAACATCTGCAGTGAACAACCCCCTGTTACCATGGTAACTTGTTGGCCTGCACAATCAACCCCTATCTCTCAAGTCAATCATACATGTAAAGTGCCATTTGTACTCAATCATCTGATCTGACTGTCAATCAAATCAGTGACAATGAGAAGAATTGTAAAAACCTTAAGCTCTGACTGAGCTGGGAAAGAAGGCACCCTCTACATGGAATATCCTGCAAAAGAAACATAAACTTCAGGACCTTGTTACTCTTAATCAATTTAAAGCCATTGTAAAATCCATGCTATCGGAGTCTATTCTAACTGTTTTAAATTGTGGATTTGATTGTATTTTGTATACTTTGATTAGCATTTTTAGCTTGTTGTCTTGATGTGAGTTTTATTGTGTCTAAGATGTTTGTTCTGCTGCCCTTCTTGGCCAGTTCACTCTTGGAAAAGATATTTTAACCTCAATGGGACTAACCTGGTTAAAAAAAGGTTCATAAATACAGAAGCCCACACAGCAATGAGACCATAGGTTGATAGAACAAACTAAGAAAATGCATTCAGTTTTTAGACAGAGCAGAAGATAGCATAAATAATGAACTGTATGTCATCACATTGTCAACACAATATACCTCCAAACACAAAGAGCAACAAAAGAGCCACAATACAACACAGATAAAATTACGTTCCAGCCAAGCTGATTATGTTTCCAAATTTCAGGAGCCAGATAATCCTATGGTACCTCTACATCAGAATTGTATGGCCTTCAAACAACACAGTTTGCTTTATGGCTGGCATCCATGCAGATAGAGCATGAAAGTGTGATAGCAATAATGTGTTCAAGATGTATTTATTGCAATTGTGAGATTCATTTCACTGTCAATTATCTGCAGTTATCTGGAAATATACTTTCACTATAGTAAAACTGCACAGCAGTTACATTGAGCACCATAACAGTGACACATTTATTGTTATTTTGGTTCTGTACTCTAGCACTTTGAGTTTGAAAGGATACAATGACAAGTGCAGAAGTGCAGACTGTCAGCTTTAATTTGAGGGTATTTTTATCCATATCAGATGAACCCTTTAGAAATGATAGAATCTTTTGTACATAGTCCGTCCCCCCCCCATTTCTGGGCATCAAAACATATTGGACAGTTTAACATAATGTAGAATAAAGTAATCATTTTAAATATTTGGTCGCATATCCTTTGCATGCCATAATTTTCTGATGTCTGTGACCCAACAATGTCAAAAAACTCTTGATATCTTATTTTCTGGTACGCCTGCAAGCGATACTATAACCTCTCTGCATTTGAATGGATCTCTATGGGAATTGGAGGGTGGGACTAGATTTAGCTGTAAACTACACTGGAACAGTATGGGACACATGGTTGGCTAAAAGTCATCAAGGGTCTGATGTATCAAACAAGCCTTAAACCGATCACCCTGCTGCCAGATATTCAGTAGATATGAATGGATCACTTGAAGGGTTTCTTCTCCTGACTTATTTTTTTCATAGAGTTCAATAGGAAACTTTGTCAGGAGAAACGACCCTTAAAGTGATCCATCCATATCTATTGCATATCTGGCAGCAGAGTGATGGTTTGAGGCTTGTTTGATACCTCAGACCCTTGATGACTTACACAGCCATTTCGCAAACCATGTATTCCATAGTGTTCCAGCATAATTTATAGCTTAGTCCCCCCCCCCCCCCCCCAATTCCCATAGAGACCAATTCAAATGCAGAGAAGTTATACAATGTAGTATCGCTTACCAGAAAATAAGATATCAAGAGTTTTTTGATATTATTGAGTTTCAGACATCAGGAAGTCATGGCATGCAAAGGATATGCAACCAAATATAAAAAATGATTACTTTATTCTACATTATGTTATACTGTCCAATATGTTTTGATGCCCGGAAATGGGGGGGACTATGTACAAAAGATTCTATAATTTCTAAACGGTTCATCCGATGTGGATGAAAATACCCTCAAATTAAAGCTGACAGTCTGCACTTCAACATCATTGTATCCTTTCAAACTCAAAGTGCTAGAGTACAGAACCAAAATAACAAAAAATGTGTCACTGTCCAATGAATTATGGTGCTCACTGTAAATACCTGTATATGAGATGGCCAAAGCTAGTCAGAGATATAGTCGTTTTCAAAAGTTGGCTTTTCTACAAAATCATTTGAAAACGGTATATCTGTAACAGTGCCTTGCAAATAGAGCTGATCTTTAAAACAAAGCACAGATTTTTAAAAACATCCTTACTTACACCAAATAATTAATCATCAGTCTTGGAGGGAAAATATATATATTTATCTTCGAGATGGCAAGGACACAAGCAGTAGCCTACATGTAAATAAAAATGGACATACCCTGGCTCCAATCAAATACAACCGTTGATGAATGATGCCCAATCAGTCGCTTCCCAGTAGTAGGGTGTGACCGAACGTTAGTTATGCAAGTAGCTAATCATTTAAGAGACCGGTGTCTCCACTCTCGTAATGTACTCCTGTCCATTCACGGGATTCGATTCAGAGAAGGCGCCTCACCGACCGGTTACACGAATCTTTACGCTATATTGAGCTATTCATCTGTGTGTAGATCAACCTATTCAGACGATAAGAGTGTCGCCCAAATCTGCACAACGTTTCATATGAAATGTTTATTGTAGCGTACTCTTCATTCATGCCATTAGCCATCGACCTGTCATTGCCAAATTATTGCAACTCCTTGGAAAACTAGCAAACCATTGCACAGAATTATTTTTGCGGACGCTAGAAATCCGAAAATGTATGGTTGTATAAGGTAGTGCTTCATTACTTATCTAATTCGCTCAGAATAAACACAAGGGAGCGCTAGATACTCTATATTGTTTTGTAAATAGTGAACAAGGTAAATACAAATTTTTCATGGTCATTTTATTTTATTTACTTATTTTTGTATTTCCTTCTTTGACTGGATCTTCGGTATGAATTACGTCAATTAAACTTCATTGGCTGGAAACAGATACGTGCTTCATTGTTGAAAATAACTTTTCAGAAACATTTAATCTGCTTTGATTGGTTGACTTGACGTTAGACAAATACCATATTGGAGAGAGAAAAACATTTAATACGTTTTAAAAAGGTCAAACTTGAATTGAACTGCATAATTCATTGTCCAGGCATAGTCTCCCAGCCTTATGTGTGATACCTGTAGATATACATGTAGCTATCCAGCTGTTTCTGTAGCACCTGATGGACTGTTTTGGACGTTCTAATCAGTAATCCCACATCACCAACAGATATTCTCTGTTGATTCGAGACCGGTACCTGTTAATGGACTGGTACAATCCATCTGGCAATAGAACTGCAGTTACTTATGTAACTTGACTATGGATGAATAACCTATTGTGTCTGTGCTTTTATTCTCAAAACAATTTATAGACCGCTGGCCCCATCCAGGTAAAATATTTTGAAAAGCCTGTGATTCCGAGTACACTCTGAATGGATAATTTAACATAAATTGAGCGAGAATGAGGTCATCATTCACTTCCAAATACTTATAATTGAGTGAATTTATTGTGCTGAATCAACCTTGTCGGCTGTTCTATCTGTGGGTTTCAGGTGTTTCACACACTGTTGTGCACTCTCTTCATGCCTCATGGGCTTTGCTGGCAGCATGCAATGCTGCTCTGGCCCTGTTGCCTTTCTGGTGAGAAGGTTTCTCTCTTTGGAGATAAAAAGAATTGTGGTTGGGTAAGAGCAACCTGGCAGAAGAGTAAGAACAGATGAGGAAAAAATTCTGAACTTAGTTGATTTGGAGGGGATCCAGAGTGGTGGAGTTAGGTGACAGTTTGGGTTTAGCACATCAAGTCAGGTGACAGAGCTGAACTGTGTTTCAACTGACTCGACCTTGCATGAGGGCATTTTCACCTGAGGTGAACTAGACATGTTTCCAGAGCAAATTAGCCTGGGCTGACAGAATGTATTCCTTACCCAGACAGGATTGCAAGGAGTCTGGAGAACAAAGAAGTTAAACAGGCGTGCGTATGTTTATCCGGTGTAAAACACTACAGCCAGAAAGGCTTCTTCATTGCTTACACCTAACTAGAACCACCTTTTGCATATATTATCAACTGTTAAGGACAGTAGGCCTATACCTGTAACCCCTGAGTGAGCTATATACTGGATTGGCATGAAATCAATAAGATTCTTCATTTGCATTTTCTGCATACATCTCTCAGGTGGGAGTAGGTGGTAATAGCATAATTGAAAGTTGAAAGAATTTGACATTCATAAATTTTTTGCATTTTTAGTTTTTCTTCAACGTGATAATAGACGGTATTTTAATGCATTTTAAACGTGTATATAAAGAGACTGAAATAAAGAGGCTGAAGCTCTTAGTCTTCCTGCCTTGATACTGAAGCGTGAGGGTGTTTTTTGTCGTGTTAATACAGAGAAGGCAAACTAGGTCCCTGAAGAATTCATTTTGACGCATTTTCTTTATAGGTCCTAGACTAAGTAAATTGCATTGATTTGTAATAAATGTAGATCTTTTTTACCTGATTCCTTGAGTTTTGTTTGACTGGTAAATAAATACTATTTGTATTTTTGTACTTAAATCAATTCTATGATGCGTTTGCCTCTGGCACCCAATCTGTTTGTGGTCAACTTCATTCCCAGTGTTTTTTATTTTAGTAACCATTATTTTACAAGGAATATTCTCCATTGAGATCCAAATATAATTTACAAGGGAGTCCTGTCCAGGACAGCAGCACAAAAAGTTTCCCATAAAGACACAGCACGACACTTCAAACAGACAGCAAATACATCCGACAAGGATTTTCATTTTTGAGTTCTGTAGACTATTTCAGCAAAACGTCTGCATTCAGTGACCAAGTAGTCCTTCATTCTGTTTTTGTATTCTTCCATGCTTATTAGTCTAGTAAATTAGTCTAGTTTAAGCTGATATTGCAGCTCACACCAGGATGAGGGCGCAAAGACTTTAAAAGCATTTTCACCAAAACAGTGCGGGTTTGAGGAATGACGTACTTGATTTGTTCCCCTGACTGAAGGTTGAAGCTATTGATAATTTGGGGAGTCAGTAGAAAGCATAAATATGGAGGACGTTCTTGCAAGATGCCTTATAAAGAAAAATGTACCAGTGTTCTATTCTATGGTTGTATAAGGATGACAAACCAACTTTCTTTTATAAATTCTAGTGATGTCAGAGAAGGTTACACATAGCTACACATTGGTAATTTATAGCCGCATGGCCAGTTCGTACTAACGTGATTTATACAACAAATATGGTTAGCAAGCATGCACTTCTTCCAAGAACTAGCCGCCGAATAAAGTAACGTTATCAATAATACCAACTTAGCTACTATTCATTATAGGTAATTACAGTTGTCTGGCAAGCAGAAATTCCATTCATGTTGAAACTTTTGACCCTGTCCAGTCTATCTTTAAATCAATTAGTTTCTGAAAATCTCACCACCTTCTGAAATTAGAACCTATGTTTACTCCAGATTTCAAGCGAGCTTTATCCAATTCCCTTTTATTTTTTTTCCCAATGAAATAACGCCAGTGTAATGAGTCATTGTGAAATGTCTAGCTGGTGAACTGGCTAATGGCAAGGTCAATCTCAGAGTTCATTGGTCCGCGATGTGGTCATGGTCATCGGAGCGAATTGCTGGTTTTAGAATGCAGAATTTGAGGGTATAAACACATGGTGCTAGATTTTTTTCTCACAGTTCTTTCTATGATTGCTACCAACTAAACATGACCATTCCCCGATATATATATTTTAAAAGTTGCATACTCCAGCTTTAATTGTTTTCTTTTTCCTTGGTTGTTGTGTACATGGATGTGTGGTAAGGGTTCTGGTAAAAAGGTTGCCATGTATCATTTAAGTGATGTTAGACATTTGTGCTGGTTGAGGCAAGTTTCCCCCTTCACCAAATTAATCTTGTGATCTTTTTTTTAGATATTCACACCCAACATGGGGCTGAACATGTCCAATTCTCACCTTAATTTGGACTGTCCCATTGACAATTTGCTATTTGCATTCACACTCATGCACAATACCAATTGCCAATTTGGAGAGTGTCGACATTTACAGTTCTCAAATGCGGCATTGGCATGCAGTCCACGAGCGCCCGATTGACCAGCGGAAGTTGCTAGAGAGCAACAAAATACAGACCCACAGAACCCTCCCATACTACCGTGGGCAACACAATTTCTAATTGCACATCGTCTTATGACTCTACCGAGCATAGTCGGCCTTGACACACTCCAGATTTGATCCGAGACCATGGGTGCAACAACCAGCTCGAAGCCGAAACAGGATTCCAGGAGACGCCGATTTAAAGTGACGCCAATTTTAATTAAATAACTAAATATACAAAATCAGTGGGGAGTCTGCAAAACACCCATTTAATAAGAGAGAGAAAGAGAAAGAGAGAGAGAGAGAGAGCTATAGGAAATATCGGCAATCTAACTTGGCCATGCCTCCACTGTCAGCACTGACAAAACAGACAGACCACAGCAGATAACCAGCATAAGTACATGTGGGGTGTGACAGTGGGGCTTATCCATGCACCACAGCATGATGCCTTACCCCAATGAGCCACCCAGCAGCAGATCCTGTGATATTTATGTAGCTATTGTCCAGGCACCATTCAGCAGTGCAGAGAAGCTCATCTATCTGGTTCATCAGCCATAGGATGGATTGGAGTTGAGCCTCTGAGGGATCTCAGTATCCTTTTCCAGTCTCTTCTATTAGTTTTAGGGCCCACCTCTTAAATACTCATTTTTTTCATTCAGTTGGGACAACTCTGGTGTCTATCCTAATGTTGGCTTTCCCTTGTACAACACTTTTCCTATTACTATTGGATGAATGTGTCTCATTGTTTGCAATGACCTGATGCCACATAAATGTGCATTAAAAGCAACGTTAATATACATTCATGATTTATGCTATCTGCTTCTGAGCAAGCAACTGAGCTTTGTAATTACCGCTGTTATCTTTTTCTCTGGATGACTGCCCAGTGCCAAGCCTTGTTGGATTTCCCCAGCAGCTATAGCTTGTATCACTAGCGATAAATCAAATATGCAAGGGTACATTTCTTGCAGAAGCAACAACACAAATGCATATACAGTATAGTACCAAGAAAGGATGATTTGACCGTTCATCTACAGTATGTTTGCCAGCAGAACTTGAAATTCAACTGTGACTACAGCCCTAATGTCTCAGAATGAATTAATTCTGTTGTGTGCATATCACCCTGACCATCAGGGGTTTCCACCACAGGATACACAGTCACATTCAGTATGTGATAATATAAAAAGAAAAATATCACAGTCCATGGAAATAAGCCATCCATACATTAATATTATGTGATGTTCAAATCCCCAAATGTATTTGTGTCTGTTTAAGTACATGGCAAGTGGATTTGTGACAATCTCTGAGGTTCATGGTTTATCCTGGTTCTGTGTGAATGAAATGTGCAGGTTCTCCTCATATTTGCATGGGTTCTTTACTTTCCTCTTACAGAAGGTTACTACGTGCTGCAACACAGAGGCAGTACTTATTTATTGGAATGCCCAAGTTAGTCATCTTTTCTTGATTTATTTTCATTATTTATTTTTAATCAGAAATCAGAATACAAAAAATTATTGGCATCCGATAGGTGCATGAGCAATATAAGTAAACATGCAATGAGCTATGTTGTATGCTCAAAAATTATTTTATTCTAAATCAATTATTCCGAATTTTTTAAAATTTTATTACACAAAAAGGGGTCAATTATTGGAACCTCTGTTTTCAGTACTGTATGCACTCTCCATTTACAAGAATAACTACCCAGTCATCTACTGTAGTGTTTTACGAGATTTGTGAGCATATTGAGGGAATTTTTTACCATTCCACTATACAGAATCTATAAAAAGTCCTTCAGATCTTTCAGTTTGCATTTGTGGACTGCCCTATTTAATT